>CM021107.1:622285926-622809500 GCA_007115665.2 Sequoiadendron giganteum
GGTTTAACTACTAGAACTTAGTGCATGAAAATTTTAACAATTTTACTATTCATTTCTTATTTTGGTACTATTGTTTTTTATTTTTATTTTGAATAAAAGTGACTACGCCACTGAACATTTTGTTGTGTTTTGATTGTTAGTAAATCTTTACTGCAGATATGTAATGTTTCAAAAAACAATTTTTACTTCATACATATGGCAATCATTCATATTATTATTATTTTTATTGAGTTGTTTAGGCCCAAATACATTATGATTATAGTTATTTGCTCATTTATGACTTTAGGTTTGATTAATATTTGGGTGGTGTTTCTTGAAGTTACTTAGCTTAATCTTTTCACATATATGTGATATTTTTTGTGGAGTTTTCTTACTTTTCTTACTTTATTAAATAAATCTTAGTTCAAATGGATTGTAATTATTATTATCTTTTCCATCAATTTAAATTGAAAATTATTTATTTTTATCATCTTATTAAATAAAAAATATTTTTGTTGTTGTATTAATAAAATGAAAAAAATAATAAAATAAATTATGTATGAAACAATTCAAAGATAATGTGTATTCTAAAGAAAAACTAAATGTGGGCATCCTTCCTTTTCCAATAGTTTGAAATTATTTTACTTTTCCTACTTTTTCCATTTGATCCAAGAAAAAATCTTATTTACTTTTCCTATAAATCCATATATGTCTTTGTTTTGACAAGGTAAGCAAGGTAATAGAACAAATTAAGTTGGGAGGTGATGTTTAAAAAAAACTTTAAAAAGTATGAGAGCCTTCCATTCCAAATAAGTTGCTATTATCCTTACATTTCCTCATTTTTTCCATCTTATCTCAAAAAATCTGTTATTTACTTTTCCCACTTTTATTGAATGAGTAGTAGTTCACAACTTATTTACTTGTTTTAACTCTCATGACATGAGAGCCTTCTTATACAATGTCCCAAAATAAGGATAGCAAGGATTTGAACGTAATGTATAACAAACACATGTTTGAATACATTTATTAATTAATTGAAATTGATTTATTCCTCTCAACATTAAAATAATGTTCATGTCTATCTTAAGTAGAAAGTAATCTTAAAAAAGATACCTCAAAAAAAGTTTGAAAACCTTCTCTTGAAATAAATTGCTATATCTTTACATTTCCTAATTTGTCCATCTTATATCAAAGAATCTCTTATTTGCTTTTTCCATTTTTATTAAATGAATTGTTGTTTATAGCTTATTTTAACTCCCATGATTTAAGAGTCTTTTCTTATACGAATCTCTCAAAATAAAGATTTTGATGTAATGTATGACAGTAACAAACATTCTAAATGTAGAATTGAGTACATTTATTAATTA
Source organism: Sequoiadendron giganteum (assembly GCA_007115665.2). Taxonomy (NCBI): domain Eukaryota; kingdom Viridiplantae; phylum Streptophyta; class Pinopsida; order Cupressales; family Cupressaceae; genus Sequoiadendron; species Sequoiadendron giganteum. Next base: position 622,287,273 of record CM021107.1, read on the forward strand.
ATTTAACTTACAATATTCCTCTCAACATTAGAATTTAAAATGACAGCAAAAATGAAAGATAAATTAAATAACAGAAATTAAAATAGAACATAAAAGAACAACAGACAAGAGAACACAATTTTATAGTGGTTCACCATGAATAGGCTACATCCACTTTCCTGGGGATTCTCAAATTTTATTTATCTCTCTGTTTTTACACAGTACATCCATAGCCTACAAGGCCGCAACAATAAAATCCAATACTTATACAACCAATACAATTCCAACCCCAAACTCTCCACGCCAAAAGACTATTTTTAGTCACTACACAGACCACATGCCAAAAGTATTCCATGCAAGGGTCGATGCAAAAATAGAGGAAGTAGTGGGCTAACAGAGCCGCTACAAAGGTGGGCTGCAATAATTTAGGCGTTACATCAACAATCTCCCACTTGTAGTCCAATCCGATCTGCAAAAGCTGCACTGAGATATCTCCCACTCCAGGCATTTACATCAGCCCCAACGAAGATTTTAGCTTCGCCAAATTCTGTTCAAGAACGCTTCGAATGAGCCTCCTCCAAAGTACGTCAGATTTAATAACCTCCATGGATTTTAAGCTCTTCATTTCCTCCTCCACAATCAGAATCAAATATGGACCTCCATCATAGCCCCAATCCAAAAGCCTTTTTGTACACCACCAATACTCTAGAAGGGTCTCCCCTTTCCATGCAAACACAACTACACTATCATATCCACCACCATATGCAATAGCATAAAGACCGTTTCTATAACCATACCCAGCACCAACAGGCTCCATGTCAACATCAATGACATTACCAAACTCTGTCTCAAACAATGAGTTCTTTGTATTCCGTGCGGAAGCTTTTGCACTACCTGCAATCAATGCATTCCACTCTACCTCTACTTCTGCAATCTTCATCAATAAATTATCTCTCTCTTCTTCTTCTTGAAATCCAATTTCCTCAAAGGCCTTATTCTCAGTCTTTCCAAAGTCTTCTTGCATATCAAAATCCTCACCTCCCAAATCTTGTGGGGCCCTTTCCCACACATACCTCGCTTGGGTAGTGCTCGGAGAATCAGGATCAACATCAGTCATAAGAACTTCAATGGCGAGATCAGTAGCCAAATAGATAGGAGATTCATCTATTTCCATTGGCACAATTTCATCTAGCTCCATGTCATTGTTTGCAATAGTCACTGCAGCTCCCAATTCATTGTGACTCTCTAGCACATCTAATTTGCTACCTTTTGTAATCAATGAGACTACTTCCATTGGCAAATCAAATCTAACCTTTTTTCCTACAGACAGAGTACCATAACCATTCCTTGAACACATTGTGTTTGAATCTTCTACCTCCTGCTGCAACTTGAGAAAAAGAACTTCATTATCAGAAAAATAAAATATTTCTTCTACCTTTTTGTCTTCTCCAGACTGAGCCACAACACTTTTTATTTCTTGCATCTGCTCCATGTCACTGCGAGATTCCATCATGCCGAGAAACTTCTCAATAATAGAATCAGCTTCATTATTTAATTCATCCAAAAACATCTGATGAATAACTCTCACTTCATCATGACTCTCTCTAGAGCCACATGACCAAGACATGAGAGTTCGAGCCCAATCATACCAGTTGGGACCCTCTTCCATATCAGTTTCGTTATCTTCATCATCTGAAACTCCCGCTCCAACTTGTTTTTTTTACCATATAAAAACACCCAGTTCCAGGATCTAAAACCCAATCATCTTCCATCTCTGCTCAAAACTTCTCCATGCTCTGATACCAATTGTTGAATTTAAAATGACAGCAGAAATGAAAAATAAATTAAATAACAGAAATTAAAATAGAACATAAAAGAACAGCAGACAAGAAAACACAATTTTATAGTGGTTCACCATGAATAGGCTACGTCCACTTTCCTAGGGATTCTCAGATTTTGTACATTCATAGCCCGAAAGGCCGCAGCAATAAAAGCCAATACAATTCCAACCCCAAACTCTCCACGCCAAAAGACTATTTTTAGTCACTACAAAGACCACATGTCAAAAATATTCCATGCAAAGGTCGATGCAAAAATAGAGGAAGTAGTGGGCTGAGAGAGCCGTTACAAAGGCTGAGGATTGGTCTGCAATAATTTAGGCGTTACATCAACAAGAAACACGTCCATGTCTACCTTAATGGACTACCCAGTGATTCCAACAACAAAAGGCTCAAGCCACAGTAGAATAGGCAATGTTGATCGAAGACAGTCTTGGCCCTTTTATAAATAGGGCCCTCCCTCTGCCTGAATAGATGCAGTGCTCTTGACTTAAGCTTATACCAGCCATATTAAACTTCCTACGATTTACAGCTGAACCATACTACTAGTTTTTAGAAAATCCCAATAAACCTATTTTAAAATAGTTCACGTAGCCAACTTTCTTGAATCTGTTCATACTCTTTATTACCTTTTCTGCTAGGCGGTACAGCAATCTCAGGCCAAGTTACAATATTTATAGTTCACTTGGGATTTAGGAAACAGAGAGGTTGAAGTAATGGACATAATATTTTCTAGATGTCTGTTATTCTGGTCGGGGCCGCCATAATTTTTCTTGTGACAACAATTGTACTAAAACTCCTTGGAAATAATAGGAGCCATCTCCCTCCAGGCCCCAGAGCTATTCCTGTAATTGGTCACCTTCATCTTCTCATAGATAAAAGTAGGCCAATTCACCAGATTCTAAGTTCACTCTCAACACACTATGGGCCTATTATGCATCTCAAATTTGGTAGCTGCCCAGTTTTAATGATAAGTTCTTCAGATTTAGCCAAAGAATGTTTAACAGTAAATGATCAGTCTTTTGCTTCTCGCCCTCAGCATGCGCAAGGCCTGCATTTGGGTTACAATTATTCTGTGCTGGGTTGGGCTCCTTATGGCCCCTACTGGCGAAATGCTAGAAAAATCTGTGTACGTGAACTTCTGTCTTCCAAAAGAATCCAATCATATAGACCCAAGATAATGAAAGAGATTTGTAAAGCCATAAATTCTATGTTTCAACAGTCACAATTCCAGAGTATTGTGAACATGAGAAATGTTTTGTCCCCATTGACTTTTAAAATCCTGATGGCTATGATCATAGATGACAGGTATTTTGGAGAGGAAGCAGGTATTTCGGTAGATTTGGTTACCCGTCTGACTAAAGAGTCATTTAAGCTAAAAGGAGTAATTTGTATTGGGGATTATATTCCCTGGTTGAAGTGGCTTGATTTGCAGGGGTATGAGAAGGCTGTGAAGAAGGTACAGGGGAAACTAGACTTGTATATGCAGAGAATTGTGGACAAGCATAGGAATGGATTAAAAGAGGAGAGAGTGGTGGAAGACTTTGTTGATGTGCTGATCTCGCAGGCAGATGAGAATGGTGAAGCGATTCCTGATAAAGATGAATTTATTAAGGCAACTGCTATTGTAAGTTGTTTCGATTTGTTAGTTTTGGTAATTTTGGTTTGTAAATTCTTGTGTGGATGGAGTAAAATCAGATACCATACCACTAGGATGGTATCGAAACCCATTATTTGATTTATTTAGCCGATAGGCTATATTTAGCGTGAGCTTCCGCCCGGGAAGTTGTCTCACGCCGGGTTTTGTAGTTGGAAAGCTTTGCCGAGGAAATGTGGATGCCGGAAAACGTGACCGCCCGGGGGTAAAAGCAATGTTTGTTAACGCGAGTTTGTGGTGTTGCTGGCGCGTCTCTGTATATCCACCTATCCACCTCATGGTCCCTGATCCCGCTACGGAGGTGCTTGGCGACCGCCTAAGAGCTGCTTCGTCACGGCCAAGGTTTCTATAAATCTGGTTCTTGGGTTCGTGTTCTGCTTCAGACGTACGTATCGTTTAAAAATATCTCCGGTTTGTTAGGGTTTCGTAATCAGTAGGAGGCTCAGGAGGCTCATTTGGTAGGGGAATCTCCAAACAAAAAATTCATGTTTCGTGTTTCAGCATTTTTCTGTATGAAAATGCTTTGGTAGCGTTTCGTAATAGTTTGAGATTTTCCATTTTTTTGGTAGTGTGTATTGAATATGCCAGATCTTCTGATTTAAAAAAAAAATTGTGCTTTGCTTGGTTTTCGGAATCAGCAGGAGACAATTTCTACGGCCACCTGTGGTTTGATGGACCTTGTCTGCAAATCCAGTCTAAACTTTACATTCACGGTGGCCATGGCATTTGTTTTCTTGTAAAATTTCATCATATGGAGTCTCCTGACTCCCTAATGCTTTGTAAACACATTTACCCACTTTGGTGATTTGCTTTTGTTCACTAGTGTCACATTGAAAACTTCACCTCTACAGAACAAGCATATGCACATACCAGTGCCTTAACCCAATGACTGTCTGATAATCTCGTGGAAGGAAATGTGAATGCGACAAGTCGATGCAGCTCTTTTTGATTCAGCTGTTTTGCTTGCATCAAGCAGTCCATTGGTGACAGTCAAACTTATATGGATTTTCATAATATGATGGAAAGATGTAAAAGGTTAGAACCTAACACGCGGTATGTCCTAATAAGGTCTAAGGTCTACCTCAACTTTGAGTTCAATTTTATATGTCAAACTGGAAGTTACTTAATTTATTTGGTCAATTATAATTAAATAAGAGTTACATTTTTAGAATATCTCAATGAATTTGACATATTATATGTGATCGTCTCAATTTTTTTTACCACAATTTCTTAGTTATCATGAGCTTCGTTGCTCTTGTTAAATGTTTGTGTGCCTGAAGAAACAATAGTGCTACTTTTGCAATCATGAATTGAATTTGGGGAGTGATGATGCACTTTTGTCAGGAACTTTGCTGACTGCATGTGGCTTTGTTATACTGACCCAAACAAGAATGCTCTGTTCTGAAGTATCAAAAAGCTTCCTACCAGAGACAATTATCAGAATGTTTTGTTACACTCTAGGCATTAGTATGGTTTATAGTAGTGGAGCCACTTTCAGAAAATTACAACAGTTGACCTGCCTCGGTTGTGATTTTCACTGTGGTTGCTTGGAACAAAATAAAAGTAGTACGGGAAGGAAATTATATCATATCAAAAAGAGCGAACATCATCATGGCTGTGTAACCACCTTGTTTATGATTATTCCTTACAGAGCTACACTTCAAGGTAGTTCTATGGCTTGGATATTCACTTAAGATCATAATGATGATTGAATTCACTTACTGAAATCCTAAGTAGTCAGATAATGGATGGCCCTTTTCAATTATAAGGCAAAAGTAGAGGTTATTTTCTCTAGGACAGAGGCTATCCAATATCTGGTACACCTCTGTATGCTATCTTTGTAGGAGTAAGGATATTTTCATTCTGCCTCTGCATAATTTTAAGTGTTATATTCCTTGGCTGTCAACCTGCTGATTAAGCTTGGAAATAGATTCGTCCTTGGTAATCCATCTACATAAGAATATAAGAGATGTCAAGACCCAAGATTTAGGTACATGCTCTTTTGAGGTCAAGAAAGTTCCTGAGAAATGTGTATGTTGGAGTTGCTTCTGCAACTAAAATAACCTATATGTCACTTTTCATGACATACTTGCAATGAATGTCAAGGCATTGTATTTGGCCTCTTCATGTAGCTTATACTAGGACATTTATCTGGCAAAAGAGAAGTTTTCAATATGTAAAGGTAAATCAATATTTAATAAAAGCATCCTATGCATGTTCTGTTAGGAAATGACCTAGACTGGCATGAGTCATAATTCCTATTGGGATTGCCAAATTGCTTTCAATACATGGACATTTTCAAATGGGTGAGCTAGGTTACCAAAAACACTGGATAAAAATCCACTCAAGGCATTGTGTTTGGCCTCTTCATGTAGCTTATCCTAGGACAGAGCCCTTCATTTCATTTGTATTAAGGGAGGCCGGAATTCCTCTCTTTACAATACTAATAATCCACTCATACTAAAATTACAGAGGTACACACAATCGATTCTCATGGAGGATAAAAATCCCAAACATCCAGACTCTCTAGAAGCACTTCCTGTGAACGATTGATGGACCAGACTCTTCATACTCTGCTTTAGAAATCCACATATGCAATACACATGGTTGGATATTCGTAGTTGGATGTACACATGGTTGGATATTCTTAGTTGGATGAAAATTACTACTTTGACTATAAAATCCGAAACGAGGAATATAGTATATACACATCTTAGACAAAATTTGGCTGCAAAAATCACATCATATACCTGCTGGAAAGTACTCAGAGAAGCCAGAATAGACCCTCCAATCCAGACACTATATTTCCTTTCTGGAGGTTCCACAACCTTAATCTTCATACTAGTGGGAGCTAATGCAGTAATTTCTTTACTCATTCGATCTGCAATATAATCAACGAAAATGAGCTTCATCTCCAACATATGCATCCTTCTGCCCCATGCCAACCATCACACCAGCATGCCTTGGTCTCCCTACAATACTGGGGTAAACAGCACGAGGGGCATCATCCCCAACAAATCCAGCCTTACAAGAAAGGAAATGCTCCATCAGTGTTAAGTTGATAAACCATAAAAATCAGCAAACATAGAGTTAGTCAACAGTTTAGATATGATGTTTGGAACATACCAGAATTGAAGTTGTCGGTGGCATAAGAAATCTCCTTATAGGCAAAGCATCTCCATGATGGCTTCCATGATATCTCCATCATTCCTAAAAGGAGGAGAGGACCCAATTGAACTCTCTGAAGAAAATGATTCTTCCTGATCCAAGCAATGTGATGGTGCTTCCAGAACTCCTCCTGGGGAATGCTTTTCTTTTTTTTTTTTTTAAGCTTTCATATCTCTCGTTCACATGGTGTCTGAATTCTTCTTCTCCCCGAGATTGGATCTTGGATAGGAGTTTCTTCTGTACAGAACCTAGAGTTTTCCCAACATCTTTTGCAGGCCACTTCAAATTGAAAACAAAATAAATTGGAGGCAAAACATACTTTTCCAATTAGAAGCCAGAGTTATTTAGAACTTCATCTTGATTCAGAGTAGCAATAGTAAGGGGTACACCCTTCAATACCTTCTTCAAGTATCTCAGAACAATCTATCTCTGGAGCTCTAGGAAAAAGCTCTTGCAGTAGCACATCTCTTCTGTCCTTGACAGCTATTACTGCACATCCGGCTGGTGCATGTTCCAGACAATACTTTTTTGCCACTCCGATGGAAGGGCTGCATGCCATATCCCTCAAAAATAGACAAAGAAACTTTAAGATGCTTTTATAATGTAGCAAGGCCAACAAATTCATCTTAAGGGCTTATAAAACAACTATTGCACAGACATAAGAGTTTAAAATTTACCATAAAAGATATCACCAAGAATTAAGAAGCTTCCCAGCAATCACTAGGAAAATATTTTGAACTAAAGCTCTATTATACACACACAATCATGAAAGTAGGAATCCTCAATTCAGAAGAAATCACGCATCAATTGCATACAATTCCAATACAACCCATAAGGGATAAACTGTGGTAAGACGCATAATATTTCTGAAGCTGTCTTTTAAAACAATGCTTTTTGGAGGGAAAAAAAGTATATATACCCACCTGGGCAGTTGATAAGTTGAAGCTCCTAGAACAAGGAATGAAGCTCCTGAAGTTGCTGCTTCATTCACTATAGCCTTTTCGAGACTGCTATGGACCAGTACCTTAGCCTCCACTTTTATCTGTCATTATGGTTAAAACCATGAGAAATTATAATGACCATCTATTGTGAAACAAAAGTGCAGAGCTAAGAAATATAAACCCACCTGTTTAGCTTGCCAGAGGTCCATGAAGGGTCCCAACAATCTAAATATGTTGCTGGTACTTCTGAAGCATAAGTTTCAATGCGATGATGTAAATATGTTGGTCTTTTAGTGTGAATCTATATTTACAAGTAAAATGACATGAATTTTTCGATCTAGAAAGCAAAGAGATGGCAGGTTTTGCTTACCAAGTACATTGAGTTGAACAAGGGTGTCACCTGGGCAAGCCGGCACACTCATGGCCCCATGACATTGCACAAATTGGAGGTCTGAAGAACTTGAATTTGAGCCATAAGAAGTTATCAGGTAGGATTCCTGATGTGTTTGACAATATTATTTTTAGGCCTCTGGATTTGTCAAACAATGCATTGTCTGGAGCTTGATACAAAGTCTTCAAAATTGAGCAGATGATAACAATAAGCATTGTATGCATCCCACAAGATCAAAACATTTTTCTGCATTCTCCAGAAACACCAATCCACCAAGAAAGATTGTGAGTGGTGGGCATTTGAATTTTGCATTTTTATTTTTATTTCCAAGCCATTTCCAGGCGTTCCTCGAACAAAAAAGGCCATCACAGGGGCATTTCCTCTCAGATTGGAGACAGCTGGGAAACTTTTCCAAATGTCCATGATTTTGTGGGAGGATATGAACCTGGCTCAGGACCCTTAGATATGGGTTATATTCAATATTAGTATATCACAATCTCATCACGTGTCTGCTAGAGTCATAGTTGGGCAGATTTCATCCTGGGGTATTATGATTGTTAGGCCTATATTACGATAATGCGTCATGCTTTAATGCACAATAGGCTCATTATATCGCAACCTCACAAGTCCAGGTTTAAAATTGAGACTCTATGAATCTATTTATTTATTTTATCATAGAATACAATATCAGATGAAATGTAAATTAGGCCTCTAAGTTGAGAACGATTTTGTGGGTTGTAAATTAGGCCTATATTAACATATGAAGCTACAGGAATATCTAGAGAGGCCTCTTGAATGGCTTATCAACCTTATAGGGCACTAAAGAATAAGGGAACTTGTTCTCCCAATCCACCTGAAACTGTTAAGTGGTGGCATTTAGCATCTTTCCTCCAAGTTTCTGAACCATTTGCTTTACATTGAGGCTTAAACAATCTAGCGCTACAAGGTTCATTACAAAACATATGCAATATCTGTTTATCAGTGTCATAATGTGCTTGAATTCAATAAAATGAATTCTACCACCAAATTTTTTGTCAAATCTGGCAATATAACTCTTAAGCCATAAACCATAAAAACTTACTTGAGCCAAAATACAAAATTAATTTCTAATTGGTTGGTTATTTATCAATTTTTTTTGAACTTTCTAAAATTTCATCTTTTGCCATTTTTTGGAGTGTAGCATGGATATGATGTCTGCTGTCAATTTCTTTAGCATAAAAGTCTTCAGCTTCCATACCTGGAAAAGTGTAAAATTTACACTACCATGCATTAAGCACCGAGGATGGTATGATACATCGGTTAAGTATATACTGAGTGCCCAGTGCAAGCATGTGAAACTGCTGTCTGCAATCATTGTATATACTCTGTACAGAGGAACATCCCCAGAAATATACCGTGTACAGAGGAACATTGTGCACACAGATGCAATGTATGCTTTCTCATAGTTTAGAGGATCATTGTGTACAGACAAGCAACTGCTCACAGGAAGTCTTCCATAGTCTCATTGTGTACAGATATTTGTAATGACTTACAACATTTCCATATTGTTCATACAATGCATTCTGACTGTTGCCTCTCTCTTATGATCCCCTTTTTTTTTGGTTTATGTATATTATTTTAGGTGTTTTCTAATTTATCTTTCACTTAATCTTAAATTCTCAGTAGAGAATATACAGCTTGCTTAAAATTTAAAACAGTCTCTCACAAACAGGGAGTGATTTGAAAATCTCAGGCGTAATCCAGTAGAATTCATCAGCACCTGGGAGGTTTAAAATAGCATATATGTCAAGAATTTGTAATGACCTTCCAGGTAATTATACAAAACTATCGGCGTCTTCCTTGCAGCTCCCCCGGCTGCAAGTGCTAGTATTAGGACTCTAAGAATTAGATTATGCCCATAGTTTCAAGATCAGCAATTTACTCTCACCATGTTATTTATTTATTTTATCAAAATTATAATATCTTATTATACAGGTAAAAAATATATATTAGAAGATTAATTGTATTTTTTATATTAGAAGAATAATTGATTACAATGTAGATTTATTTGTCTTACAAGGATTCAAGGTATATCAGTTTTAGAAAATCAAGAAAGTTTAGATAGATTGGAAATAGACAATCAACAAGAGAAAAGGAAAGCTCCAAACCTTCATAGATAAGATATAAATATTTGTTCTTTATAGATTTTCCATGCTTTGAGCATCAATAATAGTGTTTGTCCTTATTTTAAAAAAACTAGATCAACAAGAAAACCATTTAAAAATGACTAACTATTAGAAGCATCAAATTTCTACAGTTCATAATGTTCAAATTATATAGTTTCTGAATTCACTGTGTATAATTGTTTTGCATCAATTTTAACTATTGGTAATAACAATGTTAATCATGGTGGAATAAACTGGAAAACACAAAAAGAATTGACTCACCAAAAAGAAGCACAATAGTAGGAATTGCAAACCCTAAGAGACATTGTAATCAACATTCACAAAATCGCAACATTCTCAAAATCACTAAATTGTCTACTTATATTTTAGATAAGACAATCCTCACCATTTTTGATATCAACCTTAATGTCATTCCATTTAGAAGCGAATTTTGCCAAAAACTTAGCAACTTAATTTCCTTCCCTCCTAATATAATTCAACTTAACAACATTGAAACTATGAATTCGAATTCGAATGTCTGTCATTTTTACTTTTATTTAACTACCACTGCTTAAGGTGAGAGAAGGACTTACATTTAAATTATTAACTCATATTTTAAAATCAACTTTTAGAATAATATTAGTAAAATCTCTTTATTTAGTATGTAAAAAAGTTTGCTGAATGACCATAAGCTCTAAAAAATTATTAGAAGCAGCACCAAATCTTGTAAACCAATACTTCTTCTAACATTACTAGAATTGTCTTTTGAAAGGATCATCCACATAAATTTTAACTAAACCTAGAAAAAAGCATTCCCATTAAGAGGGTTGTTATTGAAAGAGGAAAAAAAGAGAGAAGATACATGAATACTTATTAGAACTTTAAATTCCCACAAAAAGTTGATTGATAAGCTTAAATCCAAACTTGACAGGTTTCTTTTAGATCGACCATTATGCTACCCCAGACCTGTGTTTGATGCTCTGTTGCTATTATCTGGGACTTTTGCTATCTGTAATTCGATTTTTGCTTGATAAATGATATGCTAATTTTACTATTTCTTTTCTAAAGTTTTGATTTGTTCCTTTAGATTTATCAATCCAGTTCGCTGCGATGTTTGGCCTATATACTGTTTTTTGAAATGCATGACTTGTAGGAACAGAGCATCTTATGAAATTTGTCTACAGGGACTGAACAGCGTTTCTGAGTCTTGATTGCAGTTAACAGAGATTCTATTTGCATTAGATATTGCATTGGATGATAGAGCCCTACACTGCTTTGGCTGCATACCTCCATTAGCACAGTGGTCTCGTCATCCACATTGGCCACCTTGCAAAAATATTACCCCATCCCATTTACATGTTCAATCAATTACCCTTTACCCAATTATCCTTATAAAGAATGTCCTTTAGCCACAAACGTCAGATTCAGAAATCCAAACCATCAAATTGAGCCACTGGCACTAAAACTTTGATTGCTAGGAGTCTGATGCAGCAAAGGAAGGGATTCCAATATAGGATCGCCTTATCCTTCCAGGCTGAGTAAACTCTCTCAATAGAAATAATAGAACACTGTTATTGATAAATAACAGACATTTGCAAGATCGGGATGTATCCCCAAAGTCTTCAAGATTGTAGATAGGGTTCTAGAAAAATTCACGTCAGGATGTATTCCCAAAGTCTTCAAGATTGTAGATAGGGTTTTAAGAAAATTCACGTCAGCAATTCACCTTCAACAATTCAGTCATGATAAATTCATCTCAAGGAAAATTCACCACCACAATTCACTGCTGCAGAAAATTCATTGCATTGACAAATTCAACTGAAGGAAAATTCACCACCAGCAGTTCACCACTGCAGAAAATTCATCGCAGCCAATTGCTGGTGGTGAATTTTCCTTGAGATGAATTTGTCATGGCTGTGGATTTTTCCGCGGTGAATTTTCTGACAGTGAATTTTCTGACGGTGAATTTGATGATGAATTTGCCTGATGCTTGTAAATAGGAGAGTAAAAAATAAAAAAACAGAGTTTATTCTGGATAGTTGCTGAAATACAAATATCTGTTCTGGATAGTTGCTGAAATACAAATATCTGTTCTACAGTCGATAGAAAAGAAAATATTTTCCCAATGGAAAGATGGACCATTCCAAAAGACTTTCCCCTCAAGCTTCCTCTAGCTGCTTGGACTGCCAAATTAATAATCTCGTCAGAATCCTTTTCTTCGAAGAACAGGATTCTATGCGTGATCGCCAAGGTTGCAAAACCTCTGCCTTGAAACACCCCTTCTGAACCCTTCCACGGCATAGAATACATAAAATCTCTGTTGTAGGAGAAAAGAGTCGAAACTCAGACTTTGGCAGCTAATGCAGACAAACTTGAACTGTGTTTCCCATTTTTCTCCCAATAATTTGGCTTTGAGTGTTTCTTCTTTTCTGAGGAGGATTAATGCAATTCCTCGGATCCCTGAAATGGTTGAGAATTCTCCCTGGAATCGTGAGAATTAGTTTAACTACATGTGAACGAACTGTTTGACAAAAAGACGAGCTGAAGCAGAGCAGCAAAAACAAAAAGAATAAGAAAAATACAAAATTATTATTTATTTTCCTTTTGGGTGATGCAATTGAGAACAATGGATATTCCTGCATTAGAGTCCTATAAAGAGTAGTTCACCTAGACGTAAATGTTCTAAAAAACCTTGAGTTCCTCCATCTATCAATCCAGTGCTTAAAAGGAAAGGATATGAGAACCTGTTGATAGCAGTCTATAAGAGAAAAAATGTTAGCATCCATAAACACACAGGATTTGTTATGACATCTTTGTCCATGAATATTACAAATTAATTTTTTGCAGTTTTGATTTTTTCTCTTTTTCTTGTTGCCTTGCAGGCTATGATAAATGGATATGATACATCTTCAATTACATTAGAGTGGGCATTGTCGATGTTATTGCAACATCCTCAAGCAATGAAAAAGGTACAAGAAGAACTTGATTCTAAAGTTGGACGAAATAGATTTGTAGAGGAATCAGATATACACCAGTTAACATACCTGCAAGCAATAGTTAAAGAGACTTTCCGTCTTTATCCACCGACGCCTTTGCTGTTGCCACACAAATCTATTGAGGCTTGCACGATAGGAGGATTCCATATTCCTGCAGGAACAATGCTGATGGTGAATGCCTGGGCAATTCAGAGGGACCCTAAAGTGTGGAATAAGCCACTGGAATTTATACCAGAGCGTTTTATGGAGAAGGAAATAGAGATAGATAACATACAAATGAGAGGGAATGAGTTTGAGATGATTCCTTTTGGGGCAGGGAGAAGAGGATGTCCAGGTGCTTCTTTGGCAATGTGTATGGTACAAACAACTCTTGCAAGGTTGTTTCAGAGCTTTGATTGGTTTGTTCCAGATGGAAGAGTCATTGACATGAATGAAGGGATTAGTTTGACAATGCCAATGGCAAAGTCTTTGGAGGTTACCATTAAGCCTCGTCTTTCCCACCATCTATACCAGCAGGAGCTCTAGTTATAGACATGAATGGAGGAATTGGTTTGACGGTGCAGAGGTCAATGCCTTTGGGGGTTACCATCAAACCAAGCCTTTCCTCCCATCTATACTAGCAAGAGGTCTAGTTATAGACCATTGAACTCCTTTGTTTTCTTTATGGTTTGAATGCAGAATAAATATCATGTTGATATGATTGGGGGCACAAATAATGGATCAGCTTCAGCTTACTGCCAACGATAAATGAGATCCTTCCATATTTCAGATCAAAAAGATTTCCGAAAGAAAACATATTGTTAATTTTGTTCCTGAGAAACTTTGCAGAGGCTAATGAAGCTTGTATTACCATATTATTGCTTCCGGACATTGTGACATGTACTAAAAATATAATGATATCAATGTATATTTTGTTGGGTTTCTATGTACTAAGTTTAGAAAACCATTATGTCATTATATTTTTAAACATTTTCATTATTTTATTTTACATTTATGTTTTGTGTTTCTAGTGTAGATGTGAACAGTATATATACATTTATCTTACAACTGCATTAACTATTTTTTAAAATATAAAACTTTGTTATTATATTTTTAATAGACTGTTTATCATGGTATTTGATTTAGTATGAAAGTTTTTACTCTATTTCTATGTAACTAGAAGTTGTACTCTTAGAGACATGGAGATATATAATTATAGTAAGCCTAATTTGTACCCACAAGGTGCATGTAAAAGCTGGTGATTGTTAGAATAAGATTTTCATATTAAATTTTAGTGGCAAATATTTATCAATTGATTAATAGTTAAAATTTGGGAATCTAAAATTGGCTAATAGTTCAAGTTATAGCATGACTTGAATCGCCACATTTTTACAAAATTTTATTACAGCCTTATTTAAATCGCCAAAGAATTTATTTTATAAAATCTTGTAACTCAATAATTCGCCATAATATTTGATACATGATTAGATCATATTCGCTTGAATTTTATAAATTATAGTAGAAATCTATATTAATTTTCCAATAGTATATCATAATTATTAGTTGTTTTAGGGCCATATTTCCAATCTTTAGTTTCCACCATTGATTTACAACATCAAGGAGGGGTAATTTTTTTATTAAAACAAGGAAATGTTACAAAGCAAGGGCACTAAATGGCCCTATCAAGTTCAACCAAGTGATCCAATTGATGAGACAAATATGGGGGTAGTTAACCCCGATCCACCAAATTCCAATCATGAATATGATCAGAAGCCCATTTAGCCAAGCAATCAGCAACACCATTCCATTCTCGAGGAATATGAGTGAAAGTAATATACTTCGTAGAAGCACACAGAGTGAGAATTTGTTCGACAATCAAAGCCAGCTACCAGCTCACATCATCCAAATACCGCCTTTTCAGTAAGTTCACCATAACCTAGGAGTCAGACTCACATATGATCTTTCACCATCCCAATTGACTGCCCCACTCCACAACCAATAAAATGGCCTGAGCCTCCATAAGATTATTAGTATGAAGACCTTTATACACAGATAAGATAAATTGAACATCTCCTGAACTATCTCGGCCAACACCCCCAATGCCAGCATGACGTGGCTTTCCACGAGAAGAGCCATCCGAGTTGATTTTTAGGATTGCATGAGGAGGAGGGGTCCATCTTCCCTCCCTATTCACCTTTGGGGTAGGATGTCTACTTCTATTGCGCATGAGTTGCCGTTGTGGAGGAGGAAGATGAAGATGATTACAACAACCAACATCACGAGGGTCCACCGACACAGTCATATCACACTTAGCCGCAATAGTTTCCCCTAAAGAGTGTAGAATTTTCCACCATAGGTCAGGAGCCATCAACAACAAATCCTAAAAAAGCCTCCTATTCCTTTCCAACCACAGGTTCCAAATAATAAAAGATGGCCCAAGAACCCAAGCAGCCTGAAGAAAGGAGGTAGAAACAGGGGCCTTGCCCCACCGTTCCTCAAACTCCACCAATGAGGAAGCATGTCAGCAAGCCGTATTCCACACCCCCCACCAGAAATGCCAAATATCACTAGCATAGGAACATTGGAAGAATTGATGGGAGACACTCTCTTCATAGCCATGACACAAAACACACATAAAGGGGCCTTGGAAACCACACTTACATAAATTACCCCAAGTAAGACACCAGAATTCCTCTTAGGTTCAAGGTGTAGGGTTTCTCTATTTCAACGAGGATAGCGGCTTTAACGGCTTCCTTACTAGAAGGTGTCCACTTCCTCCTTTCACGTCAAAGTCTTTCCAGAGCTTCAGTCATGGTCTCTGAGTCCGCAGGCATCGAGCATTTGGAATAATCATACTGGAGTCTGATTTTCCATAGCCGTCTGGATACCGGATCTTCGACCTTCTTTCGAGGTGTTTTCCGTATCCACATCCTAGAAAAACACCAAAGGATAGATTTTAGTTTTCTAGGTTGCATAGTGAGCCCGAGGTTCAGTGTCGAACCCAGTGCTCTGATACCGTATGTTAGAACCTAACTAATCTATAGTTATGAACAACCAACTAACTATCTAACTAACTAACTAATTTAGCCGAAGGAGAAATTGGTTGTGAAGGAAGAAAGAAATATAATTCGAATAATGCTATATTCATGTAAATAAAAACATCATTTCAGCTGAAAGATAACTACCATCTATTAAATCAACTAACAATTATAACCAACTTAACTAACTAACTCCCTTGCATCAATAAAAAGAAAAGCTCTACCATTGGCAAGAAACATGATAGGCATTTCCATTAAAAGAACATGAGATAAGGGTTTAGAAATTACAGCAAGGAAGTTGATTCTCTCGAGTCGGATTCTCTGACACTCAAGGGAAAAAGGCATATCATTAGGGGCTTTACTGCCCAACCAAGACCTACTGGTCTCCCGAGTTTCTTCAACTGAAGAACCCGCCCTTCACGAGGTAGTTATCAAGGATCAATTTAGAATTATGCCCTACTGAACCTGGTGCCATGAACCTACACCGCAGGTCGATCCTTCTCTGGAAGTTCCTCCTATCCGAAGGACCATTATGACCTAGAGTGCATCTGGTTCATGAGAGCTGATCTATGCCAACTGGCATCATACCTTGGCCAAGGTTTGTTAATATGATCTGACACTTCTGTGTCGTCAACAGCTTCACCCTTGCTCGGCATTGAGTTTTTCTTTTATTATTTAAGTTTAATGTATTCCAAGGATTTCTAACAGCAGCACAGACAAGCGAGGAGTAAACTCAGCTAAGGTCTAGGTTGTAATATTCAACGTTTAGGGTGATTTCCCTCCTAAACCCAGAGATCAGTAACATTCAAGCTTCAGGATGGTGTTTTAAAACGAGGTAACTGACCCACACGGATAAGGCTACTCAAAGGTAAGTGAAGTTATAGGAGGAGGGCCCATTAGTCCAAAGTTCTTACTGCAGCAGTCCGTGGCCAACTCAGCCAAAAGAGTCAAGACTTCAGAACCACTATCTCAAAGTTAGGGACATGAGAACAGATTGCTCATCAACGATGGCGGCATCTACCCAAGGGATTCTCAGTTACGACAGCAAGGCTACATGCAGATAAAATTCAACATTAATTATCTAAGAACATTTATGGGGACACTCGACCCAACCAGGATTAAGCTCCGGATGATTATAAAATAACAGAAACTAAATGGCGTTCAGACCAAAAAAATCGACATTACAGGAACTGCATAAAGGAACACTTGACGCTTCAATAAATATTTTCAGATTAAACATTTGATTTAAGACCCATTCCATTGAGGTCTTTCGAAGCACAAGGACTATACTAAAATCGAAATAATATACAGATCTACTCTTTGAAATCGAACAGGAATAACAGAGATAACATTCATGCAAACATCAAGGTATTTGCTACATGCCTAACAGAATTGGCCGGCGATTCTCAGACGTCCTCGGGTGCAGGAGACATGATAGAGAACGGGAGAAAGCTTCAACTCCGAACTAGACGCCCAACTTGACAGAGGTAAGACGCAACTCTATGTTCTCGCGATTTCATGTTTCTAGAGAGAGCGTCGCTGTACAGGAATGTTCAAGAGGAACGAAAGGATTCCCCAGAGGTGAAAGGAAATCCCGGTCAAACAATATCCTGTGGAAATTAACCCCTCTCCTCCCGATACCTCCCGCAAGAAGAAGGAAAACAAGGAAAAGACACCCCAGAAGGAGAAGGCTCCGAGCCACTAGTAGCCATCGTGGCTGCATGGCTTCCTCCCCGACTGTTACCCCAAGACACGATGGAAGAAGAAAAGAAGAAAATAACTCCCGACGACTCCACTCTCCCTATTAATTTCCATTAATCCCCATTACATTCCTTTCCTACAAGGTAATGAATTTGACATGGAGGGAGATTCTAGACTTAAGCTCGATTTTGGTTTCTTATATTTTTTATTTACTCTTAAGTATATTATTAAAATATATTTTAAGGAATTTGACTATATATATATAATTATTTAACGAGCAAACAATTATTGATTTAATTTAATAAGGGTCAAGGTATGACTTTGATATATTGATCTTTCGCCGGCTCAGAGCAATGGTAAAATGGTCCATGATAATCAAGTCCTCTCCCAGATGATATCCCCTTTCCCTTTTGGTGCTGATGGATCTACATCCCCTGACAAGAAAATTGTATTTAGAACGTTCTTATCAATAAAATAAAATAAAATGCTCATCGCACATATTTATACTTGACCCATTTCTAGTGAGTAAGATAAATTCCCCACATAAATAAAATAATCATTTGCATTTACATAATAGGGAGTAAAATCATTTCCATTATGCTTCCACATAAAAATAAAATACTTATTTATTCTTAATTTGGTGGTCCCATGAAATTAATTGTCGCCACTACCATAACGGCCAAAGTTTTCCATTGACGAGAGCATGACCTAATTAGAGGGATGTAACATACTCCATCCCTTAAGAATCATCGTCCTCGATGATTATTTGTTTATTCATTCTACACAAAATTATAATAGGAAAGAAAAAAAGAGTCTTAACTGTTTCGGAACAAAAAGGGAAACTTCTGAAGGATTTCATCATAATCCTCCCATGTGGCGTTTTTCGCGGAATATTTATGCAAGCGCATCTTGCGCACCTCGAGCACTCTAAGTGGCTCGACTATGATCACTCCTAGATCCCGCACCTGCAGAAAATTCCAATCAATCTGGTCATCAAATCCTACAGGATATTTCTTAAGATAGGAAACATGAAATACATTGTGTAATCTGGCGAGGGCTGGAGGTAAAGCAAATCTGTAGGCGACTAGGTTAACAACTTCCAAGACTTCAAAAGGTCCCACATATCTCGGAGCTAGCTTGGAGGCTTTTCCGAATTTGATTCAGCTTTTCTGGGGTTTAACTTGAAGGAGAACTTTATCCCCAACTGCAAACTGCCTAATAATCCTTTTTACATCTACGTAGCTTTTTTGGCGGTCATTGGCTTCTTTTAACCTCTATTTGATCAACTTAACCTATTCTTCCATTTCTAATAGCATCTCGGGTCCGAGGACAATCCTGTCCTCTAATTTATCCCAGCTAATCGGTGTCCTGCACTTTCTGCCGTATAGGGCTTCGAACGGTGCCATTTTGATAGCTAACTAATAGGAGTTATTAAAGGAAAATTCTACCAACAATAAGTACTCCTCCCATTTATATTGTTGATCCATGCAGTACATTCTGAGTAGATCTTCCAGTATCTGGTTTACCCTTTCTGTCTGACCATCGATTTCCGGGTGATAAGCTGTGCTAATATTTAACTGAGTTCCCAAGGCATAAAATAGAGTCTTCCAAAACCTAGATGTCATTCTGGCATCTCTGTCAGAGATAATCTTTTTTGGAACTCCATGTAAATGAAAAATTTCCTGCACAAATTTTCGAGCAATCACTGAGGCTCCATCTCTCAAATTTCCCAATATAAAATGTGCTACTTTGGTAAATTTGTCCACCACAACTAGTATTGCATTGTGTCTATTCCTGGTCATCGATAATCCCTGAACAAAATCCATACTGATGACTTGCCATTTCCATTCAGGTACACTATGGGGCTAAAGTAAACCTATTGGGTGTTGGTGCTCTGCCTTAACCCTCTGACATTCAAAACATCCTGCCACGAATCTAGATGCATCCTTTTTCATTCCTTTCCAAAAATATAAAGGCTTGATATCTGCTAACATCTTTGTTACCCCAGGGTGTCCTGAGTAAGGTGTTGAGTGGGTTTCATGCCATATGGTCCTCCTTAACTCTGGTTGGTCGGGTATATACATTTTCCCCTTGAATCTTAGTAACCCATCCGCGTTGAACTAGTAACCTTCATACTTAGTGTCCTACGGATATGCCTGAAGAGCTTCCTGCACTTTTAGGTAAAATTCATCTTCACTCAATTTCTGCAACACTTGAGCTCTAAAACTGGTATTGACTGACATCATGGAAGTTATATGCCTTCGTCGGCTCAAAGCATCAGCTACTCTATTTTCCTTGCCTTTGATATAACTAATTTCAAAATCATAGTCGAATATCAACTCCATCCACCTTCTTTGTCGAGCATTTAAGTTGGGTTGGGTGAATAAGTACTTTAACCCTTGATGATCTGACTTAAGTTCAAATGTTTTTCCCAATAGGTAGTGTCGCCACATCTGCAAGTCATGAATGATAGCTGCTAACTCCAGGTCATGAGGCGCATAATTTTGCTCATATTGTTTCAACTTTCGGGATTCATATGCCACCACCTTCTCATCACGCATCAATACACCGCCTAATCCATCCCCCGACGCATTGGTGATTACTACAAAATGATCATTAGGGTCGGGTACAACCAAAATGGGTGCTGAGGTTAACTTTTCCTTCAACGTAACAAAAGCTTCCTGACATTTTGAGGTCCATTTGAACTTCTTACCCTTTTTTTGAAGAGAGGTGATTGGGTGCGCGATTTTAGAAAATTCCTTCACAAACCTTCGATAATACCCAGCTAGACCCATGAAGCTTCTAACCTCATGCACGTTCTTAGGTTCCGACCACTCTACTATTGCTCTTATCTTGGCAGGGTCTACTGCTATTCCTTCACCTGATATGATATGACCCAAATATTGATCCTCCTTCTGGAAGAAAGTGCATTTCGACAATTTGCCATAAAGTCGGTGCTCTCTTAATCGTTGAAGAACTAGCTACAGATGCCGGAAATGTTCTTCCTCACTCTTTGAATAAATAAGAATATCATCAAGGAATACCAAAACAAATTTGTCAAGACAATCATGAAAGATGTTGTTCATCAAATTCATAAATGTTGTTGGAGCATTGGTAAGCCCAA
This sequence comes from Sequoiadendron giganteum, assembly GCA_007115665.2. Classification (NCBI taxonomy): domain Eukaryota; kingdom Viridiplantae; phylum Streptophyta; class Pinopsida; order Cupressales; family Cupressaceae; genus Sequoiadendron; species Sequoiadendron giganteum. The sequence continues at coordinate 622,308,229 of CM021107.1, forward strand.
AAGGTAACACCGTGAACTCATAGTGGTCGTACCTTGTTCTGAAGGTTGTTTTATGAATATCTTCCTCTCTCATCCTGAGCTGGTGATATCCCGATCTCAAATCTATTTTGGAGAATACTGTTGCTCCCTTCATTTGATCAAAGAGATCATCTATCCTAGGCAAAGGATATTTATTCCTGATGGTGAGTTTATTCAACATGCGGTAATCAATGCATAGTCGGAGTGTCCCATCCTTTTTCTTGACAAATATCACCAGTGCTCCCCAAGGTGAAACACTAGGTCGAATTAACCCTTTATCCAACAATTCTTGTAACTGCGATTTTAATTTCATCAATTCCACTGTGGTCATACGGTACGGGGCCTTGGAGACAGGTTCAGCTCTTGGAACCAAATCTATAGCAAAGTCAAAAACTCTTCTCAGTGGTAGCCCAGGTAGTTCCTCAAGAAACACATCCTGATATTCTCGGAGATAGGGATATTAATCCGCAAAAGTTTCCTTCTTAGGGTTGATTCCCATTTCCTCATTTTACTCCTGAGTTTGCATAATCATCTCTCCCACAATTATATTGTCTTTTAATTCCCTAACTTTCTCCATCCTCACAGCATATATCTGACACCCTTTTCTTTTGTTTCTTTTTAATTGCATGGCGGAAATTTTCTAAGTTCTAACTTTTCGTTGCACTCCTTGCAAGAGCACCCTATTCCCAACATCATCATGACATTCCACTATCTTTTCCAGGTAGTCGATCTTAGCCTTATGCTCTTTTAACCAATTCATTTCGAGAATTACATCATAGGAGCCCACAGGTGCTATGTAGAGGTTAACCTCAGTAACGAAGTCTGAAAGTTCTAACCTAGCCTCAAACAGACACTGCTCTACCCAAGCCCTCGTCTGATTGGCATATTCTACAATCCAGGAGTTTGCCATAAATCCAGTTCTTTTGGGAAATTTACCAAGTAGTTTAGGTGAAATGAAACATTCAATAGCCCCTGTGTCATTTAATATAGTTACCGGGTTCCCATAAAGCATACCTGGTGTCTCGATTGGAGTAACCTGATATTTTGCCTGACGGTTGTCCACCACCACATGGATCCTTTGTTGAAACGTCGTGTGCTGAGATGGTAGTGGTCTTCTCTATTGCTGCCCTTGCTAATTTTTGGTAGGACACTGCTTTGCATAATGCTCACCTCCACAATTAAAAACATCCCCCTGGTGGTCCTCTCTTTTCTGGTCCTTTGCTTGCATTTGATTCATCTCTTCGATTATTGTTATTGCCCCTTCTATCCTTTCTCCTATCATACCGACTGCTCTTAAATCCCTTCTTTGTGAAACTTTGTTGTGATTGCTTCCATTTTCCCTTACCTTGATTCTTATCTCTAATGGAATCATCCTTCTTTAGTCTTTGTTCCTGCCGAACTACTTCCTCATAAGCCTCGTCCATTGTTCAAGGTGCTAACACATCTACCGAACCTCCAATGCGATTGTTCAATCCCATGATGAATTTTCGGGCCCGAAAGTTTTCGTCTTGCTAATATTGGGGTACATACTTCAGTAATCTAGTAAAATTTTCTCAATATTCATTAACAAACAAAAGTCCCTGCCTAAGGTTCTCAAAGTCCAAAAGTTTTTGATCATAGAACATTTGTGGTAGCCAACGTTGTCAGAATATCCTTACAAATTGTTCCCAGGACACATCAGCTGCCTCAAGTCCCATCTCTGCTCTCTTGGTCTCCCACCAAGTTGCGGCTTCCCCTGCCAATGGGTAGGCTGCCCAAGCGGCTTTAGAGGTGTCAGAGTAATCTCTCAGCTCAAAGTATTTTTCCATCTCTATTATCCAAGCTTCTGCAGCATCCCCTGACACAAAACCCTCAAATTTCGAGGGTTTAATCTTTTTCATATCTTGGGCCAACTCGTTAGCCAATCGACTCCTTTTATTGCTCAAACTAGTATTCTTAGAACTTTCTTCCCGCTAGTCACTGCGGGTCTCAGACCTTTCCTCATGCATTTCAGTATGCACGTTCACCTTCCTCGCTAAGTTTAGAAACCGATTTTGGGTGTCACCCATTAAGTTCAGCCACTGATCTAATTTGGCTATAGGGTTGTCATTATCTTGAGCCCCTCTGAACCCATTCACAGAATTCTCCATTCAAAAAAAAAGTTCCTGAAATTAGGTATTACTTATTAGTTTGGGTGGGTTATTAACATGATTTGGTCATTAAAAGAAGTGAACCACATTGCACAAGATTTCCACATGCCATGCCATAAATTAACTATAGATTTCATTCATCATTAAATACAAAATATCTATCGCTCCTGTGATAGATAGATTACAAAAGATTCATAATTCTATACCACTTCTTGTGGTAGATCGGGTTACAAAATGAATAGCTATCACTTCCTGTGATAGACTTGATTACAAAAGGTTATAGCTAACTACCACTATGGTGGTAGGTTTGATTATAAAATTGCTACCCAACAACATCTTTTCACTTCATGAGATAGGTTCCTATTACAAACAAATCGGTGTCCCATCTCAAAGGTTGGTTCCCATTTTCCAAGGATTCCAGAAGTTTGTTTACAATTCCTCTTAGGTTCAAGGTGTAGGGTTGCTCTATTTCAGCGAGGATAGCGGCTTTAACGGCTTCCTTACTAGAAGGTTTCCACTTCTTCCTTTCACGCCGAAGTCTTTCCAAAGCTTCAGTCATGGTCTCTGAGTCCGCAGACATCAAGCATTTGGAATAATCATACTGGAGTCTGATTTTCCATAGCTGTCTGGATACCGGATCTCGGACCTTCTTTCGAGGTGTTTTTCGTATCCACATCCTGGAAAAACACCAAGGGATAGATTTTAGTTTTCTAGGTTGCATAGTGAGCCCGAGGGTCAATGTCGAACCCGGTGCTCTGATACCATATGTTAGAACCTAACTAATCTACAGTTATGAACAACCAACTAACTATCTAACTAACTAACTAATTTAGTTGAAGGAGAAATTGGTTCTGAAGGAAGAAAGAAATATAATTCGAATAATGCTATATTCATGTAAATAAAAACATCATTTCAGCTGAAAGATAACTACCATCTATTAAATCAACTAACAATTATAACCAACTTAACTAACTAATTCCCTTACATCAATAAAAAGAAAAGTTCTACCATTGGCAAGAAACATGATGGGCATTTCCATTAAAAGAACATGAGATAAGGGTTTAGAAATTACAGCAAGGAAGTTGATTCTCTCGAGCCGGATTCTCTGACACTCAAGGGAAAAAGGCATATCATCAGGGGCTTTACCACCCAACCAAGACCTACTGAGTTTCTTCAACTGAAGAACCCGCCCTTCACGAGGTAGTTATCAAGGATCAATTTACCATTATGCCCTACTGAGCCTGGTGCCATGAACCTACACCGCAGGTCGATCCTTCTCTGAAAGTTCCTCCTATCCAAAGGACCATTCTGACCTGGAGTGCATCTGGTTCATGAGAGTTGATCTATGCCAACTGGCATCATACCTTGGCCAATATTTGTTAATATGATCTGACATTTCTGTGTCATCAACAGCCCCACCCTTGCTCTACATTGAGTTTTTCTTTTATTATTTAAGTTTACTGTATTCCAAGGATTTCTGACAGCAGCACAGACAAGCGGGGAGTAAACTCAGCTAAGGTCTAGGTTGTAATATTCAACGTTTAGGGTGATTTCCCTCCTGAATCCAGAGATCAGTAACATTCAAGCTTCTGCAGTCCGATTATAAAGGTTCAGGATGGTGTTTTAAAATGAGGTAACTAACCCACACGGATAAGGCTACTCAAAGGTAAGTGAAGTTATAGGAGGGCCCATTAGTCCAAAGTTCTTACTGCAGCAGTCGGTGGCCAACTCAGTCAGAAGAGTCAAGACTTCAAAACCACTATCTCAAAGTTAGGAACATGAGAACAGATTGCTCATCAACGATGGCGGCATCTACCCAAGGGATTCTCAGTTATGACAGCAGGGCTACATGCAGGATAAAATTCAACATTAATTATCTAAGAACATTTATGGGAAAACTCGGCCCAACCAGGATCAAGCTCAGGATGATTATAAAATAATAGAAAGTAAATGGCGTTCAGACTAGAAAAATCGACATTACAGGAACTGCATAAAGGAACACCTAACGCTTCAATAAATATTTTCAGATTAAACATTTGATTTAAGACCCATTCCATTGAGGTCTTTCGAAGCACAAGGACTATACTAAAATTGAAATAATATACAGAGCTACTCTTTGAAATCGAACAAGAATAATAAAGATAACATTCATGTGAACATCAAGGTATTTGCTACATGCCTGATGGAATTGGTCGGCGATTCTCAGACATCCTCGGGTGTAGGAGACACGACAGAGAACGGGAGAAAGCTTCAACTCCAAACCAGACGCCCAACTTGACATAGGTAAGACGTGACTCTATGTTCTCGCGATTTCATGTTTCTAGAGAGAGCGTCGCAGTACAAGAATGTTCAGGAGGAACAGGGTGATCCCACAAAGCTGGTTTATAATTTTTGAGAGGAATTGATTTTTGTTGAAATCATATATTTTTAGAAAATATAATGATTTAAGACTTTAAAAGTTCCATTTTAAGGATTCCAATTGAAGGGGGTTTGATCAAACTACCTCAGATCAAACCCCCTTGGATAGAACCTCCCTAGTTTTAAACCATACTTATAAATGAGTCTCATTCACACCTATCAAAATGCTGATAAAAAATCACTTTTGATTTACGTTTTGGGGGATCAAATGAATTGATTTAAAATTTATTTCAAATGATTATGATAGTCCTCAGAATGATCTATCCAATGAATATTATTTTAATATGTTTTGGTTTTATTATGTATATGTTTTTTTAGTTTTATTAAACATAGATTTTTCACCGAAAATAAATCTCTTTGTTCTGCACATGTGGAAAAATAGTAGATTATCAAAATAAAATTTAGAAAAATATGTTTGGGCTGGGTATTCATGTCCTTGATCCATTAAAATAAAATAAAAAAATTTCGATACATATGAAAAAAGTTATGTTGTATACAGTCTGCCTATGTCTGAATTGTAATTGGTTTGACTTCAAAACTTGATTGAGGAAAAAATATTCAATAAAACACTATAAAACCAAATGAAAGTGCTATATATCATAGTTACAAATCTAAATTCGAAAAATTAGAATTTTATCCTTCATACAAAAAAAGTTATGTTGTATACGGTGAGCGTCACTCCTTAAAAATGTTTTTTTTTTAAAAACTAGTTTTCGAAGGAGATGGAAAAATAAGTGCAATCTGATTCCAAAGAAAAAGAAAAAAATATATCTAGAATCTATAGACAAAACGTCACAAATAACTAGTTTTTATCATCTTCAAATTCCTCACGGTTTAGCCGCTATAGTAGCCCGAAAGTGAAGATTTAGTTAAAAAAAATTAGTTTGGTGTCCAGTTTGCCCAAAAATTGTAAACCAGTATTGTGGGATCACCCAACAAAAGGATTCCCCAGAGGTGAAAGGAAATCCCGGTCAAACAATATCCTGCGGAAATTAACCCCTCTCCTCTTGATACCTCCCACAAGAAGAAGGCAAACAAGGAAGAGATGCCCCAGAAGGAGAAGGCTTCGAGCCACTAGTAGTCATCGTGGCTGCATGGCTTCCTCCCCAACTGTTACCCCAAGACATGATGGAAGAAGAAAAGAAGAAAATAACTTCCGACAACTCCACTCTCCCGATTAATTTCCATTAATCCCCATTACATTCCTTTCCTACAAGGTAATGAATTCGACATGGAGGGAGATTCTAGACTTAAGCTCGATTTTGGTTTCTTATATTTTTAATTTACACTTAAGTATATTATTAAAATATATTTTAAGGAATTTTACTATATATATAATTATTTAACGAGCAAAAACAATTATTGATTTAATTTAATAAGGGTCAAGGTATGACTTTGATATATTGATGTTTCGTCGGCTTAGAGCAATGGTAAAATGGTCCTTGATAATCAAGTCCTCTCCCAGATGATATCCCCTTTCCCTTTCGGCGTTGATGGATCTGCATCCCCTGACACGAAGACCCTCCTGAACTATCCCAACCAACACCCCCAATGCCAGCATGATGTGGATTTCCACGAGAAGAGCCATCCGAGTTGATTTTTAGGACTGCATGAGGAGGAGGGGTCCATCTTCCCTCCCTATTCACCTTTGGGGTAGGATGTCTACTTCTATTGCGCATGAGGTGTCGTTGCGGAGGAGGAAGATGAAGACAATTACAACAACCAACATCACGAGGGCCCACCAACATAGTCATATCACACTTAGCCACAATAGTTTCCCCTAAAGAGTGTAGAATTTTCCACCATAGGTGAGGGGCCATCAACAACGAATCCTGAAAAATCCTCCTATTCCTTTCCAACCACAGGTTCCAGATAATAAAAGATGGCCCAAGAACCCAAGCAGCCTGAAGAAAGGAGGTAGAAATAGGGGCCTTGCCCCACCATTCCTCAAACTCCACCAATGAGGAAGCATGTTAGCAAGCCGTATTCCACACCCCCCACCAGAAATGCCAAATATCACTAGCATAGGAACATTGGAAGAAGAGATGGGAGACACTCTCTTCATAGCCATGACACAAAACACACATAGAGGGGCCTTGGAAACCACACTTACATAAATTACCCCAAGTAAGACACTAGTTTTGAGCCACTAACCACATAAAGAAGTTGCACTTGGTCCATGACAACTTGTGCCAAACTTTCTTCCACCAAGGGACCTAAATGTCCCCAAACAACTTCCTACCTAATTGCTTATAACCAACCGCCACAGAGTACTTCCCAGACAAATCTGAACCATCCTAAGCCAAGACATCAGGCCCCCTAAAAGAATTACAAACATGGGAAGCCAGAAGCTAGGAAATCTCATGCCTATCCCCCTCCTCCAGGTGGCCACTCAGAAGGATGCTTCCAATGAAAAATTACAGCCACTCCACCATGTTGCACCACCTTATAATGCTCCACAATATCCCAGGCAACCACAACAAAGAAATCACAAAGGGACCGGAGGTGAGGAAAAGAGGAGAGAATAGGAGGGTGACCATCCCAAAAATATGACCATGCATCCATGGACAGTGACTATCCAGCCCCAAAAATGCACCAAGGCATGGATGCATGCCCATCCACGTAACATGACTAGCAGTTTGTACAACAACAGTTTTCTACAACAACAACAAGCGAATAATTAACATGAAAGTCCATGTGTACAAATATTTCAATACAATAATACTCTTAAATGCAAGTTAAGTGAAAAGTAAAATAATTTTTTATATATAACTTAAACTTATTAAAAGTGAAAAGTAAAATATTTTTTTATATAATATTCTTTATATAACTTAAATTTAATGTTAACAGTGATATAATTTAAATTTATGGATATAAAGTTTACAAGTGGTCAATAGTGGTTTAAATGATTTATTTAAATAAGTTTAAGTTTAAATTTATAAGAATGAATTATTTAAACAATTTATTTAAACTTATTTAAATCACTATTAAGAATTTATTTGTTTTCCCCCAGAAAATAATTCATAATATCGATTGATGGAAAAGATATTACATATTGTAGAAGCTAGAAAATCTTTGCAGGGAGAAAAAGATCCGAAAAAACAATGAAAAGACAAAGAGAAAAGTGTTGTCAATAAAGAGCAACAACAACAACAAAGCCCAAGAAAAAACATGGGCAAAGAAAGACAAAAAAAGTAGACACCAGAGAAAATAAAACCACACACCCAAAAGGAAGGAGCAACAAAGATCAGGCCTCCAATTGTCAGGAAATGACAAAAAATCAAGTATCATCGATCACCGAGCGGTAAGAAGTCAGCAAGATAGAGCCCTCTAGATATTCCTTGAGTTCCCATCTATCCACCGCCAAAAGTAAACCAGCCTTAGTTAGAATAACCGCCTCCAAATTGAACTCCCTGTAAACATGTGTGATGGATATATAGACAAAGGTAGACCACAACCTTTCTATCATGTCATAAATGGGCATGAGAATCAAATTTTCAACACAGTAGATCCCATTTATTTATAAGAATGAATTATTTAAACTTATTTAAATAATTTTTTTTACTATTCACTTAAATTGCATTTGACGGGTTCAAATATTTGTACACAAACTTTTATATTTCGCCTATTGTTGATGTACGAGATTGTTAGTTATGTGAATGGGCATGATGCGGCATGCATGCATGCCCCGGTGCATTTTCGGGGCTAGATAGTCGCTGCCCTTCAGGACATCCAATTACTTCTCGACCTGAAAAGGCATTGAATACGTATTTATCCAGTGCATTTTCAGGGTTGGATAGCCGCTGCCCTTCAGGACAGTCGATTACTTCTCGACCTGAAAAAGCATTGAATACATATTTATTCCCACAGTAGATTTAACGTCTTCAAAAATCCTTCAGACGTGAGCTCCACATCAGTAGACGATTTCAACGTGGTAGTTACATACAAATTATCACTCAACCCCTCAACCCGGAGCACCGCGCCTCTATTAGAAGCGCCACTCATGTTCTTGGGCTATGTGTAATAAAACAAGTAGACTGCCTCCTCTGCAAGCACAGGATCTTGGCCCGACTTGTACCATTTTATGTAGTGCTCACCCAGCTCCAAGAAGCCCTCGTGGCTAAATGTATTGGTGCCTAGCTTCTTTGCGGGTGCGCTATAAGGCGGAGTGACATACGTGCTCTCCTTCCAGTTATTCCAAGTTATGATCTTTACAAAAGGGGCATTCAGTTTTATGAGTTGTTGCCACTTTGCAATCCAGAGTCTTGGGCCCTCGTAGTTGTCCTTCACTTGACAGTTGCACCCGCTAATTTCCTTGTCGACTTGGCAAATGGCGGAGGAGCAGGAGCCGCCGCCAAGGTTCTTGAAGAACCAAGGGCTAGCATTCGCCATGTATAGTTAGCCCTTGTCTTTACAGACTTTGAGATAAATGTGATCCTTCAAGGCGGAGGGAGGGTTGTTGAGGTTGGAATGTTCATACGGCCAAGCTGAGGTGTCCCAAGCAGAGAGCCCTAGATCAATCATTTGTTTGACAGGGGTTTTGGGAGGTTTGTGAGAAAAATCCCTAAAACTAGTTTGTGAAGCCTACAAGGGAATTTCGGGTCAAAAGTGGCTTTTAGAAGATTTGTTTTGATCTTCTTTTTGTAGGTGGTTGAATTTCAAGATTCTGACATGTTGAAGGTGTTGACACTCTTTTCTTGCATCAAATTTCAATTTGGAGTCATAATGAAGAGTCATGGTTGATAGGTAACCCTATTGTCCTGTTGAGTCAATTGAAGGTTGATGTCGTGGTTGGCATATTTGAGAGAAGTTGTGTCAATTTGTATCTTGGGTTCCCACCACTCTGCATCAACCTAGTTCTAGGCACACAACATACATCAAAACCAAGGGTGACTTCTTTGGACTATGTTTGACTTCCAATAAGCCTACCTAGGAAAAGGCTTCACAATTACCTCAAATTTGCAAAGGAAGTACCTTTTAAAGGTGAGGTTTCCACTCAAATACTGAGAATAGTCAATATTCATGATACCAAACCATCAATTTCATGATTACTTTTCCCACATAAGGTCATTACCCTACTATCCCAAGAAACCCTCCAAAACATAAGCAAAAATAAGGGTTTTCAAGGATTTCACAACTCCGAGCCTCTCCCATTCATCCCAAGGGTCCAAAAACCTTCCAATACCTATGAAAAAACTTATCAAACACTCACAATGCCATTACACGCATTATTTTTCAGAACCACCATCATGGTTATTCACTTTCACATAGAAATGTGCTCTGGCCAGCCTAGTGCATCGCTCCACCGACCAAAACCATGCTCCTCGAGACTCCCAAACACATTTTACATGTATATTATTATGTTACACACCAATCCATTGAGTTATAGATCCATCACAGTGGGTGGATTGGTGAAAATCAATACATTATAGCCTCAAACCCTTACACTATCAAAATAGGGCAGACTTGGAGAAATGACTGAAAATCTCTTCTAAAATGGTATTAAGACACAAAACCTTATTCAAGTGTAGATAAATTCATGCATAAATTATATCCCAAACCTTCAAGGAATCACAACCCTGTACGGGTCCGTACATAGAGAAAGAACACATGAAAACACAGGAAAATCACAAAAATCAAAGAATTCCTTTATGTTATTTGATTAAAATCTTGAAGAGCAGCCTCCATTCGAGAAATTACATGATATTTATCTTATTTCCATTCAAACTCAACTCCCCCAACATATCTAACTATTTTTATAACTTCTTAACTAACTTATCTCTTCATAACTTTGCCAAAAAATGTATTTTTTTGCAAATGTCAAGCCAAATCTCCCCCCTAAACACCTAGAATGACTCAAAAGAAATAAATACATATTAAGAGTGGTATCATAGACCTTATTTAACATAGATCATCATCCTAGACTCAAAAAAAACAAGAATCTTACTTTTACCCATCTTCACATGCACCAAAAACCCTCCTTTTTACCCAAGAAACTAGTGGTTTATTGAAAAACACTCACCCAACCCTCACACAATCTTATGAATACTTAAAATAGGTCTAAAATGGTCTGAAAAAATTCAATTCAACAAGAAACCATGCTGCCCCAACTCAAAACACACTTTAGCATATCAAAACCACTCGAAATCTCATGGAAAACTCAAAATTTCAGTATAGGGATTCATGCCCAACACTCTTTTCATTCAATGGTGCTCCTGCACCATGTATGCTTCCACAGTTTGTATACATATATATGAAATAAGTTGAAATTATTTATGCTTTTCCATGCTTCAAAATACAATCACCCAACCTCTACATGCAATATTTTATCAAACCCTAGGGTGAAACCTCATTTTTCATGCCTTTTTCCATCAAAATCTACAGGGGAAGCAAAACAAACCCCATAAAAATTATTCCATTTCACTTAGAAATTTCTCTTCTGATCCTTAAGGATCACATTGGGCCCCTCTAAAAAAACCTCTCTCTGTTTTGGCTATCTCGGAGTGGTTTTCCTGTGGCGGCGAATTTTCACTTGATGGAAAAAGTGTCAAATTCAAGCTATGCAAAGTTGCAAAGTGGTGCAAATTTCTCTCTACAAATTGTACCGAAACACGTGGAATCGCTCCAAGCTACGTTCCACTGGATCGATCCCTTAAGGGTCCAAAGTGCAAAATGGCTGCAAACTTCAACATGCTATTAATTGGATACCATGATGCTTAGAAACTTATCGTCTAATCCTACAGGATCGCGTTGGACCCCTCTACAAAAACCTCTCTTGGTTTTGGCTATCTCGGAGTGGTTTTCCCATGGCAAAAAAATTTCACTTGATGGAAAAAGCGTCAAATGCAAGCAGTGCAAAGTTGCAAAGTCGTGCAACTTTCGTTCTGCAACTCGTGTGACCAAGAAAACTATTCCAACACATCTGAATAGGTATTTTTATGCTAGGCATGGTCCTCTTTTGCACCGAAACACGCGAAATCGCTCCGAGCTACGTTCCACTGGATTGATCCCTTAAGGGTCCAAAGTGCAAAATGGCTGCAAAATTCAACATGCTATTACTCGGATACCATGATGCTTAGAAAAAAATTCGTTTGATCCTACAGGATTGTGTTGGGCCCCTCTACAAAAACCTCTCTCAGTTTTGGCTATCTCGGAGTGGTTTTCCCATGGCGGCGGATTTTCACTTGATGAAAAAAGTGTCAAATTCAAGCTGTGCAAAGTTGCAAAGTGGTACAAATTTTTCTCTACAACTTGTGTGACCAAATGGACTATTCCAATGAGTCTGAATAGGTATGTTTATTCTAGGCATGGTCCTCTTTCACACCGTAACATGCGAAATCGCTTCGAGCTATGTTCCACCGAATCAATCCCTTAAGGGTCCAAAGTGGAAAATGGTTGCAAAATTCAACATGCTATTACTCGGATACTGTGATGCTTAGAAACTTCTCGTCTAATCCTACAGGATCACGTTGGGCCCCTATACAAAAATCTCTCTCAGTTTTGGCTATCTCGGAGTGGTTTTCCTATGGCGACGGATTTTCACTTGATAGAAAAAGTTTCAAATTCAAGTTGTGCAAAGTTGCAAAGTGGTGCAACTTTCGCTTTGCAACTCGTGTGACCAAAATAACTACTCCAACGCATATGAATAGGTATATTTACACTAGGCATGGTCCTCTTTTGCACCGAAACACGGGGAATCGCTCCGAGCTACGTTCCACAGGATTGATCCCTTAAGGGTCCAAAGTGCAAAATGGCTGAAAACTTTAGCATCTTATTACTCAAATATCGTGATGCTTAGAAACTTTTTTTCTAATCCTACAGCATTGTGTTGGACCCCTCTACAAAAGCCTCTCTCGGTTTTGGCTATCTCGGAGTGGTTTTCCTGTGGCGGCGGATTTTCACTTGATGGAAAAAGCGTCAAAATGCGAGCAGTGCAAAGTTAGAAAGTGGTGCAAATTTCCTTCTGCAACTCATGTTACCAAGCAGACTGTTCCAACACATTTGAATAGGTATGTTTACGCTAGGCATGGTCCTCTTTTGCACCCAAACACACGGAATCGCTTTGAGCTACGTTCCACTAGATCGATCCCTTAAGGGTCCAAAGTGCAAAATGGCTGCAAAATTTAGCATGCTATTACTCGGATACCATGATGCTTAGAAAATTCTCGTCTAATCCTACAGGATCATGTCTAAGAGTCTTTGTCTTAATCGAGAAAAAAAAAACAAAAAAGTGGTTACCTTGATGAAAACCTGGCAAACAAGCGTCTTTGTAACACCAAAAAAATTGGAAAATCAACAAAATAGTAAAGAGAAATAATCCGTCCAACAGTGAAAACCACTTTGGGTGCGCTATGGATAAGTACCATGGTGAAAACCTAGCAAACAGGCGCCATGTGTAGTCAAACTCGCTCTTTCATCTACCATCATTCCAATCAGAATTTTTCACCACCCCTCATAATAAATGGTTGTCCTGTCAATTGCTTGAAATGATTGACATCAAAGTCTATTATGTCACATTCCCCACTCCATCTCTCAAGTCTTATTCCTGACTGGGGGAAAATCCTTGTTATGTGCCAAGAGGACCTTGTACATAGCATTACACCATCGGAAAATGTCCTGAAAATTTCCAAAACAATAGAAAACTTCAAAAATCCAAAAAATCAAAACATGTCTGAAAATCCCCCAAAAAAAACAAAGTTGAGTCGTCATGTTAAGTCAATCGTAGAAATAGTCGAACTACGTTGCCTCTGCAACTGGGACATAGGCAAGCCCATCAATTGATGTGCCCCCAAGGCATTAGGTATGTCTGTCTAGGTTTTTCATGTGTCACTCACATTAAAATCATGACTCTTTGTACATTCAAAGTCATTGGTCGTGTCGAACTACGAGGTCTCTACATGTACAACGTAGGCAACACTAATCAATCAATGAGCCCCCGAGACCGCACTAGGTCAGTCCAATAGGGTTTATCACACTCACTATCACACACGTTGCATACCATCAACTTAAGTACATATCTTCAGTCAGTTATGTCAATTAAAGTTGGGTCGAACTACTAGGTCTTTGCGTGTAAAACGTAGTCAAGGCTAATCAATCGATGAGCCCCCGAGGCCACATTAGGTCAATCCTTTAGGGTATCATCTCAAGTCATACACTGTCAACACACACACACACTTTTATTCAATCAAGGAATCAAAACAAGTCATGAATCAACAAGGAAAAGCATCTCAAAGTCATCAATTCAATATCAAACACATTGTTAGAATGATCAACTTATGTCTTAAGCAAGATATGTCTTTCTTGTCAACAAACATTGTCAAATTTTCATAGCCTCATGTAGCTTGACACATCAATGTCATCAGGCTCCCACGTCTTATACGACACATGTCTTTCTGAAACCAGGCTTTGTCATGCCTTACACAGATAGTTACCAGGTCAAAACCAGACTCAATGTCTTATGCGGTATGTGTCATCCCTCACATTACGTTATGTCAAACATAAAACAATCAAACAATCCCACAAGATCAAGTTTTGGAAAATACTTTTATTTGGCTTTATGAGTTTATATCTTATTTTGTCTTATATTTTTATCGATTTGTGAATAACTCTGGTAACTAGCTTTCTCAAGGATGTCCCTTGAAGGATTTAAAGAAGCATGGATGTCTCAGGACTCTTTTTCTTTGGTTGTTGTCTATCAGCTATCTTTTTAACTTTGGTTTTTGAGTCATGTTACTAGTTTACTAGTTTCCTCAAGGATGTCCTATCAAGGATTTAGAGGAGCAATGACGTCTCATGACCCGTCTTTTATTTGTTTATTGTTTGTGGTTTGTCAAGACAAAACGACTGGGGCAATCTTGTCCTTAGTATGATTTAATACACTCCTTGTCTATGACTGTCTATTTTTCACAGATGGTTGACTTTGTACACTATGGTCTATCTCATATCATGGTGTGTACTATCCATTTGTGTCATGTCCTGCCTAATGATGATAAAAATGCAAGCTTAGCATATATGGAAAAATATCGAAGATCATATGTTTTTCTCAATCAACCTCCTTCGTTGTTTCTTACTAACATTCTGAAATCATCCATGCTAACATTTCTCTATTGTGACATAATGATAGAGTCCTGTGACACAACAAAAAAAATAGATAATTTGCATATGCATACATTCTATAAGCATTTCGTACAATTACATTGTATTTCAAACATGTAGTAACATGGACATATTCATTGCATATCTACGAAATCATGGCATAATAGGCATTCCACCATCACATATAAATAACATCATATAGAACATTACATCCATCATCATATAGAATCATCATAACATCATAGACTGCATAAAATCATTACATGTAGAAACATCCATTCATAACACATGTACATTGTACATACATCATCTAGGAAACATAATCATATAGAAAACAATGCATCATCCATAAATAGAACTGCATATCATATAGAAGCCGCCAAAAATCATATATATATCGCTCAAAATAACGTGTCACAATACAATGTCAGAATATATCCATAAATAAAAACGAGCTCACAGGCTCTCTAATCAAAATACAATGTCTACATAAATAACAGTGTCAATGTGTCCCACTACCACTACTGTCACGTGGTGAAGGTGGAGGAATTTGCTTCAGAGGTACTCTCTGTGAGGTGGAAGGCCTGTCATACGAACCTGTCCTCGGTGGTCCTACCACACTCTCTATGCTTTGTGTCCTAGTCTGACTCCTGCCCTGTGATCTATGGCTGCGAACCTCTAAAAAGCTAGGAGCTCATCTCTCTGCTGGCACAACTGCCTCATATAGATCCCTATAATAGGTAGCTCTCTCTACTGATCTGACTAGCTTATGAACCATACCATTAGATGAAGTACCACCACACAGACGTCTAACCTCTGTGAACTGCTGCTCTATCTCCTGTCTCTGAGCTATGGCCTGATCTCTCTCCATGAGTGCACTTTCTCTCTCCATACGAGCACTATCTCTCTCTATCCGCATGGCATCTAGCTCTACTATGACCAATCTCAACCTCTCCTCCAATGCCTCCCTGTCACTATCCCTAGGAGCCTCATCATCCCGTCATCCCTCTACAATCCGATCTCGGAGCTCTCTCTCCTGCTCCTCCATAGGTATCTCCTCCTCAACATCATCCTCCCCATAACCTGCCAAAATACCAAGAGGATCAATATCCACATTAGCTTCCTCCTCCTCTGCAAGGTCCTCTCCGCCAATCTCTACCTTTGCATGCTCCTCTACTACTGCCTCCTCGGCAGCATCCTCATCTCCAACCTGTCCCTCTGCTCCACCTCTGAGGTCTAACATAGGTACATCCTCTACCTCTACCTCTCAGATAGGTGATAATCCACCTACTCGACCACCTCTTCGACCTCTATGTCCTCGTCTGCTACCACCACCTCTGCCATCATCACCACCACCCCTACCACTACCTCTACCTCTACGCTGCACTCTCAGCCCTATACCTTGTCTCTCTACTAGTGTCGACTGATCCAGATCTGTATAAGGAACAGGACGATGCTCTACCCATCATGTGTCATAAGCAGCTATAGTCCCTGGATCTGCTACTCTGTCTCTCCATCCCCACTGTAATGGTTGTAATGCCTGAATCTCTGCCTTTGCAGTAGCTACTGGTATCATAGGCCCCCAGTGTGGAACCTCTCTGGAAGATCGAGCAAACTCTGATCTACCTCTAGGCTCATCCTGAACCTCCCCAAATTGTCTCAAAACCCGATTTGATAGGTGTCTCTTAATGATGTGAACACTCGAAACAATCCTCCCAATCAGGTATTGTTTCTACTTGCAGTAAGTCAAATGTTCATCCTCATCAAACCATCTCTCACAATCCATGTATGGCCTCCATGTGAACTGAACCAATGTGTCAAGTGCATGTCTCCAATAACTTGTGTCTCCAACATGACTCTGAGTAATGTTTCCCGTATACCGAAAAACATAAGGAGATCTAGCCTCTCACTCTGCAGTAACAAGAGGACGAAATACCACAATGCGCTCCCATGCCCAAACCATGAGAAGAGTGGTACCATAGCTCATAGATTGTGCATCTCTCTACACTATATCATGTAAATGAAAGTACAACATGCCTAACATACATGGACCCCAGGCATACGGGTCAGTGCACGAAGTTGGGTCCACGAAGAGGGGAAGTTTCGGCCAAAAAATGTTTTCTCGCATGAAACGCATATGCGTTATGTATCACATACTTGATCCTAAATCAATAATGTGTACGTGTTACAATTCGAGCATACGAACCTAAAACACGTACGCGTTATGAAACGCATACGCGTACGCATTTTGTAACGCATACGCATTCATAACGCGTACGCATTTTGTAACGCATAGGCATTCATAACGCGTACGCATTTTGTAACGCATGCGCATTATGAAACGTGTACACGTTATGAACGTGTACACGTTATGAATGCGTACACGTTATGAACGCATACACATTATGAATGCGTACGCATTTTGTAACGCGTACGCATTTCTAAAAACTATTTAATTTTTTAAATAAGTGACTGTGAAAGTCATTTTCACAGTCGAGTTTGGTGGCCCAGCAGAAGATGAAGCAGATCGCGTATGCGTTTTGGACGGCTGTAATTTGCCAATTTTTCACTCTCACCTCCTCCCGTCGACACACCTGACCTCAGCGACCTCCAGGTTGGTTGAATTCTATAATTTTTTTGCATTATAATTATTGTTTAGTTATTTTTGTTTTATAATTGCTATTTAGTTATTTTTGTTTAGTTTGTTTTAATTTAATATTTAATAGTTTTTAAACTGTATTTAATTAACCGAAAACATCAACGAAACAAACAACATAAAATTCTAAATCGAAAACCCAAAAAAAAACCTAAATTCGACACATTTAATTTTGAAATTTGAAAACCCTAAACTGTAGGTTCTAAAAAACTAATTTACTCAAACCGTTAATCCTTGGACCTAAACCCTAGAAAATGTAAACTAAAACCCTAGAAAACATAAACTAAAACCCTAGAAAACATAAACTAAAACGTAAACTAAAACCCTAGAAATCATAAACTAAAACCCTAGAAAACATAAACAAAAACCCTATTTGTAGGTTAAAATTAGGTTAAAGGTAGGGTACAATTAGGGTTTGGCTTAAACTTTAATATATATTATATAGTTAGATTTCAAAATTACAATTAGGGTTATGATTAGGTTTACTTGTTTAATATATTAAAGAATTCAATTACCTGCTTCTAGGGTTCAATTAAAGTTGGAGTTCAATTCTAGGGTTAAAATTCATTCTAGGGTTAGGGTTATAAGATAAATATTCGGGTAAGGGTTGAGGTTAGGGTTTGTATTCTTAGGTTTAGAGTTAGGGTTATATTTTTATTAGGGTTAGGGTTAGGATTATGAAATTATGAATTAAAATTTAAGATGAAGGTTAGGGTTGGAGTTAGAATTAGCCCTATCAATTGGTGTAGGGTTCTAGGGTTGGGGTAAAAATTAAATTAAGAGTCTAGGGTTAAATGGTTGTAATTTTGGTGATAGTTAAACATTCAATCAATATTTAACTAGGTTTATGATTAAAAAGTTTATATGCATTTAGGGTTAGTGTTCAACTAAGGTTATGATACGCGATTTAATTACAATTAGGGTTAGAGTTCAAGTTAGAATACATTAGGGTTCAAGTTATAATTAGGGTCTATGGTTCAAGTTATAATTAGCCCATCTAGGGTTCAAGTTATAATAGAAGGCAACATATCCCTAGATGAAATCGTATTTAAAAAAATTCCTCATCTATATCGATTAAATTTTTTATCTTAAACTTGAAAAATAAATCTATTAGCTATGTTTTCTTGAATTGAATTCTCCAATTTTGCATCTCTAACAATTGATTTTCTAATCTATTATTTAACATGTTCTTGTTCAACTTGTTCTTCTATGTGTTCTTGAATTTTGTCTTAAACATATTCAAGTTGTTTATATGAACATATATTCAATATGTTCAACTTGTTCTTAAACTAGAAGACAACTTAAGAGGATGCAACGAATTCATTTACAAATACATATGCACAGATGCATACAATTTAAATCAATATATTAAAAAACCTTTCAAAAAAATATATCATGTGCATATATATTGGGCCCATTACACCCTAAATCATAGAGAATTTCCCTCAATTTTTTTATGATGTTTGTAAAGGTTGTTCTATTCTAGGGTTTTGTTGTTATTAAAATCCATACTCTAGTAGTTTTTTAGTTTTGAAACTATGTATTTGAGCCAATATCCCCGTACTTAGGTACCTAAGATTTTTTATGGTTTCATAAGGATTTAAAAATCATGAATACTAGTGAAACTTTTTAAAACACATAGGGTTTTAGTCTTATTTCTTCAATTTATGTTTCTCACAATCTTAGTTTTCAAAGAGTTTATTTACAAACTTATATAACAATGGGGTCTTTAGGTGTGATCAACAAAGTTTATTTTTAGTAGTGATAATTGTGAGGTATCACGAGAAAATGCATTTCCCTCAATTTGTTATAACAACCATAGACTTTTAGTCATAACATATTGAATTTTCATTTCCTTCACTCTTGATTCAACATAATCTAGGTCGATTGTTACCATTTTGTCAAAGGGGGTCCTAGAACATCAACTTATAGATTTTCCTTCATTATTATTACTCAAAATTTTTTAAAAATCAAGAAATTAAAATGTATAAATCTAAATTCTATAACTGGTGAAGGATTGGGTTGCAAAATTTCTTGGATTTGACCCTAATGAATTGGTAGTTTGGCTTCCTTATTTCTTGCATAATTATTACTTTTAATCACTATAATTTTAATTTATTTGCATCCTTTAAGTTTCATGTACTATACTATTGTTTAATAATTTATTATTAAAATAATATTTCCTTCTCATACCTTTTATGTCTCTCATATGAACAATATTTTGTGTTCTATGGTAACTCCTATTATCATTTCCCCTTTTCAAATACCATGATTCCTATGTTTCTAATAGTATATGTTTAAATGTATCCTTATAACCAATTTTTTTAATTTCTAGATCTTAATGGTTATTACATTATTCTAATATACATATATAACTTTCAAAATCCCCAAATCTTGAAATAGATGTCTACAACCTTATATGTATACATCACATGAGCCATATAATCCTATCTATCAACCCTAAACCATAAAACCTAGATATCTTTCAAACTATATGTAAACTCCAAACCATACATAATCACATATCATTAATCAAGAAAACCCTAGACACTAAACCCTACATTCTAAAATATGAACACAAACCCTTACCTAAAACTTAAATTGTAAACCACAAATTTGAAATTTTCAAAACTTGTAGAAACTTAAATTATAAACTTTAATGTGTACATGCTATGGATTTTTAATGAACATTATGGATTTTTTAATGTTATAAATCGAATGGTCTTCAAATGAATTGTATTTTGAATTTGTGCACATTCAATGTGATTTTTAAATAGTTTTTTCAAATTGTGTGCATTATTTAATTAGTTTGTTGATATATATTTTTTAATTGTTTAACATGTGCAGTTGCCATTTGGTTGTACATTCACATGGATCCACTATTTAGCATAGAGGATTTTATGCCTAAACCACATATTCCTGTAGATCCCATAGATCCAAACCCACCACCACAAGAAAACCCCATTCCTCCAAACCCTCCACCTCCTAACCCCCCACCCCCTATAGTAGACCAGGATCAGTTGAGAGAGAGCATTAGGGAAAATCTTATGGTTATTCAAGAAAATATAGATCTGATAAAAAATGAGCCTAGAATTCCCCCCCATCTCTCACGGTTTGCATCTACGATGCAAACTATTGTCGATTCTGTTTGATCTATTGATGCGGACCTAGATAGGTTTCATCAATGGAGAGATGAGAGGAGACAATTCTATGCAGATGGATTGTCTTATAAATAAATTAATGACCTTAAAATTACCAAAGAAGCCATGTGCCAACATTTTTTTAACCCCCAAACTAGCCAACCAATTCCACCCACCAAAAAATGAATTTCAATTTTATGGTGTAGGCACCCCCAGATAGCTGCACAGTTTTGGGATAGATGGTGGATGGTGTTTGATACTCCACAACATGGCACTTCTGAGGTGCCCCTATAATTTTTGAGAAAGTTATGGGCAGAGTTTGAATTGGGTTTAAAACCCAACTATTTTGATATGAGGTCATTTCAGGGAGTTGGGCGTGGCATGCCCCAACATAGATTAGGAGCACGTGTTGATCCTCAACGATGTGATCCAATTGCTCCTATTGCTCCTATTGTTCCTCCTGCTTCTCCTGGAGTTCTCGCTACATTTCAGCAGCAAACCATGCTATCGACATTAGGAGCATTGAGTTCACTTTCAGGACATCTCACTCATCAGACTTCACACGCGGCGACTGAAGTGGTCAATAGAGAGCATGGAGGCTCGAGCAATAGTAATACTCAGGCATCCACTTCAGGTGACCCACATGCGTCTGAGATAGAGTCATTTATGGATTTACTATATTCTGAGCATCATCTTACACAGGTATGTTCATCTTTTGAACTGAATTTTTTTTTTTTGGAATGTGCAAAATTCATGTTTAAATAATAACATCAAATTATACATATAATACAGTATTAATTCAATAAGTGTTTGGTGTAGACGCATGATCAGACAATGCCTGAGACCCAAAATGATCATGTCTATATGTCAAGTGTTGTAGATATGGGCTCACCTTTTGGTCAGGTACTTAAAGCAATATATATTAAATTTAGTTTGTGTGGATATATATATCTAATTTATTTTGAATGTTTACACATGACGTGTGATTGATATATATTATATCTAGATGCAGGGAGGTCAGATGAGCATGCCTACTGCTGACCAACCACAAGTTGTGGTGAGCGCTCATGAGTCATCATCAGCTCAAGTGCATTCTTTCAAAAAATTTGTTAAGTTTGAATTATATACACATTATAGATTTAATTTAATTTTTACATTTACATGCACATGCGTGAATGATCTATACAAATTGTTGTACATATATATGCAGGCATTTCATGAGATACCCATTGCAGGTGCACCTGAGACATCGTCAACATTTATGCATGGGCAATCTCAGGTGCGTGATCTTGAGGTCATATCATTCGAGGTTGTAAACTTTACTGAATATCCTAAACAATTTTTACATTTACATACACATGCGTGAATGATCTATACAAATTGTTGTACATCTATATGCAGGGATTTCATGAGACACCCATTGCAGGTGCACTTGAGACATCGTCAACATTTATGCATGGGCAATCTCAGGTGCATGATCTTGAGGTCATATCATTTGAGGTTGTAAAATTTACTAAATATCCTAAACATTTTTTACGGATCTTTTATATATATATATATATATTTGAGGTTTTAACATATTGATTGCTTTATATATGAATATGCAGGATATAGTAGATCAGGCATTTAGATCTTCTCAAGTGACAGTTATGCTACCCATTGAACAAAATTTTCTAGTAGATCCACATGATCATATGGTAAATTATTCATGTACTAAAAATCATTTTTATTGTATTTACTAGATCTATTTAATTAAATTTTTATTTTTTATCCAAAAGTTTATATTTTTCAGGTTTAAATATGTTTAATTATATCAAAATTTATAAATAAATTTGAATCTAATTTCAAGTTACTTGTACTCTTTTACAGCATGATGCATGTACATCAAATCGACCTGGAACAAAGAGGAGACTTGATTTGACTGATCAGCCTGATAGTTAAATGGTTTTAAATTTTAAATAGACCAGACATCTCGAGTTTTATTTAAACTTTTATGCGTTGGACTTGACATATACATATTTTTGTTTATTTATAT
This sequence comes from Sequoiadendron giganteum, assembly GCA_007115665.2. NCBI lineage: Eukaryota > Viridiplantae > Streptophyta > Pinopsida > Cupressales > Cupressaceae > Sequoiadendron > Sequoiadendron giganteum. The sequence continues at coordinate 622,330,720 of CM021107.1, forward strand.
CAGATGACTTTAATGTGATGATTATATATATGCAGTCAATTATGATCATGTTATGTTCATTTTGATGATTATATGCACTCATACATATGTAGATCTAGATATTTTATCTAATTTTCAAGTAATACATGCACTAGATATAAATTCTTATCTCTACAATCAAATTTCATAAATATATAATTTATCACATGGTTAAAGGTGATAAATTTAAATATTCCTTAAATAGTTTAGATTATATTCATAATAAATTAAGAGCATGTAATTTTAACTATTTACCAATTCTAGAAAATATTTGAACAATTATATGAAATGTATAATCTATAAAATTGGAATGAGATTTTTAAAAAGTTACTAATAAGTTCATTGAAAATCATACAACTATAGAACATGATGAAACATATATGTGTGCACATGTATATCCCATTATTTAGCTTATCAATTTTTACGTGAAGACCAAAAATTGATATTTACATAGTCTCTTGATAAAATAATTTTTCAGTGGCAATCGCATGGTAGACCGACTTGATGAGAACCTGCAAAAATAATTAATGTAAGTAAGTAGTTCTATAAAAAAAATTGAGTCATTTAAGTAAATATATAGTAAAAGTTACAAAATTGGATCTTATAAATTCCATACAAATTCAAATGATGTTTGCCATAGGATGGATGAAGGGGATGCATGTCATGAACCCTAGGGTGTGGCTTAATGGGTCCTAAGAGAATGGCTTAAGGGGAATTATGCGAGTGACTTAAGGGATGCAAGATTGTGGAATAAGGGTACATGTAAGAGGATATGACTTAAGGGTCCTTTAAAGGGATGTCTTAAGGGGATGCAAGAGGGTGGAGTAAGGGTCCTTTAAATTTGTTATTCTAAGCATCACATGAACCCTAGAAACCCTAAACCCTAAACCCTAAACCATGCGACCTAAACCCTAAACCCTAAACCATTAATCCATATAAATTTGTTATTCTAAGGATCACATGAACCCTAGAAACCATAAACCCTAAATCATGTGACCTAAACCCTAAACCCTAAACCATTAATCCATATAAATTTGTTATTCTAAGCATCACATGAACCCTAGAAACCCTAAACCCTAAACCACGTGACCTAAATCCTAGGAGATCAACCCTAAACCATTAATCCATATAAATTTGTTATTCTAAGCATCTCATGAACCCTAGAAACCCTAAACTCTAAACCATGTGACCTAAGGGGATGGCTTAAGGGGTGTTGAGAGAGTGACTTAAGGGGATGCAAGAGGATGGATTAAGGATAGATATACAAGGATATGGATTAAGGGGTCCTAATAGAATGAATTAAGGGGAATTAATAAAGAGACTTAAAGGGGATGCAAGAGGATGGATTAATGGTACATAAGAGGATGGCTTAAGGGGATATGAAATAAATTATAAACTTTTTATAAAATGACAATGAATTAAATTTAGTTTTATATTTATACTCTCAACTAAATGTATCTACAACTATATATAGTTACCTGCCTGTAGATTCAAATTCCATTGTAATAAGAGTGCATCTTCTCTCTTTTTTGTAAAACATCTAGTATCAAGGGAGACCTGAAACAAAAAATTATATAAAACTTTAATAAGGAAATGAATTTAAAGACAAATATATATATATCAATTAAATATATACATACAACTAGATATACTTACCAATATTTATTTACTTTGTTGTACCATCTACATCCTCTCTTTTTTGTAATGCATCTATGATTGTCTCATGATCATCCATTGAAAGTGTCCATAAAACTTTATTAGCAGGCCTCCCGTGATATCTAACTAGTTTTATATTGGCTGCCAAAATCAAATGTGAATAATGTATAATCTTCTTGTGTCTTTCATAATCTTCAAATGCAGGCAAGCCATTCTTTCTTATCAAATATTTTTGAAGCCAACAACAACGACTGAACCAGTTGGATACTCAAAGTTATCATCATCCACTCTAGGATGTACCAACTTATATTTTCTCTCAACACATCTAGCCAACCAGTACTCTATCTCATCTTCATTCTCCTCGAGTGCAACAACAGCATACACATGTCCTACAAAAATAGATTAAAAATTCAATAAAGAGCACAACTTATATTTAATTCATGTATATAAACATGCATACATATAAAATTCATCACAATAAATAGTGTACCTTCTTGTACAAGATCAGAAACATGATCGTAATCATCTGATGCGAATGCTTGATTATCTTCAATTATTGCTCCATGTTGAACATGTGTCGATGTAGGTGTTAAGGCTCTTTGTTGCCATTGTTCAACCCATTCCATATTTACACAAGCCTCCCAATCACTTGCAATACAAAATTGACAAAAACATGCCAACTCCCTTGTCCATATTGTTCATGTGTTTGCATTCTAACTCTTAAATGAATGCCATTTTGCAGATCCATTAATTGTTTCACAATCTTGTCGAGAACAAATATCATTTTCTTCAACTAACCAAAAAAAGCGGTGAATTATTGAGCTCTCACTTACTCTTGTAGATAATTTGGTATTGCACCAATCTACAATTGCATGTGCATCTCTAAATTTTGCAGCATCCTCAAATTTAAGTTGCTCTCTAGCAAGAGCTCCTTTCACACATGCACCTGCTCCATCGTGTTCTCCCTTACCATGGCCGGCTTCAAAAAAACTCCATATGTGCTGGATATTATTTTCCTTATGAACTCTACATAACCAATAAAACATCCTAGCATTTTTGAATTGACCCGTGCAATTATCTGACCATATGAGATGTTCTAGCAATTGAATTCCTCTTTCTTTTAATTTTTTGTAAAATATATCAAAACAATATTGAACAAACTTAGATGAATGTAATCGATTATCACTTACATAAAAATGGTACTCTCTCAAAAAAATTCTATTATCTTCTCTACTATCATCTGCATGTCTATAAACAATATGAACAAAAATAGCTACTTGCACTGAATTATAATACTATGATTGAATTTCTTCTTGTGGAGCAAGAGTATAATTTTCAGCACAATCAACAACTGACAATATAGTTCCAATTGGGAATGTGTTTTTACATAAACGAAATTGATTATCAAGCCAATGAGCATACTGAGAGTGTTGAACATATTTAGGTACAATCTTATCTTTAAATTCTTTAATAAATGCATGCACAATATTTTTTTCCATAATTAGCTCACAACGTTTTCCAGTTTTTCCATCTTTTAAAGAATACTCAACATTTTTAAATCTTTTTACATCTACTAATTGTTGTCCAAATTCATTTAAACTACTTTCATGCATACATTCACCTAATAATGAAAAATTAGCACATCTATCACATTCTCTAGAAATACATGATTTTAAATAAAATAAGTTTCCATTAGAGGGTTCACAAAACAAACCTGATATAAAATCTTTGATTCTTTCAGGTGGCATATTAATACCACAAATGTCCTGCATAATTTGGTTAACATGCAAAGTGCATCGTATATATTGAAAACTATCATAATAATAATGAAATTGTACATGAGTCTTACAACAACAAGAGATTCGTTGCTTATTAATTCTAACATACCAAGGTTTACACTTTTCGAATGATCTTTGACTTATTTTAATATTCAATGGTAAGATTGAAGCATCTAATTTTTTTTTATATAATTCAGTTTGAGTCATATCTAAGAGATGTTTTGGATGAGGTACACGAATTTTGGAACCCACCCTTAATTTTAAGACATCTCTAATGTTAGGTGATACTCTTGTATTATCATGCCAATATCGATTAAAGATTTAATTTCATTAGTTAATTTCATGTCTGATCTTGGGAGTCTACCACTAAAACTCCAACATTGATTAATTGGACCCTTTTCAATATTTTCTCTTCTTTTAGCAGCTCTAATCAAAGTTTTAGGATTTACTTTTATACATTTACTAATATTACTTAACATTCTTTTATTTGAAGTTGCTTTATCAACTAAAGCAGTTGTTATTGCACGACGAGCCGCATTTTTATCTTTAGATCGACTTTTCTTACCTATAAAATCAATAGCATTAGCAACACTAGAAATGACTTGTTCTACTGAATCATCTTTCTTTTTTGGTTTGACAAAAATATCTAATTTTTTCATCACTTTTCTCATTTTCCACATTCTCATCAATTGCACCATGAGTTGACATTGGAATCCTATTTTTTTTCTATAAAAAAACATTTTATATATTTTATTTCCATAAGTTCTAATTTGTCTCCAAGAAACTTTACCACAAAGGTTATCTAACACATCTTTTTCAATTGTAAAAAAAACATTTTCACCTTCATCTTTACAAGGGGTTTCATTTTCATTCACACAAGGGGTTCCATTTTCATTTTCAAATGTAAAAAAGATTTCATTCTCATTTTCATCAATATGAGGGATTTGATTAACATTTGCATTCTCATAAGATATATTTTCATCATTTTTTTGTTTTTGCATTCTTTCAACCCTAGAATTATTGATATCATCAATGGTGTATCCAGCATCATTTAAACAAACAAAATCAATATTATCAAGACTTGGGTTTGAAAAAATACCTGGAGAGATTGTTTGAATAGGTGCATTTTCCATATCATTGAGAGGTGGATTTGAAGACATACCCGAAGTTGTTTGCATAGGTACTATTTCCATATCATTCAAAGTTGAAGTTGAAAACATAGTTGAGTTTGTCTCCATAATTGCATTTTCTTCTATATTCACCATCTCCATATTTGCATCATCTACATTCATTTCATCATTCATGACTTTCTCTTCAACATTCATTGAACTAGATGCTTCCAAATTTTTCATTTGACGAATTCTTTCTCTTCTATCCTTTTGTATTTTTGCCTCCATATCTTTATTTGCTTGAATTTCTTCGGGTGTGATTGACTTTCTACACTTTTTTCTTTGCCTTTGCTTTGATCCCATGGTTACCAAACCCTTTTTGATGAAAAAACAAATGATTTACTTGAAACCAATTTTCAAATTTTCACCTCCTTCAAATATTCAAATAACACTTTGTACTATGAAGATCCTTTCTTCTTTGAACTTTGAAGTACACAAAAATATCATGAATACATCAAAAAACTCTCTTTTTTGAATCTTCTTGTAAATTATTCTTGTACTTGATTCCACTTCAGAAAATTCAACCTGCACTTGACTTTTCAACCAATTTGCAATAGAATATGCCCTGCACAAGACAAATTTGCAATAAAAAATGTTGAAAATCGAGCTTTTGGGCCATATTATAGAAAAAGAATGTTGCAGGAAAAACGTGTTGTACCAAAAAATGTCAAATCGAGAAAAACGGATATATCATAAATGCATACGCAATATGAAACGCGTATGTGTTCTGAAAAAGAAATGCGTACGCATTTCATAATGCGTATGCGTTACCTTTACCCAACGGGTCAAAAAATAACGCGTACGCGTTATGAAACGCGTATGCATTTTGTTTCACAAGTACGCGTTATTAAAAAAATTGTTTCCCAACCCGCCTCTAGACTTGGTTTTAGGTTCGGGAAAGCTTTAGCAATCCAAGCCTTAGCCTTTGACCTGCAACTAAAAAACTAAGGCAGATTGAAGAAGAATGTTCAACTTTGACAATATGGTTGATGAATTTTTTTTCTGAATCAATGTATCAAATTAAAACCCATTACAGAACACGATGTCTAGTTTTTAAATATATAATTTTTATTAAGATTGGATTATATTTTCTATTTTTTAATTAATTTCAAAGCAAACTAGTCCTTAAACTTAAAATATCAGATTTTTTTTGTATTTTGATAACTTTTCTTTGGTTAAGTTTTTTGTAAAAAAATTTATATGACATCAATCTTTAGATAATTCTTTACACAATGAAAAAAAAAAGTTTCAAAAAAAGTTATTTTAGGTCAAATTATGCTGTCTGTACACATTGATTTTTAAAAACAACAATTAAGGCCAATAAAAATTATTCAGCAAAAAATTACAAAAAAAATTCCTCATCAATCTTCATGTTGTTAGCTCCCTTTCCCCAAAAGGAATTAGAAAAATACTTTTATTTGAGTCAAAAACTGTTATCCGTACACGTACATGGTATGGTAAAAAAATAGGGACTTTTAAAAAGTGGTTTTTATAGATCCTTATCAAAACTTAATCTCTACAATCTGGGTATTTGAATAATTTACATATTTATAAACTAGATTCAAATTTCTAAATTTCATATTACTAAATTTTTTAAAAATTCATTGTGTAACTGCCTCAAATTGTCAGTCCAAGTGTGACAAATTCTGAAAAACAGCAAAAACACTTCCACTTTTTGAGCTTTTTGTGGACCCAACTTCTTGCATCAGCCCATACACAATCTCCCTCTCTAGCATCCCCACCACCATCTCTCCGCACCCAATAGGAAAACCATGACCCTATCGGTCCGGAAGAACTATCCCCTCTATTAATGTACATAGGATGCAGTCAATCCTCTCGTACCTGTCAGCCAAAACCTACCATCTGATCTCATAATGCTCTATCCCTAGACTCATAATGTCATCATTTACATAGTATCTAGTCAGCTCACTAAATCCGCGTTGGGTATCATACGTAACCCGCTCTCCTCTGATAGGAAGTCATAAAATCCTATAAACGTCTTCTAAAGTAACCGTCGCCTCCCCAGTTGGCAAATGAAATGAAGACGTCTCATAATGCCATCGCACACACAAAGCAGTTAGCATGCCTCTGTTTGCCCGAATTGTGGGCATAGTCAGCACATGCTGTAGTCTGAGTCTCCATAATAATCATGTCTCTGCACTGACTAATCGAGATCTCAACTCGAAGGTATCAGGACGTGTATCCCAAGTATAGATCAGATCTAAAACAACTAGCATTTCAACCAAAATGTCGATTTTTTCAAAAAAAAAAATTAGAAATTTTTTTCAAAAAATTTGCCAGCCAAATGCGGCTCACTATGACATATGTGGTGCATTCATACAAATGCGTTGCATTACAAGCATTTGTGTTGCACATATTATATGCGTTGCACAAAATCCATACCCTTTCTATCTAAATGCATATGTGTTTCATATTATCAAAAGCGTTGCATAATCGTACATGCGCCTATCTAAAATGCAAATGTGATTCATAGCTACAAATGTGGTGCATTTTAATTCATTTGTGTTGAATGCTTAAATGACCTAACTTAGCCTAGACGTCTTTTTGCAAATGCGTCATTCCGCAAACAGATGCATTGCGCACGAACGCATATGCGTCGAATGCGAAAGACCGCATGTTCAAAATAAATTTTCAATGCCTAAAACTACGTACAAAATGAAATTTTAAAAGCTCATTTTAGGGTACATACTGGTGGTCCTGCATCGGCTGGCCGTCTGAATGTCTGGATCCAATATCTGCGATGCGCAGCATAGGGAACTGGAGACATCTTCGTCCAATGCTCAGAGCAACTCTCTCAATTCTTCAACTCATTCGGGTGCAAATGAATTGGTTTTCAACCTAATTCCTATTTATACCTAGGGTTTGGGTGGCATTTCTTCTGACCTTGTCTATTGGCCGCTTAAACTTCCAACTTGTAATGACCCGTACACATCCATAAGACTTCCAAATTCAATTCCGTCAACTCCATAGCATTTCTGACTATCAAATTGACTTATCGAGAATATTTCTTGATTTTTTTGAAATTTTTCAAAAATTTGTCAATTTTTTCGAGGGGGCATGCCCCTGTTTCATCCTAGCGCATGATCGAGGCATATTTTCTTTGACACAACGCCGAAAAAAAATTGTATCAAAGAGGGGCGAACTATAGACACCGAAAATTGGCCTAAACCTACGAGCACCACTTTCAACATAATTTTCTATTATCCATGGTCATGATTAAATAATGTTTATTATTTAATTACCTTTTCTAAACACATATTTCCTCTATTAATTAAATACCCCATTTAATTAATTCATAATGACGTTTATTCAACTTGATTAATTAAATAAATCATATTTATTTAATTATGTTGCTAATTAATTAATTCTTCTTCTTAGTTAAATAATTTATTATTTAATTACCCCTTTTCTCATATTTCAACTATAATTAAATATTTATTATTTAATTACATTTAATCCTTTTCAACAGTCAATTAAATAAATTATATTATTTATTTAAAATCTTTCATTTTTTAATGTCAAATTAAATTAACATTTAATTCATATTTAATTATTTATGTCACATTCTTCTATCGTCTAGTTGACTAATCATTCACTCACCTTTTGACTCAAGATCTATTTTAAATTCTCCAGTTATCTCTGGATTCGATATCTGATCGTCTCTGCGAGAAGACTCTCTATCACAACTAGTCAGTTAACTAGTTCTAACTCATATGCATGAATGTGTTTTTATTTAATTAATTAATTCATGTATGCATTCAAACGAATTATTCTTCGAGTTCTAACTTTGTCTTTGTCATTCAAAGTCTATTTCTTCTATTTTCGAAGACTCTCAATTGAAGATTAAATTATTTATTTAATTTGGAACTCGTGTTTTTTCTGTTTTCGAACAATCTTGACACAAGATTAAGTTATCGTTCTAATTTAATCTTTATCCTGCAGGCTTTCCTAACTCATGTTCTAACTGACACAAAACTCACATCGCATGACATTCATCAATCTCATTCGTCAATCTCTTTTTCGAATTTGAGCCGATCGTTTGAAAACCCAGAATCTATAAAATGGCTTGTCATTATCATTATTCTTCCTCTCCTGAAATCAATACTTTTTGAGAAGAATATATTATCTTAGATATTTTGTTGAGACAATATATTCAGGTTATGCTTGCATCAATACTGAAAATCTGAGGGCAAGAATACTGAAACAGTAAAATGGAGAAAGACAATCAAGATAATTCAAAGGAGTGGACACATATTCGGTGAGACTGTTCTAGTTCTAGTTATTATTGTTTTGTTCATTTTTACTCGTTCTTAGTTGTTTGATTTTATATTAATATTTGTTAGATTAGATTTAACCGTTCATCTATTCTAGTGCAGATTTCTCCATCTTAATTCTAGGTCATTATAGTTACCAATAGGTATTTGGTCCATTTAGTTGCATATAAGTTTTATTTTATATAAAAATATAGTATTCTACAAACAAATGATAATTTTTTTTCAACTACTAGAGGTACTATGATTAAATTTCAGTCTAATATTTTAAATGTGAAAATTTGGACACTTCTCAATAGAAATGTTGATGTGGCAAGTTGCATGATGAGTCACAACTTCAAACCTTAGTTATAGATAGATAAGAGGTAAGTCCACATTTCAAAACAATGGTAGGTTGTGTGATGAGTCACAACTTCAAACCTTAGTTATAGATAGATAAGAGGCCAGTCCACATTTCAAAACAAACGAAAGTCCTATGATATTCCATGCAATCACTAAATGTTCACAAAATTAACCAACAAATCTATGGCCCCTCATTAAAATTTTAATTATAGATCATAAGACAAAAAAAAAAAAAAACTAAAAACTAAATATCATACGCCCATCAAATTTAAGCCTTGCTTTCAGCGCTCGTAAGAGTGTTGATTTCAACGCTACAATATATGTAATTACTGAGATATTTTTGGTGCATGTGGAGTAGACGTTAAGATTGGCATTGACTGGCGGCAAGTTTGTTATGGCTTTTGCTCCAGTCAGCCTCTCACCACAGCACCTGCCCGCTTCAGGACAGTCGATTGCTTCCCGACCTGAAAAAGCATGGAATACGTATTTATTCCCACCACAACATTGATCTTCTTCGAAATTCCTCCGGACGTGAGCTCCACCTCAGCAGACGATTTCAACACGGTAGTTACATACAGATTATCATTCAGCCCCTCAACTCGAAGCACTGCGCCTTTGTTAGAAGTGCCACTTATGTTCTTCGACTGTGTAATAAAACAAGTAGACTGCCTCCTCGGCAAGCACAGGCTCTTGGTCGGACTTGTACCATTTTATGTGGTGCTCGCCCAACTCCAGGAATCCCTCGTGGCTAAATGTATCGGCGCCTAGCTTCTTTGTGGTTGCGCTTTAAGGCGGAGCAACATACGTGCTCCCCTGCCAGTCATTCCAAGTTACGATCTTAATAAAAGGGGGATTCAGTTTTATGAGTTGCTGCCACTTTGCAATCCAGAGCCCCGGGCCCTCGTAGTTGCCCTTCACTTGACAGTTGCACCCGTTAATGTCCTTGTCTAATTGGCAAATGGCGGGGGAGCGGGAGCCGGCACCAAGGTTCTTGAAGAACCAGGGGCTGGCATTCGCCATGTACAGTTTGTCCTTGTCTTTACAGACCTTGAGATAGTTTTGATCCTTCAAGGCGGAGGGAGGGTTGTTGATGTTGGAATGTAAATACGGCCAAGCGGAGGTGTCATACCCTCGATAACATGTTTGAAGTTGTTTAGCTTTTCCCGGACGGCATCATACCCTCCATTCGTGGGGAAAAAGGGAATGAAGAAGAATTTGTTGAATACAAATCATTTTGCTACCATGAGCATTCACATCCAACCTCATGTCCATGAGCACAACTGCTTCATCATGGTGCAATAAGGGTTGGTTTTAGTAAATCAATATTTGTTCTTCTATATTTAATCTAAATTCTGTTTGTATAATAAGTTAATATTGTTTTGTTTTTCTCTATTAGACTCAAAATTATATCCACACAATCTTACCATAGTCCCATAACATTTAAAGTTGAATGGGTTTCGACACCTACAAAAATATCATGTTGATTGGTAGAGTTTAGCAATTGATCACATCACCTTCCTACAATAGATTGCAAAAAAACAAGTGGCTGGCATCCACAAACATGCCAAATTTGTAGTGTCCAAATTTTTTCTTATATTTACAATAATATATATATAATTTCAGTCCGCCAAAAAACAAGGCTGGTATAAATGGCCGATGATTACTTTGAGTAGACGTAAGGCTTTCCACTCTTCGTCCCTATTCACGGTGGCCATAAACCCCTTGAGAATTTCAGCTTCTCGACCTTCAGGGTAACCAGCGCAGTGTTCCCATGATATAGGCTCTCGACACTTCTTCACCGGCTCTGCGTGTACAACTGTTACTATCTTTTCGGGTGTATAAGAAAGAAAAGAATCTCCTGTAGAAGAAAAATCACTGAATTCCTCCAGAAAATAAGGGGAACCTGCCGATATATGGAAAGCGCATACAGTGATTGCAGTGGAAGAGGTTCGAATCTCCTCCAATTTGTGAAAATAATCTCTATTACTCTCAATCTCATCGACTGCATAACCACCGATCACGTCAGAAAATAATTTTGCATTTAATCTTGACACTGCTTCATGCAGGCCTTTCCCAAACACTGGAAACGCTGTTATAATGATACGATCTGACGGAAATCTCTGCAGCATTTGAAAAGTTAGTGTTAAGTTCTCCAACATTAACTAAGCAATAAAATATTAGAAAAGGGCAAACATTCAGTTTTTCAAAACAGACAGATGTAAGGCGCACCTTCAGTCCAGAAATGAAATTGAATCCTCCTGCAGCATCAGACAATTCAATTTCCAGAAATTTCAATCCTTCCAACTCTTGAGCATCTTCTACACTCTCTAACTTAGAGCATCCACGTATGCTTTAACTCTTTAAGACTTGTCAGACCAGACAACCCTGAAATTGTTTCCAAGTCTATACAGTAGTGCAATGAAAGAACCTCCAGTGCCTTTATCAGGTTTAAGTCCACTTCAGTTAGTGTAAATGTCGAATCAATCTCGAGATATTCAAGGCTGGGACATACCTCTCCACTAATTACCAACTTTGGAAAGTGCTGACGGGAAAAGTATATCTTTTGAAGTCTACTCATGCAGGTAAAATGAGTTGGCCCTCTACTATTGCTCAGAAACAGTTCTCCATTTACTGGCACATTGGAAATTTCCAATGTTTCAAGATTGCTGAAATTTGTAAGAAACAGTTCTCCATTTACTGGCACATCGGACATTTTCAATGTTTTAAGATTGCTGAGATTTGCAAGAAACAGTTCTCCATTTACTGGCACATTGGAAATTTCCATTGTGTTAAGATTGCTGAGGTTTGCAAGAAACAGTTCTCCATTTGCTGGCACATCGGAAATTTTCAATGTTCCAAGATTGCTGAGATTTGCAAGAAACAGTTCTCCATTTGCTCGCACATCTGAAATTTTCGATGTTCTAAGATTGCTGAGATTCAATGTAATAAGACTGCTGAGATTTGCAAGAAACAATTCTCCATTTACTGGCACATTGGAAATTTCCAATGTTTTAAGATTGCTGAGATTTGCAAGTGATTCTGACAAAGCTGTCCCTTCGATGCCTGACTCAAAGGAGTGAGAAATATTTAATTCTTCCAAATGATGTAATATTTTTATTAAATCTGGAAGCTTTTGCAATCCGCGACATCCCTGAAGTTCCAGTCGTCTCAATTGAAAACTGACCTGCAATTCACAATTAATTTTTCAAAATGAATTTGCTTCAATCATATAACACTCTTCACCAAACTACTATTCTGAAATGTATACTCTGCCTGAAAGGAAATCTAATTTGCAGCAAAGAAAACAAAATACCTGGCTATCGATTCGGCCTGGGGGAACGCTCCATAATTTATACACATTCCAAGCATACAAATACTTCAACTGTCTTACAGGAAACCACAAAGGAATTGTGTTCCCTTCATACAAACGAACCGGGCCAAGCCACAGGAGGGCAGTTGATGCACCAGCATAGTTATTTGAATTTCCTATCAAATATTCAATTTCAAAATTGAGGTAGGAGTCCTTAAAACTATCATAACACCGACCATTTGTTTCTTCTAGGATTTTTTGGAATCCCTTTTCTCGCTGCATTCAAGCGTTACCGTTAAATTTGCATGCTTTGGTACTTAATAAATGAAAAAGAACTAAGGCCTCCAAAACTTTTTATGATATTAATTAAAGAGATGTAAAGAAGCAGCACACCATAGGTATGAGATGCTCTGGCCGCCACAACCGACGAGGCATCTCTTTCTCCGCCATTTGCCTTCCGAAGTCGCGGACGTGATCGTGCATTCTAAATCCAGGTTGCGATTCAAAGCCGTCATGGACGTGACTGTGCATTCTAAATCCAGGTTGCCATTCAAAGCCGTCGGCGGCAAGTGCGACCGTGGGACTGCGGGCATATGCGGACATCGAAAAATCATAATACCTTCCTTCAATAAGGCACTTGTCCCGCAGCCTTTGAACTGCGTGTTCAGCCATCGTCCACTGGGTCGCCTTCCATATTTCTTTAGCCCTATTTTCTCCTTTGCCAATAAAGAAGCAAGCAATATCCATAAATATATGTTTCTCCTCGCTCTCCAAACTGTCAAAGCTGATTTTAAGACATTGCCTAACATCATTAGGCTGGATATCCCTTACTTTTTCCAATTCTAACTTCCAATAATTTTCATCCCTTCCACAAACATGGGTGGCCAGAACTTTGAGTGAGAGGGGCAAACCTCCACAGAAGTTCACGAACCTTTCAACCAGCTCCTCACATGGAAAGGTTGGCTCCTTTCCGCCGAAAGCATGACTACAGAAAAGATCTTTAGCACGATCATTATCCATTGTTTTCATTGGATAACATTTACTGATTTTTGCGCCCATTAACACACCTTTATCACGGGTTGTGAGAATTACTAAGCTACCAGGACTGAGAAGATCTTCAAATAAAAGGGCATGCAACTGGTCCTCATGATCGATATCATCTAGGATTATAAGAAAACACTTATCAGACCCTGCCCTTATCAGACTATCCTTCAGTAATTGTATCCCTTCATCAACATGTTGAAATTCCCCCTTTTTATCAAAGAGATCTTTCAGAAGCTTTCTTTGCAAAACGTGCAATTCACGTTTCGCATGTGATTCTCTCACATCATATAGAAAACAAGATGCACTGTAGCCTAAACGCTTGGTGTTGAAGATTTCTTTTGCCAGGGTTGTCTTGCCAGAGCCCCCAAGTCCAAAGATCCCTACTACCTTTACCCTCTTCTTCACTGGGATTTCAAACCTCCTTTCGAAATCTCTGACAAGTTCACCCAGTCCAACTGGATATAACGCAACATGTAACGGTATCCTCTTTTTTGTTTCTTTCTCCACACGGGACACAATCTCTTTACACAAATTGCTGAAAACCGAGAATTTCATCAGAAAGACATTACGACAAGGTAAAATAAATATCATGTACTGTTGAAAAATGAAAAGAAAAAGGAAAGCCATGATGAATGGAAAATGAATTCAAAGCACATAGTAAACGTACTCTTCACTACTGCGAAGTTCAAAGCCCACTACCTTTGAAGCAGAATCAAGGGCTTTTATCCATCCGTCCAGCTTATGGAGGTTCCTGCCTTTTCGTTCATATTCGGAAAATGCCGCAGCATATGCTCCTTTCTCAATATACCGAAGATCACAAGGCTTGACATGATAGAACACAGGAATGAACACCGATTTTTTATGATCCCGTTGACGTAGCATCTGAACGAGCTCGTCTAAACACCATGAGGAGTCAGCATATCCTTTGGAGAAAATAGCTATCTGAACAATAGATGAGCATATGGCGCTGTTAATGGCAGGAAGAATAGAATCCCCCACTTCAATCTCTGGACGGTCTAAAAATGCCCAGCACCCTCACCAAGAAGTTGATAAAGCTGTTTGGCAAAAGTTTCTTTGACGTCAGGGCCTCGGTGGCTGATGAATGCATCATATATTTTAGAGGAAGAAGAAGCCATTAATGCAAATTTACAGTAGCAGTATACACGGGACTTTTTAAAACAAGGCGGGCAGGATTTAAAGAAACGATAGAACAATAGCCAACACTTGTGGAGAATATGGAGTGGGAAGAGAAATGTAAGGCTAGTGAATGGCTGTGATTGCTTAACTATTCCATTACGCAAGTTGCTGACTAAGAACACATCACGCCGGCTTTATTTTGGCCTTTATTGCTATGTAGGCCCTACCATGACTTTATATAATCAGATTCATTGAATTTTGTCATTAAATAGTTGACAACTCATTCCCTCGCATAGAGAAAGGATAGGAGCCCAACAAGACGAAACACCGGATCACATAATCACGCTCTTGAAGATATTATGTGATCCGTTGCAGTTTTAATAGTATTAATTTAAAAGTCACTTTTAATGTTTCAAAAGTCTTGAAGTCAATTGCGTATGATTTTAAAATTACTAATTTAAAAGAGTTATGTCAATTGGGTGTTTAAAAGAATTACTATTTTAAAATAGTTATGTCAATTGCGTGTTTAAAAGCTAGTCTCAATGGCATGTGGACAGGGAAATATACCTAATTCACACGTGAAAGAATTCAATATTACATAAGGCATACAGACGAAACACATATCACAAAATCACACGCACTTCGAAGATATTGCAGGGGTTTTAAAAGTCAGTCGTGCTATTAGAAAAGTATGTCCAATATCAATTGCGTGCAGTTTTAAAATTATTATATGGTAATTGCGTGTGATTTTAAAATTATTACGTCGAAGGCGTGTCTTATATGAACTTTCCAAGCTCATTTTTCCCTGTGAACGGTCCAAAACGAAGGATAGAACTTGGTTGACATTAAAACGAATCCCAGCCGTCTATCATTTTTTGCCGTGTTTTTCTGCTTTCCCCGCCGCTATCGGTTCCCTGAAAATTACGGCCATAATGAGCACATTTAGGTTTTAACATTACGGCATCCTTTCTTGTTCCAAGGAGATTTATATTACTCTTCCTCGTTGGAGATTTATATTTCTCTTCCTCGCTGATATTTTTTTGGCGAGCTGCACCCTGAAAATATAGTTTCGGCGAGGGTTTTATGATAAATATTTAAAGGGATAAAAAATAATAAATATTTAAAGGGATAAAAAAAGGTTTATAACAGCGTTAATAGAGCAAGGTGGGACGCAGCAATGTTGAAATTGAGACTTTTACATTTAAATTTTTAAGCTATTCATTGATCAGCTTTAAAATGCTAAGGAGCGGTGTGTGGAGGAATTTATTGAATTTAAAATGCTAAGGAGCGGTGTTTACAAAGTTGAGGGTGTAAAGTATTTCTATCAATTGCATGACAATTTTTATTTATTGTTTTAATCGGAGGGGTAAAAGTCATTTGGTAAATATTTTTAATCGAGGATTGGATTTTGCCCACTGTAAATCTTATTTATGAACAAGGGTTTAGAGTATGTTTATTTAAATGAAAATTATGACCAACATCTTAATAATGAGCACATTTAGGTTTTAAAATAAAATGGAAATTACGACAAAGATCCTAATAATGAGCAAATTTATCGATTATAATAAAATAATTATTAATAATATATTACATATTATATTATACTATATTATTATTGTTATTCATAATATCCATTCATAACTACAATATTGATATTCTATCTTATAAAATAACATATATATAATAATTACAGTTATTTTATTATAAATTATCTATATAACCAAAATATCATAAATATTATTAATAATTATAATATATATTTTATATTATAGTTATTATATATTAAATAAATAAATTTACATATAATATATATCTTATATTTACTATTAAAACTAGTATACATATAGTAATTAATAGTATATATAAAGAACGTTGAAAGTTATCAATACTTAATATTGTTTATTATAATATTAATTAATAAAATATATTTAAAACTAATAATATATATAACAAAATATTTTTACTATTTATATGTATATATTAATGAATAATATATATAAAAAACTATGTAAGTATACATATCTTAGTTTGTAATTTTAATCGAAAAGTATTTAAATTAAAATCTTTTATGAAAAAATAGAAAAACAAAATTTATTTTATGTGCTTGTTATTCTTAATACTTCCACTTGCCTGACATTTTCAATGAAGCTTCAAAAAGTTTACGAATATTCCTTTGTTGCTTTCAGCGTAACTAGTATACATATATTAATTAATAATATATATAAAAAACGCTAAAAGTTATCATGACTTAACATTGTTCTTAAATTTTACATATAAAATATTTTTTAAAACTTTTTTTATCTTATACACTCTTTTCAATGTATTATAAAAATATAAAATGTATTAAGTCTATTTTTTAGTTTTCGATGTATTAAAGAGTAGGAAAAACACTTCATATTACATAACAAGTTTAAATTTGTTTTACTATTTTTACTATTCTATGTTTTATTTTGTTTTGTTTTTTATAAAAGTATAATAAATATTATATATTTATGTATAATTTATTATTTTATTGATGCGATAATAAAACCTATTTTAAAAATAGTTTTTTCAATAAAATAAAAATATCAACTCTACACATAAATTACTTCCACCTGACTGTCATTTTCAATGAAGCTTCAAAAAGTTTACAAAATATTCCTTGTTGCTTTCACTGTATAACGCTTTCAACGTAATTTTTAACAATATATATTATTTATATATTATAGTTATATATTATTAATAAATATACTATATAACTAAATTATATCTATTATTATATGTTAACTATATTATAAAATAAGATATATAATATTACAAAAGACACCTTGTAATCATTTTTTCTTGTTGACTAATTTTTATATAAATTAATAATATTAAAATCATTTTCTAAATAATATATCCATTGATCTTATTTACTACACAAATCTGTGCAAAAAATAAATCAATTTTATTGATTCGATTTGATTTGACTTTTAATGAATAGTGTGTATATTACTATTTATAAAATAAATATAATAATAAAAGGAGAAATAGTCACACTTTTAAAATCTATAGAGGATTAGAATTTAGAATATAAGAACATAAAAACATAAAAGTCAGCCTTATATTAATTGTGTCATTTTAAAAATTTACTAAAGTTTACCTTATCTTAATAATTTAGTATGTTATGATGAATATTTAATATAATTAAAATGACAATTTATTATATGTAATTTAAAAGAAAACATATTATGCATGATAAGGAACTTACTAGTAACTTTTAAAAATATTCATAAGTGTGCTTTCTTTAGTAATGTGGTTGGAAGAATAATAATGATGTATTATCTCAATTCATTTATAATAAGATTTTTATTATTTTCTCCATATTAGCAAGAGGTTTACTTTTTAAAGTTTTTTTTTTTAGACTGTAGGAATCGATTGGGTATCCATCCCCCTATAAACTGCAGTGTGCCTCATAAAATTTTTTCAGGTGATCGATGACGCTGATGTGACATGACTTCCGGTACCATGGGTTTGGGGGGAGACTAGACCTCGTGGCCTCTTTCCTGCAACAAGATGCTTTAGCTAATCGAACTAGGCCCCTCGCCCCAAAAAAATATTAAGGTTTGGGCCTTGGTTGTTGGCACTATAGGCAAGAAGCCCCACTAGTTCACCAAGGAGTCTCCTCTTAATAGAAGGGTAAACAACAATCTACGAGGGCAAACAACAAACTCCATTGTTGACACGGTAGAGAGCGACCCCACGAGTTTTGAACCTTGGTTGTTGGTTCTATAGGCAAAAAGCCCCACCATTTCACCAAAGGGTCACCCCTAATTTACTTTTTAAAGTTAATATGTGATTGAATTAAAAATTAGAAGCTTCAAATTCAAATATTTTCAACCTTTTTTATCAGTCATTAAGAGTTGAATTGACATAACTTTAACTAATATGTTGTTATGTCATTGTATCTAAAGATATCCAATGTCCACTTAATTTCATAGGAGGGAAAAATTATTGCTCACTTTGATTTTAATAGGTAATAAAGAATAAGATATACATCATCATCATATAAGCTATTTTCATGTCTATGCATGTTGTTTGCAATATCATTCATTATCATACTAACTAAACCTGACAAAGGGGTTTGATGTAAGTGAACTTGTTTTGATGTTTTAATTTTTCCAACTAGATCTTAAGACAACCTAAAGAATAGCCAATTCAGATGATTAATTGCCTTAATGGATTGGTCAACAAACAAGAAAAGATAAACAAACCTTTTCCTTTGCATGTTAGGCTCTACAAAACCTAGGAGGGTGATCCTATACAATATCACTTGAGAATCCTTGCCATTATCTTTAGATATTGTGTTAAACAGACATGCTATCACTATTTAGCCAAGAATTATAGATAAAACACCATGATGGGTTATATCCTTGAGCTTTCTTTGTATTCAGTGCTTTGAGAACATGAAAATAACATTATGCAAATAGATTATTGTAAAAAGGGAAATTGTTCTTGAAATTCATAACCATAGAGCTGCATTCAAAATTATTCAATAGACTGGTGCCTTAAACCTAGGCAACAAATTCAAGATAGATATAACTAAAAATTTGAATAATAGTAACTGACCTAGTTTCAATCAAGCTTTGTAACAATGCATTACACTGCTACCTTGTAAAATTCACAATCAATTCTACTTACAAACCCCTTTAAACACTCAAGATATTCAACATTTCTTATCTAGCATACTTAATTCACTACTTGTGAGAAACCCATACAAGAAACATTCAACCACAAGAAATATTGCAGAGATGAACAAAAAGATCCTTGATCCAATTTTATTCATAAATGAAAAGAAGAGTATAATTTAGGAGACAATTTAGCTTTGAACTTAGCATGGTATATTCAAACTTGAAGCTAATAATGTTATAAAAAATGACTAATTATGTCAAAATCTTTTCATAAAAATTGTAGATGAAAAAAACCTTACTAGTTTACAAAATGCTTTGCATACAAAATTTTCCAAGAATACCCCATCCCCTGAATACATAAAGAACGAAAGAATACTCAAATGCTAATTAACAAAAAGGATCTTAGTTGGGTGGAAAAAGGCTTATAACTCAGGCAGTTGATTATATTTCTCATCTCAGGCATGATATAACCTTTCTAAAGGTCATTCATATGCAAGGAGTTGTGCCTTTTGCACACACACCTCATGAAATGAGGACCCCCCTTTTTTTCTTTCGCTTGCGTCAATTTTTTTTTTCTTTTCACCTTTGCTTTTTGGCCCCTTTGCTTGGGTTGCTTTCAAAATTTTGGAGTCCCCTTGAAAATCCTAAAAAATTGGTTAAGTTTTCCTTTGCGGCTTTTACACTGCAGAATTCCCTTTGTGAGATTCCATAGTGTCGGTTCTTGTGTGTGGGTTTCCATCCCATGGAACCCGACGTTAAGTTTTCCCTATGTGAAATATTTGTTGTGGTTTTCCTAGTGCAGAATTCCCATTGCGAGATTCCACTTTGATGGCGTCATCTTCTTTGGCATTCACACCCTCCATTCTTGCTTGCACCTGGCTTCCACATTTCATTTCCCTGCATAGCATTCTAACCCATGAGTTCATTATTCTTGTAGTGCTTTGGAGCTCGTATTTGATTTTCATGCATCTTGTTTCACTTCAAATTTTTGTGATGATTTTTGGGGTTTTCATTACGCACCAAGGCATTGGGGGAGAATTTATTGCATCATTAATGACCTAAGTCTATAAATACTAATAGGAAAGGGGCAAAGTTATTTTCACTTTTTTCTCTCTAAATTCGGTAAACCATGGGTTCAAGTTTGTGATCTGGCCGATTGCATTTCAATTTCTTCCACGAGCATTTTCATCCTTCATCGAGAAAACCAGGTATGTTCACACCTATTTTTTAAGGTATCTATGTATGTGTAGTGGTCATCTTGTACGGATCAATGACAGGGTTTTATGAAGCATTCACAAAAACCTCTATGCTTAAGTGTTCTCTTGTTGTGAGTTGTTGTGGCTCTTGTTTGTGTTTTTTATTTGTGTGAAGTCTTCATGTGGATTATCTTATGTGGGATTTTTCCCTTGCACTCCCATTTTGGATGGCTTCCCCACCTTGTTTCCCCACATCTCTCAATAGTGTCAGTATTGTGCACTTAACCTTGTGAACGTTTTAAAACTTTGCATAAACTTAGGGTTTTTGCTTAGTGCAGAACAAGCTCACAAGGAATCCCTTGCAAAATTCCAAGGAAATGAAACCATCATGATTGGCTTCCATGACATCCATCCCCGCATGGTGCGAAGTCCCACAAAGCCTTGTCTTGCGGGACTCCGACCTAGGTTTCCAATAGGTAGTTGCCCCTTCAACACTTAAACTTGCAAACATTTTGGCTTCGATAAAATTTATTCCAAAACTTTTATTTGTGAGAATCATCTTCGGGAATTTCTAGAATTCCCATGTGGAATTCCTAATTTAGAATTCCATAATCTCTATGCCAAACTTTCTTCAAACCTCTCAGCTTTTGCAACCCCTTTCTTGCATGACCAAGTCAAATGAACAAGGAAATTGGCTAAGCATTGAACCTTTGTGGAAGTCTATTGTGGACTTTCCAATGCGGGTTTCCATGTGTGGATTTCTTGTCGACCAATGTTGTGTTCAACGAAACTCATAGTGCTTATCCCCACAAGTTGATGGAACCTGCAATGATCAGTCCCACACTCCTTTGGCTTAAACACCTCCAATTCTCGTAAAATAGAAAAACTTGCAAATGATTGGAAATTTTTACAAATTGATGATTGTGGTGAATTTTCCCTAGCATTTGGCGATTTTAAGGATGGTATTTCATGATTTAAGCATGTGATGATACATAATTTACATAATAATTAATCTCATTATTTCCACATGGCCAGTTTGCTTATTACGTTTCATTTTGCAAATTTTATGAAAAAGGTTGAGAATGTAGAGAAGACATCCAAGATGAACTATGAATTCCATGACATAGAGGTGAATTTTAAGATCTCATCCACTTGGGACAAGATTTCTGATACTGACTCGAGCCACATTGATATTGATGAATTTAGAGAATGGAGGCTTAATGCTCCAAAGACCGAATTGTCCAAGAAGATTAAATGGAGTGGATTGCGTAGGAGTAAGATTTCCACCCTCGTTGATCAACCTAGAATTGATCCATTTATGCCGAGAATTATACCATAAAGAATCTTGGAGAATCATCACAACTGAAGGAAGAGTAACTCATAGATCTATCGGCTCCTTCCATTTCTATAGTGTTTGGGATCCCTTCATTCTCAGAGATGGAGGTGATAAGAAAGGCTTATGCAACTAAGGTCTTTGAGGAGGGAACTAGAAATTTCCTATAGCCCATCAATAAGAAGTGGATGCATACTCCTCAGGCAAGTGTGGGCATGTTTCTGAAGAAATTGTATAGGAGTGACTTCAAGACATAAGTCAATGATCTTTGGTTACATTGTTGAGCAGGATTGCAGGGTTGCCCAGTGCCTCTACATTCAAGGAATGGATGTTCTTCTTTATTGAGGAGATATTAAGAGGAGAAAAAAAAATTGATTGGGCCGAAATGATTAGTAATAACATACATGAACAATACTCAACAATGAAGAAAACTTCTCAGTTTTATATGACTTCTTATGTCATCTACCTCTTGGTTGTTAAATTTTCATATAGGGGGCTCACTTGTAGAGGTAATTTGGGGTTGGGCCTCGATGATTACATTGTCTATGAGTTTTACCCACAGCTCCAATACATAAACTTCAAGAATCATTACAAAAGAGTGAATGATGCATTCATAATGCATATCGTCAAATCATTATAAGGGGATTTTGGCACAAAATTGTCTTATTCTGCAAAAGGTACATGATAAAGAGGTTCGAGTACTAGTTCATCTAGATCCCTAAATTTACATATTTCAAGATTGAAGGATTCTTTGGTGCTCCCTATAGGCTACCAAATTATCTAACAGATAAGATTGTGTTGTTGGAATTGACTGGACAATTGGGTGCTTCACATCAATTGTTGCAATTGAAGCATAGAGATGGGTTTCCATACCCCATGACTTCTGGAAGTAGATTGTATGCTTGTCCATCAAACCCATCTGAAGAATATTATGACAAGGAGATCTAGGAGTTTGGAATTTTATTTCACACCACAAGAGGGAATGAGGATCCTCTAGGGAAAATGTAGAAGCATGTTGGGAAGCAACGCACACACCAACTGCACATCGAGGAATTTGGGCCAATTATGAAAATGACCATGAAGTAAGGAAAAGAATATACATGAGATTATCCAGTTTGAGTTCATTTAGACTCTCCGTTTGTACACAATACCTTATTGATTAAAGGAAGATGAAAATTTAATTGATTAAGAGGCCTATAACAAGGTGGCCAACTTACCTCTTCCATTATTAGACTAGAAAAAGGAGGAAGAAGTCAGTGTCAATGTGATCACTCAGTTGACTAGAGTTATAGCTTGAGTAGAGTTATAGCTTGAGTTTGGTCTACTACTTCATTTGATTGCACATTAGGAGGGGTAGGAACTTGTTGTAAGGAACTTTGAATCATGTTATAATAATGGGGGGAGGCTTGAATAAGGTCCCATTAAGATATCTTAGTAGGAGTGTTCCTAAGTTGTTCAACAAGTTCATACTCCTTTCCACTTTGTAAAGGCAAACGAGGACCACTAGGAAAGATAGGTTGAGGCAATGGGAGGGATGTTGGAGTTGTTTGTCTTGGTTGCAGATTGTTTCACTAGTGTAGAAACAACAATAAACTACTAAAATCTGCTTATAAATTACTACAGTTGGTCACGTGACCAGTAGTAGTTTATTGCCAGTCATATATAACGTGGCCAAATTGATGACTAAACCATTTTTAGTCATTTATTGGTTGTTTTGATTGATCAATTTGGTAGTATATTTAGTCGTTGATTTATTCATTCATTGTTGCTATCTAGTCACTTTTTTTCCACTGATATATTTAGTCGTTGATTTAGTCATTGATTGTTGTAATCTGGTCACTTATTTAGTCATTTTTTACATTGATATATTTAATTGGTCACTTATTTAGTTGTTGATTTAGTCATTGATTTTTGTAATCTGGTCACTTATTAGTTGTTGATTATTCATTGATTGTTGTAATTTGGTTGTATATTTAGTCATTTTTATTCACTAATTTCACTGGTCATATATCTAGTCATATTTATTCACTGTTCACTGATTTATGTCAATTGGTAATATATTTCTAAAGTGAATTTAATTATTAATCGATGTCAATTAGTAATATATTTAGTCATTTTAACTGATTGATATTTGAGGATTTAAGCACAAAACATAGAAATGCACATCAAGCACACAATAAGACAACCATTGAGAAGGAAAAATTGGTGAACTTTATTAATAAAAGAAAGGTGTTCTAATTATAGCTTACAAATAGAGTATTATAATTGTTATTTTCAGTCACAAGACTGAAAATCTAAGTTACAATATTGTAGAGAAATGACTGAAAGAAAGAAACTTCTCCAAAAGACTTCTACAATGATGGAAACACATGCTTGAAGACCTTCAATGTGAGCACATGCCCCTTTCATATCTTAAAAATTCTACAACGTGAGTAATCTTTCTAGAGAAAGTTGTAACGTGTATAATCCAAGGAGAGTGTTGATCGTGTATCATGTATGAAGCTCTCTCCTTCAACGTAGTCAACAATAACCCAACTAGAATATTTCCTCCTTTATATGTAATGTGCCATCTGATATGAGCAACAGGGTGCTACCTTTTCTACCATGAATGAAGCTCTACCTCAATACAACCCAAAAAAATAATATTAGTCTCAATTCAAAAAGAATAAAAGTGCATTGAATATTGCACGTTTACAAAAGAAATTCCAAACACAACAGAAATATAAATCAATTAAAAAAATGTAGCCTTGTCAATAAATTTCTTAAACAGAGTGTTCAACATAGGCCTGAAATATGCATATTGAACCCTTGATTTTAGAACTTTGTTCAAAGTTTCAGAAAGGTGATCATATGCTTAGATTATAGAATGAAGTTGGCATTATAGAATGAAGGATATCAACACTAACCAGACTCGAACAACATTATCAACATAAATTTATTGGAGACCAAGCCCAAGAATGCCATCAAACTTAATTCTAGACAGCAAAGATGTCAACCCTGGTTCATGTGTTGTCTGAGTAAAGACCTGCACCATGGAAGAATCCATTTATACATAAATTCCAAATTAAGTTGATGAGAAAAAATATTTGATATCTAACTGGGAAGCCTTAACATCCAAAAATCGCTAACCTGATGTTTCACAACAAGTTTCCCAACTGTGAAATCATCTTTACTTAAGAAACCAGATACTGGTCCACTACCATAGTGAATCTCACATGATTCTCCTTCACAAACAAAAAATGATATATATTATTTTTTTACCAACTTCCTTAATATCCCCATGTAAGCAGACTAAACTAAGTGAGGTTGATGGTTTGAAGTAGAGTACCATCTTCTTGGTATGTGCTTGACTTTGATGACTCATCTTCTTGGTATATGCTTTACTTTGATGACTTGTGTCTTGAATGAAAATAGCAAGCTAGCTGCACTGTAAAATTGTTGTTAATCATTGTTACAAAAATAACCACAAAATCCTCTTTAGTTAAAATAATCCTTCTAGATATTTCAGTTAATTTCTAAGAGAGATAATTTCACTATCCAAACAATCATCAATCTATTTGTACTATATATAATTTCCTAGAATTCAGAATTTGAATGTAATGAAACTAACCATAATTACCAAAGATTTGACACCAAAATGTAGTACAAAATGAATTGTTTGACAAAATGCCTCAAAGAGATGTCATCTCATGGAATGAAACGATATGATTGAAGAATGTGCACAAAATAGATTTTGCAAGGAAGCTCTCAAAATATTTGAATTAATGAAGCACTCTGGAACATCGACATTGTAAGCTTTGCTTGTGTTCTAGATGCATGCAGTCATGCAAGTTTAGTGGATGAGGTTTGCACATACTTCACACGTCAATAAACCTTATTGCATTACATATATAGTTGATCATTAGGTGTGCATGGTTGACCTTCATGCCCATTTTAGCTATCTTGACGACTCCTTAAACATTATTATTGAGATGCTAGTTAAACCTTTGGTTCCTATGGATCATATATGAATATAGGTTGAGTATTCCAGCAACACTGCTTTTTTAGTTGGATCCTAAAAATGTTGCAACTTATGTTCTTCTCTAAAACATTTATGCAGAAGTGGGTAGGTGTGGTGAGGTTCAAATAGTAAGGAGATTGATGAAAGATAGATGAATTAGAAAGATACCTGCATGTAGTTGGATTGAAGGGCATAAATGGGTACATTCTTTTTGTGTAGGAGACAGATCACATCCACAAACATGGGAGATCTATGCAAAATTGGAGAGATTGGCTTGGAAAATGAAGGCAACAGGGTCTTTCTAAATTCAAGACTTTTACTCAATGTTGTGGAATAGAAGAAAAAATTATCATTTATCTGTCGGGTATGTGCAAAATAATGATGGGTCAAAAAGTGGTGATATGTCAGTGATATGATAGCCCATGTGGCTAACGATTTTTTTTAACCCAAAATTGATGAAATGAAAAGGGTTTTTAAAGGAGATTCTCAGCTTTCCACCAATATAAATTTTACTTACTTTGAATTTAATAAATTATTATTATTTATTTTCTATTTGAATTACGACTAAAGTCTTGATTGATAGGCTGATTGAAAAACATCTATAGCTTTCAAATGGTATCACATTTTTTGAATTCAAAATATGTGTCACATTCTATGCTTCACATACTATAGGATTAAAATAAATGAATTTCATGAAGTTTTAACCAAGTTAAGGTGGTTAGACGTACGAGTTTTTGTATTTTTTAAAAGTTGTAATAAAAAAATCATAATTAATTATTTACTTGGAAATAAATTACAAAAAAATATGCATCACATCGGAACATGAGTCCTCTACTTATATCTAAAATTTTATAAAAAAATATTATCATTTTATTGTGGATAGGGTGGTCAGACAGACACCTACTTCTTATTTTTTCCCTGAAATTTAAGTACTACTGCATTGAAATTTCAAATTTTCACCAAATAGTTTTTTAAAAAATAAAATAAACCTAGTAGTTTAGAAACTACATTGAATATACTACAGATTCTATTCTTACATATTTTTGAAATAATATAGATAACTTATTCAAATTTTTATGTCAAGTTGCCTAACTCTGATTTTCTGAATTTTCATCGCCACTTAAGGGCCTATTTTTTCCATGATGATCCTGCACATACCTTGCCACTATATTGAAAAGTTAGCAATTGAATTTGGTTTGTTAAACACGACCCCTGGTACAGCTATTAGAGTTGTTAAGAACCTTCAAGTATGTTCTTATTTTCACACTCCATCTAAATTCATCTCCAAGATTGTTGCAAGAGAATTTTTTCTAAGATATGTGAACCATTTCCATAATTTTAAACATTGACAATGTTCTTGTGGAGAATATTGGTGATGCTAAATGAAAAAATCTAAAAAATAGGCCTACACTATAATAATGTGCACTACATCAAATATCTAGTAATAACGAAGGGACATCCATCAAAGCATAACAACAGGGATTTTTTTTGTAATATGTTGTAGTTACAAGTACCCTGCTAGACATACATGAAAATATGGAAGAAATTTACACAAGGCAAGCAAACTATTTCAAAAAAATGCATCAAAGAAATGTGATACTTCTTTTTATAGTTTAACCGTGATACCACACTGTTTGACATGATCCTTGCGGTGATGCAAGATGTTACCACTACACCACACCATTATTGCTCAGCCTTTGTAGTAATACAAGATGTTATCACTACACCGCACCATTATTCCTCGACCTTAGTGGTAATGCAGGATGTTACCGCTATGCCACATCGTGTCTCCTTGGCTCTTGCAGGGATGCGGGAGAAGTATTTGAGTTACCGATATACCGCACATTTATTGCTCGGCCTTCGCGGTAATGTGAGATGTTACCGCTACACCACACTGTATCTTCTTGGCTCTTATGGTATGGAGGTATTACTAAACTTGTCACGACCATCTACTACCTTGACAAAACAGTCTTATGAAACTATCCTATAGGGATGATAGTCCCAAGAAACATGGCAATGGTTACACCAATAAATAGTTAACTAGAAACCATAAATTTTCAATACATAATGGAGAATATATAAAGAGTTAAGTCAGTGAGCAAAAATCCTTGGAGAATTATCATCAAAATTATGGCAATCTAAGAGTTCGTAGTAGAAAATCATATACCCTCAAAGACCTAATAGTCATAATAGACCTAGTGATAGATTTTAGAGTCATAAGGAAAAATTCATAATAGAATATATGCAAGAGCATGAAAGGACATTGAGATGGAAGGGTAGTTGGTAGAGTTGAAGAATCAAACCTGTAGAGAGAAGGTAGGGAGAACAAAGTAATTTACAGTCAATAGCATCATGGCAGTTTCTTAGGTGACTATATTTGGGCAAGGAGAGAACTTAGTGACAACATTACCATCAAAACAATAAGGATACTCAAAACCCTACCAAACCATAGGGCATTTTTCATCACCTTGTAGAGATCTCAAACATGCATGAAAATATTTCACAAAGACTAAAATCATCTCTATTTTTTATGATCACAAAAAGTAACAAAAAATTAGATTTACAAGTGATGAAAAGAAGTACATGGAAAGTATAGTGTGCTGAATTTATTTGTTAGAAAAAAAACTTAAATATTAACTATCCAATACAATCTAACAAAATACAAATATTCAATGAAATATTAGAATTAACAAAATGATAATTTTAATGTCTATCTTAAGGTAGACAAAAAAAATTGTGCAAGTGAAAAATAAAACCCTTAGATTATTTTGAACATATAACATTTTCATTTGCATCATTTTCAAGCAACAATTTTTTAGATCCATCCAGTTGTACAAAAATCAAATCAAATTTGCAATGATCTCAAAGATCTGAAGGTTTAAAAATTATGTGATATTTTTAGATCTATTCTTGGGTGTATTCGAAAAAATTCATCATAGAAGGATGGGTCATCACCTAATTTATACTCGGATGTGGAACTGCCTTTGTTGTTTCCATAGAATCCAAAATAGGCCTAACAAATGTTGGAAGAAATAACCCTGTAAACACACAAAAGGAAAAGCTAAATCAGTAGAATTTACTAACTTTCATTTAACTTCTCTATAATCATTTTAAGTACTTGATTGTATTGTACTTTAAATATTTATAATATGAAGTTTAGCTATTCAAATAGCTTAAATAATTTTAAGTTATAAAATTGATAAATAGGCTTTAGCAATTAAAAAAAAATCCACTTCTAAAATTTTGAATATGTTTATTGTATCTATTTACCATTGTTAGAGAGTTGAAAAATGTGAATTGTCCTTTGTCCTATATGACTAAGAAATGAAGAACAGTGTCAAATAGTGAGTGAATCATAACAAACAGTCCAAAAACAATGAAAGTTACTATCAAATGGTGACAAAGATCTATCCTCTAAGCCATTTGCACATGGTGATTGAGAACAAGGTGAGTAAGAAGTAAAAGAGCACTGGATCATAGCACTGCAAAATGGTCATGAGTTATGCAATGAAATTCACTGTTCTTTTGATCACAAAAGAGATTGAGATAATAACCAACATATTGATGTGCATAGAGAATGTCCATGGAGTGCAAACTTCCTTACAAATAAATCACCACAATCGAGTTTGAAAGGAATTGCACTTGCTATTTTATGCCAATATGGATATGTTCTAGTCTGTAGTTAATTGTTGTAGCATAACAGATAGGCTAAATAGTTTTTCATGTACCATTGTTTGAAATTTTAAATTTCTATACCTTATTCTAAGAGAAAATCATAGGGGGGGTCTATACATAAGACACCATTGTTTAAAATTCAAAATTGCTGGCTCTTTCACAATTGTTTGCTTCATTTATTTGATCTAAGACAATCTACTGTATAGAAGATGCTCTCAAAACCAAAGTAAAATCCTTTATTTCAGGATGACTATTTAGAATATTTCCCACCATAACAATGAACAAAAGCATCAATCATTAACCTGGACTTTGTAAGAGTTTCATCAAATTCTACTTTTCCACTCTCTTTTCCATTCTAAATTTTATTCCCTATTTCATCCATGAAGAAATTCCTTAGCCTATAGATGTTATTGTTAGCCATAAATTTACTAGGTGTTGAAGATAGCTTCGAGTTTTTACCCAAACAATAATTGACCAAATTTGGCCTTACCAAAATCAGGCCGAATTTTGTCAATTGTTGCTTGGGTAAAAACTGAGAGTGGAAAAGTAGAATTTGATGAAACTCTTGCAAAATTTAGGTTAATGACTGATGCTTTTTGTTCATTGTAATGATAGGAAAGATTCTAAATAGTCATCCTAGAATAAAGGATTTTACTGTGATTTGGAGAGCATCTTCTATACATCATGCTATCTTAGATCAAATAAATGAAGCACACAATTGTGAAAGAGCCAAGAATTTTGAATTTGAAACAATGGTGTCTTATGTATAGACTCCCCCTATGATTTTCTCCTAGAATAAGGCATATAGAAATTTCAAATTTCAAATAATGGTACATGAAAAACTATTTAGCCTATCTGTTATGCTACAACAATTAACTACAAGCTATAACATATCCATATCGGCATAAAATACTAAGTGCAATTCACCTCAAACTCTTTTGTACCTTCGTACGATAGTACCTGAGCTTTAGGTGTTTCTAGATAGAACATATAGCAGAAAAGTGTAGTTTCCATATGAAGGAACCATCTTCAGAGCTCTTCCTTGAAATGAGGGTTGAAAACAATAGAAGAAAAGAAATACCATAATTCTAAAGTAACAATTTGTGTCAAGCCAAATGTTAAAAAGTATAATTAAAAAGACAAATCCTTACAATTGGACCTCAAATTGGACCAAGCAAATTTATGATTTTATCTTTAGAATGTAGGAACTTTCTCTGTTGGAGCTTCACAACCTCAAATTGGATCTCAAATTGGACCAATATAATTTATGGTTTTATCTTTAGATTGTAGAAACTTCCTTTATTGAAGCTTCATGACCTCAAATTGGATCTAATAGTGGACCAACAGATTTATGATTTTATCTTTAGAATGAATGAACTTTCTCTATCAGATATTAAAGATCTCAGGTTGGATGTGAAATTGGACCAGTATATTTATGATTTTATCTTTAGAATAAAGGAACTTCCTTTGTTGAATATTCAAAACTTCCTACACTTGGGTTTTGCTTCCAAGCAAAAAAATCTTGAAGTGTTTCAGGCCAACTCAGAGCACTCTCCAACCTAGTTATGTCACTGATAGCAATCCATGTTTTCCTTAACCATCCATACCCGAATGTTGCATCACAATCAATTCTTCTTGCACATAAAAATGCCACTTATTAACCCCTTCTAAATAAAACATTTAATCATCATAAAACCATAATTAATTAATCATTTCAGTTTCAAAAATAATTCGATGTCATTTACTATCAAAACAAAAGTTGTATAAGTAACAAAAAATCCATGAAGCCTCCTAAATGTAGCTTAAATCAAGTTTACAGGATGGGTTTCATCATAAGAAGCTTTCTACTACAACTCTCAATGAATGTATTATAAGCATAAAATAAAAAATTTCACACTCGAAGTAATGCAATCAAGCATTTATTCCAAAAGTATGTTAGCAGGAGTTTACTAAAAGTGATTACCTCTTGTTGCAATAAAGCGCCTATAACTCTAGTTGATATGGAAAGTGGTTGTGTTATATCAATTATGTAGTGCATTAAATCACACCCCATGTTTAATGGGCTATTCTAGAGAGTGATCAAAATTTTCTAAACCATATGAATGTTACTAGAAAGTGTACAGCTTAAACTACAAACCATGTTTGTTACATACTTGAATGCAATCTTGGGTTACCACAAACTATAATAATGTGATATGCTAATAACCATTATGGAAAGTATTAAAGCAAGACCCATGCTATATAGGATAAATTTCCCTGATTAGGTTTGCATACCTTAATGATCAAACACAAGCTTCCCACACACTCTAGGATACAATCCAAGATCATACCACAACCTTGTCAAGACAACTAATTTTATGACCCAAGATTTAAGGATGTTTTTTAATACCAATGGAAACATTGGTAAGAGCATGACTAGGGTACAAACCCTAGGCCTCCATAGAAACATAAACCATAACTCTAGCAAATTAGTGAGGTTGCAAAATCCTTAAGATTGAGACATTGTAGCCAATAAAAAAATCTTGCAATCTAAAGAGTGTAGCCAATAACAAGCACACTATGTAGCTTAGTGACATTTGTAAATGCAATCTATGGTAAGAAGAATGACACTCACATGAGGTGTGATAGTCAAAAAGAGGTTAAGTAGTGACAAGATAATAAAGATCAAACCTTGCATAGTAAAGTGGAGATTTTAACAGTGAGTTTCCTTACCCTGTTGAAGACCTTAAGGGTTTTTCAAATGCTATTGGCAGTGTTAGACAAGGAAAATGCAATCAGGGAATGAATTTCCAAATGAAATAAAAATGGTAGTTATAGGTTCAATGTTTCCTCTTATCCATTGTATAATGGAGGTAGTGGATTGTAGGTTTGAGCAGTGTTTTGAGACTCATCAAAGATGGGATAATAGTGAATAATACCTTGTGGACTATGAATTGGTGACAATAAGGTTGAAGGATCTTAAGACCCACAATACCATGAAACAATGAGTCCCCTGTAGTAAGTAAGTAGGCAGTCTATAGGGAATAGTTTGATTTTATAGAAGGATGAGCTCATGAAAGGAATCTTCAAGTGACAATGAGTGAGTTGTTTGAGATTGTAGCTGAGGGTGCAATATCCAGTCTTAAAAGTAGTTAGCAAAGCAATAGAAATGTGCAAGAAAATCAAATTGTACACAAGAAACAATTCACAATGTTATCTTTCATAATACCTTGAGTTTGAAGACAAAAATCTCATTGTATCTTGATGAAAGTAGTGACCTTAATGGTAAATCATTGGAAACCATGATTTTAAAACATGTTATTGTGCTTATGGAGGCAAAATTTTAAGCAAGGCAGTGAGTGGTGGTTTGGAACAATGGAAAGTATGAAGGACTTGCTTTATATGCATACTATGTAGTCTAGCTTAAGACAATGTTATTAGAAGAGATTGAAGGTGGATTATGGAACTCGAGGGTTACCATGATAAGGATTAAAGAAAAGACTGAGATCTATTTAAAATCCACCCTCATGAAGATATTAAAGATGTCACATGCAAAACCCTAGCAGCTGGAGTAATGAATACAACACCAAAGAGAATAGTGTGTTGGAGCAGATTTAGGAGATCTCCACATTATCTAATCACATGTAAATACATCATTTATTTATTTTTTAAAATTAAAAAAAAAACATTATAAACCCTATATAGGATACATTGATGCTTCAAAAGCATCTGATTTATTTTTTAAAATTAAAAGAAACCATTTTAAACCCTGTATAGGATACATTGATACTTTAAAAGCATCTGATTTATTTTTTTAAATTAAAATAAATCATTCTAAACCCTATATAGGATACATTGATACTTCAAAAGAATATGAAGAAATTTGAGATTATGCAAATATATGTCAATTAAATTCCTAGATTACAAACAGTAGCGTGGACAATGTAACCCTTGTTGAGAAAAGCAACAATGAATGCTATGCCTCATGTCATGCACAACTCCTTACCATTCTCTGTCATTCTTTACTGAAACTTGGCAAGCTACGCCTAAAAATAAGGTTTTGACAAAGGTTTTAGAGTATGTTTATTAAAATGAAAACTCCATTTTGGTGGGCTATGCCTGAAAATAAGATTTTAACAAAATTTTTAGAGTATTTTGGCGGGCTATATTCTTGATTCCTTAGATGATTTTTTCAAATGGATTCTGACTAAATAAATGACTAACTATTTAGTCATTTTTATTTGTGTGACTAATAATTTTTAGTCAATGACCAAATTAGTCATTTGTTTACTCATTTATAGTTGAGTTGCAAAGAATTAGTAGAATTTAGTCATTTTTAGTTATTGTGGGACAACTAAAAATTTTAGTCACCTAGTCATTTATTTTCCAAATTCTACTAGTGCTTCTAGTGTTATATGTATGTGCAACGATGTTGTAACTCGACTTCTGTGAAATTATTCTTAGGTGGTTTGAGGATGAGGATGGGTTTGTTTTGAGTTTGTGGTTGGTATGAGGGTGGGTAAAGGATGAGTTTAGCCTTAGGAGGTGCAATAATTAAAGGATCTCTAGTATGTATAAGAATTAGAGGACTTGAGGGAGCTCTAATGTTCATAACCTCACAAAACTTATCCTTATTTTCATGATATTTTAGTGAAGGGGAGTCTAATGTGACCTCATCATCTTCATCTAAGGAAGCCACATCACTATTGTTTGAAAGACATGTGTCCATTTTATCATTTTATTTCTTCATGATATCTTCCCTAGTAGGAGAGTTTTTAGGAGAGCCACAAAATGAATGTTCATCACATTCCATGGTTAGATTTGGTAAAGTATCTTCATCACAAATAAGGGAGGCATCAAGGGAAGAAAAACTATGATTTTCAAGCTTACAAATGATTGGATCCTTTTGTTCAAATATACCTTTCCACATGTTAGGTACATTAGGAAAGAGAGAAATAATGCTATAACTTTCAATCATTGGATCTCTTAACCCCAACTTAGCCTATTCACAAATGTAATTTCATGATCATTCACGATTGTATCCTCTTTCACTAAAGAATTATCACAAGTAGGGGAGGTGTTGGGAGATGAATGTAGACTAAGTAAAGTAGTGGTAATTATCCCATCTTCTTGTGTCATAATATCTTCCCAAGGGGGAGGAGGAGAAGGAAAAATGGGACTTTCATAATTCTCAATGATTGTATCTTTTTTCACCAAGATACCTTTGTCACTAATAGGAGAGATATCAGGAGAAGAACAACTATGATCTTCATGATTATTTATGCTTGTATCTTCTTCTATCACATAATTCCTAGAAATACGAGAGATAGGAGGGGGTGTTGAATTAAGGAAGGTGTCAATATTTTCACTCTATTGCACTAAAGGACTCTCATAACTAGGAAATGTTTTGGAGGAATGACTAACATGCTTGTTGATGAACTTTTTCTTGGCATACTTGGAAAATATTTAAGATACTAACATTGTAAAGTAATCTATTCAACTTATGCAATGATTCAAAACATAAACAATTATTTATCAGATTTGATGATTTTTACTATTGAAATGATTTGAAAATAACTACACTAAATGGATGTTTTTGACCTAGATGCATAAAATAAAAGTTCCTGAAACTTTCCAAACTGATACTATAGGTTACCAACAAGTCGAGGAAGTACAAAAAATCACCAAAAAGCTTAGAAAAGTTAGTTTTTGTAGGCCTCCAAGGAACCATTCGCCTAGATGGGCATATGAGTCCCACTTAGGGTTTTTTGAAGGTTCAAATAGTGAAAAATAGAGAGCACATAATCCCGAAAAATCTAGAAAAAAGACCTATATAGGGACTAAATTTACCAAGTGGGTGAATGAGTCCCAATTAGGGTTTCTAAACCCGATTTAACAAATTTGAGTTGATCTTAATGTGTCTAGTTTGTATGCTCAATTGACTGTTTGCAGTTACATATTTTCAATGAAATTGAATGATGCAAAATGCAAAAGTGCAACCTATATGTACTTTTCACTAATGAAATGTTTAGAAGCCCTAAATGCAAATTAAATAATGAAAATATGATGCAAAGTTAATGTAATCTAGATCTAGGACTACAATGTTCTCCAAATTAGAAATTCAAGAGTCCAAAGGTCGGGTTCACCAAAATGAACACAAAGGAAATAGGTGTCCACCTTTTAGGAGATGGAACTTTGGGACCTATTTCATTTTTTAGTTCATTATGAACCTAGATCCCTCAATCAAGTGACTTGATTGAGGGGACTAGTGGGTTCCTAAGACAATTGGATGGGGGTTCACCATTTAATGTAGCTTCAAAAGAGAAATGAAAAAACTTATGCATAAACCCTAGAAAATTGAAAGCATGTAATTAGATTGAAAAACAAAATAAAACAAAAAAGTACTTGGAGGAGTGGAGAGGCCAAAATGAGATTTGCAAACCTTGTAACTTGTTTTCTTAGATTGCACCAGGACTAATTCGCCAGGTTGGGCGATTTAGTCCCACTCTAGGGTTTTTAGGGAAGGATCTTGAATTCTTTGAGAGTTGATCAGGATCTAGTAAATGGTGATCAAAAATTGTAACAAGACTAATATGCTAGGTTGGGTATATGAGTCCTACTATGGGATTTTTCAAGATCTTTTTGAATCTTCCAAGCCTAGATCTGACACTGTTGAATACTGTCAAAAGGCTATATTAGGGAATAAATTAACAAGTTAGGCGAATGAGTGTCGTTCACATAAATTTGCAAAACACACATTACAAGAGAGAGATAGAAAAAATGTTGTCTTGTTAGTGGATGGGGGTTTGCCTCAGTCAGACCCCATTTAAGTAATTAAAATTTAAAATGAATTGAAATTGTTGGAAACAAGCTACACTAAGAGGGGGGGTGAATCAGTGTTGTGCAAAAATTAACTTTATTAACCTTTATCTTCAAGGCATTAACAACATTCAACCATAATGCATAAACATGAAGCAAATAAACAGAACACCATAACACAAGGATTTTTACATGGAAACCTTGTTAGGGGAAAAACCACAATAGATGGTTAATCCATAATTATGATTTGAGTATACTCAAATGAAGTTTACAATATGGGGAATGCACTTGCATTCAGGTGCACTGCCTAGAGCTCATTGTTCAAAGAGAAGGCTTAATGCCTTACAAAGAGAATCAGATTAAAACCATATGAGAGTTTGAACTGAGAAAGATAGCATCTACACATCCCTGATTACAATTCCAGTTAGGAACAATATTCAATCTTCTGTCCTACAGACTAATTCTACACTTTTGCTCTATTCTACTCACACTCACAATAGATTCTTTATGCACAAGTGAAATTGTGCACTATCACTCTTTTCCTCCACTCTTATTCGCAATTCGCATCACACACACTTCATACTTCATCCAAAATGATACGGACAATCTCACATAAATATTCGCAACTTAAAATTGACTTACACTATGTCGACTTCAATAGAACAAAATAATATTTACATTTGTCAGCTCAAATTGTGAATAATATGCAATGTGTATCCACATCAGTCGGCCACAACTTGGCTAGGACCCAAAAAAAGATGTACGAACACAAAAATACTTAACTAATTACTTCCCATACATCGACAACATGATACATTCATGAAGTCGGCTTCAATACTGATAAAACAGTGAATTGGCCAATTAGATCTTCTAACTCTCACAAGGATCGATACGAGCCACCACACTTCAATAGTAATAGAGATAATATACCAAAAAACATTTCCTGAGATGCGCAACACAAAACAATAACATAAAATCTTCATACAAATCAATGAACATTGAACTACCAGATGCTCTGTTCTTCCTTGACAATATTCAATATGTCTTTTCGTATGATCGAATGATGATGTGTGTATCTGTAGATCGATTAGGGTTGCCATCAATGACAACACTGAATGATAGTAGCAATGTCTCTTGCCAACAATCTCCCCCTTTGGAATTGATGGCAACACTTAGTTTAAAATAACTAAGTATCAGATGGGTATGTGCATGATCATCATGGAAAAAACAGGCCCTTAAGTGGCAATAAAATTCAGAAAATCAAAGTTAGGCAACTTGACGTAAATATTTGAATAATTTATCTATATTATTTCAAAAATATGTAAGAATAGAATCTTTAAAAAATTGAATATAGTTTCTAAGCTACTAGGTTTATTTAAAAATAAATAAATTCTATTTGGTGAAAATTTGAAATTTCAATACAGTAGTACTTAAATTTCAGGGAAAAAATAAGAAGTAGGTGTCTGTCTGACCACCCTAACCACAATAAAATGATAATATTTTTTTATAATATTTTAAATATAAGTAGGGGACTCATGTCCCAATGTGATGCATATTTTTTTGTAATTTGTTTCCAAGTAAATAATTAATTATGATTTTTTTATTACAAATTTAAAAAAACATAAAAACTCGTATGTCTAACCACCTTAACTTGGTCAAAAATTCATGCAATTAATTATTATTTTTTAATCATATAGTATGCAAAGCATACAATGTGACACATGTTTCAGATTCAAAAAATGTGATACTGTTTGAAAGTTATAGATATTTTTCAATCAGCCTATCAATCTAGACTTTAGTCGTAATTCAAATAGAAAATGAATAATAATTATTTATTAAATTCAAAGTAAAGAATAATTTATATTTGTGGAAAGCTAAGAATCTCCTTTAAAAACCCTTTTCGTTTCATCAGTTTTGGGTATAAAAGAATTCGTCACCCACATGGGCCATCATATCACTTAGATATCGCCACTTTTTGGCCCATCATGATCCTACACATACCCAGATTAGTACCAAGATAAACTGCACTACCATCCCCAAAATTCCAAATGTACAATTCTCCCCCTTAGATAATTATGAATTTTTTCACTCTACTATTCTCCCCCTTTGACATCAATGGCAAAGGCAGGGATCCACATACCAAAAATGGATCAAACAAAACTGCTATATAAAAATGCTTCTTTGACTTACATAAACTACAAAATATCTCTGAAATCTTTCTTCAACTGGATCAAATTTGTGTCCCAAACTCTTTTGAGACTCTGCAGGATTGTTATGTGACCATAGAGTATGTAGGATTGTGTCTTTGCAAATTCCAAGTTTGTTGGATCACCAACTGCCATAGTGTCTTCTCCTTCCTTTAGAGCACTTGACAATATCTCAATCTTTGGGCCAATTAAGCCTTTGAGTTCTCATGCCCTTGCAATAATTTTATCATTTTCATGCTTCAAATTTATTTATTTTGTCAAGACATCACTTCACCTTCTATCTTTCCAACACCACTAGTTAAAGGATCAAAAGTTTTGGAAATAGTACTTAACTGTTTTTCCAGACCCTTAACCTTTTTCTCATTAGCTTCAGGAAATTTGGAAAAAGACAAACATGATTTGTAAATATTTCCACCTTCTAGAGCATTCTGTGCATTCTTCACATATGTGGCTAAAAAGGTTTTGTCTTTAAAAATCATTTCTTTCTATGAACCCCGATCTTGTACTTGCACAAACACAACAAACAATCACAAGATTAGATCATATGCAAGCAAGAATGAAGGATTCCCCATGAAATCCATTTACATTTAACTTAGATAGAAAGGAAATGAAGAACAATGCAATAAACATATTAAATTAATCTAAACTAAGAAAACTTTTGATCCCATGGGGGAGTTGGTGCCAATTGATATGTTGAAATTAGCCCTTTCCCAACTCCTTTGTAAGCTTGATGATGATTGATCCTCTTGATGGTTGAATTTTTGCATAACCTAGCTTAGAACTTGATAAAAATAGACAAGAAATGGCTATGCTTGAAGATGGATTTGAGTATAATAAGTTTACTAAAATTGTGGATGATTGAATGAGAGGAAAAGTCTCTCATTTATAGATTTCCAAAATGGAAGAGAGAGTGGATTTGAGCAATGTGGGATCATTCAACATCCAATGGTCAAGTGCCTCTTGTCAAGATGTGAATGGTTGAGGAATGAACACATTTTGGTCAATGTGCATGATAAATGCCATGAAATTCAAATTTGAAATTTGAATGTGACATGTTGGAGGGAGAAAGAAATGGAGTTAATGTCACTTGGCTCAATGCACAAGGACATGTAAGAGGAGTGAATGCTTTGTTGGAAGTACCCATCCACTTGGATTTGAATTCAAATTTGAGGGAATATTCCTCCTTTATTCCTTGTTGAGAGAAAATAGGCAATTAAATAAATCAAAGTAATTGATTTATTGTGCAACTTGCATTCTCTAGAGGATTTTAGTGATAGGGATTAATTTAATCAAGATTTGATTAAATTAATGAGAGGTTAGGTGATTTGACCATTTTGACTCAAATTTATGAGTTGATTTAAATCAAAAGGATGAGAGATAGATTTAATTAAATAAATGGATTTGATTTATTTAATTAAATAGGAATGATGATGTTAGATTAAATAGAACAAGGGATGACTTTAGAGATTAATTAAATAAAATGTATTATTTAATTAAATAGATATATTAAATTAAATTAATTAATTTAATCAACAGGGAAGAATGATTTAATTAGATAAATAATTATTTATTTAATTAAAGGTGATGACAAACCGAGAAGGTGATTCAAGAAGAAATGATGTTAGTAATTGAGATCAGGTGCATGCATATTTACGTGTCTACATTTTCAAACCACTAAACCTTTTGACATCAAATTATTTCTACACTTTCACCATAGCTGATTTCTCAAGTGACTCAAAGTGAGTAATTACAAAGTTGATAAGCTTCTTTAATTCACCAGAGGAGGAACCGGTCGAATCTTTCACATGAGTGGGTATTATCTTTTCCAGTACTCTAGATGCAAGATTCATAAGTTCGTTGTCTTCAATATGGGACTTCAATAGTTCTTCTCTGGCTTTTGCTTGAGAAAATGAAGCTACCTTCATTTGGGTATGTGCGAGATCATGATGGGCCAAAAAGTGGTGATATGTAAGTGATATGATGGACCATGTGGTTGACAACTTTTTTTTTAACCCAAAATTGATGAAACGAAAAGGGTTTTTAAAGGAGATTCTCAGCTTTCCACCAATATAAATTATGCTTTAATTTGAATTTAATAAATAATTATTATGCATTTTCTATTTGAATTACAACTAAAGTCCTAATTGATAGGTTGATTGAAAATTATCTACAGCTTTCAAATGGTATCACATTTTTTGAATCTGAAACAAGCGTCACATTATATGCTTCGCA
Organism: Sequoiadendron giganteum; assembly: GCA_007115665.2. Classification (NCBI taxonomy): domain Eukaryota; kingdom Viridiplantae; phylum Streptophyta; class Pinopsida; order Cupressales; family Cupressaceae; genus Sequoiadendron; species Sequoiadendron giganteum. Next base: position 622,371,559 of record CM021107.1, read on the forward strand.
TACTATAGGATTAAAAAAAAATGAATTTCATGAAATTTTGACCAAGTTAAGGTGGTCAAACATATGAGTTTTTATATTTTATTAAAATTTGTAATAAAAAAATCATAATTAATTATTTACTTGGAAAAAAATTACAAAAAAATATGCATCACATTGGGAGATGAGCCCTCTACTTATATCTAAAATCTTATAAAAAAATATTATCATTTTATTGTGGTTAGGGTGGTCAGACAGACACCTACTTATTTTTTCCCTGAAATTTAAGTACTACTGCATTGACATTTCAAATTTTCACCAAATAGATTTTTTTTCAAATAAACCTAGTAGTTTAGAAACTACATTAAATTTGCTACAGATTTTATTCTTACATATTTTTGAAATAATATAGATAACTTTTTCAAATTTTTACGTGAAGTTTCCTAACTCTGATTTTCTGAATTTTCATCACCACTTAAGGGCCTTTTTTTCCATGATCATCTTGCACATACCCATTTTCTGAATTGGACTTAAGGTAGATAGGTCAATAAGACCTTCAATCAATTCAGGATCAATTTCTTCCAATTGTTTTACCAAAAAAAATTTTGCTGCATCTGCAGTGTCTCTTGCTTCAATTGGAATTTCCTTCACACCAACTTTATTCTCTTCAACCATTGCTTCCTCTGTTGCAGGTTCTGATTTCTTTTTAGGGATCTCCACTTTTTCAACTAATACATTTTTTGGTATCTCAACTTCCATAGGAATTTATGTATTTTCCACTTCAGGAGGAATCAAAATATCCTCGGCTCCATCGTGTTTCTCTTCTTCTTCTCCTGGACTAGATGGGACATCTTCAACATGTGTTTCCTCATCAACAACATCAATTTTGTCATTTAATAGTATCTTCCTTAAGATTTTCTCAATTTCTTTTGTAACTTCATCAATTAGACTAATCATGAGCTTATTTTCCCTTGTTTTTCTTTTGAATTCTTTCTTGGCTTTATTCAGGAGTGCCTACATGTCATCCATACACATTATCAGACACAATTCTGCAAGGATTCTTTCTCTTATATGCTCTTCTTCTATTCTAGTATTGAGTCTCCTCATCTCCAGAATACCATATAGACTTTTGGGAAAATTAGGCATTATTTCCATCAAAGCTTTATTGAAAATATTCATATGCTTTATTGTTGCCTCCTCAAGAATTCTTTGATCAGATTTACCAAAAGATTCATACCATTTGCAAAGTGGCTTGAGATTCCCATCCTTAACCAAATATTTTTCAACTACTTCCACTGAAATAATTGGTTTTTCAGTTTTTGTCTTCTTCTTTGCTTGGTAATCTCCATTGAAGGGATTTATTTTTGTAACTATTGTTGCCTTGGTGCCTAATTTCTTTAACTCCCTCATTAGACTTTGTTTCTTCATCCTCAGAAACTGCCACATAGACTCTTTTTCTTTTATCTTTCTTCCTTTTACCATCCTTGTCGAATGTCTTCACAAGAGTTGGCTTTACTACATGAGAGGATGGGGGTGTAGAAAGTAGACCTGGTTTTGGTAGAGGGTGTTGTTGGACTAGCTGATTGTGTTTTTGCTGTCTCCTTAGCTACTTCTTTTGCTGCTTCAAATTCTTCCCTTTTCTTTCTAGCTTCTCTTATTTTATCAACAGGTATGCCCATACTTTCTCCAAAAACTTCTACCTCTTTTCTAACTCTTTTGGTTATCACAGATTTCCTGAGCTCATTGTGCACTTGAATATTCTTTTCTGCATAAGTACCAAACCTCTCTTTTGTTAGATCCAAAGGTTTACTCAAAAAGTGTTGTGCATTTATTTCCAGAATGTTTTCTTTGACTTTATAACCCATAGGCATCATCCAAATTGTTCTGGGATTGATGAATTCCATCATGCACTGATCATTGTCTACCATGAGATAGATTGTATCCTTATACTTCTCCACAATAGAAGTAGGAATCCTCTCTTGCATGCAACATATTCTGAAAACTCTTGAAATATCCCTAGATAGCTGCATTCTTTGTCTTAGAGTCTACAAATCTGTGAAAAAGATCTTTGATCTAGGTGGCTACCAGTTTGTCCTTTTGCCAATGAATCTTTCTGAATCCCAGAACCTCATTCATGAAATAGAAGAATAGGCATAATAGAAAATTACCATATTTGAAATAACTTTTCTCGTCCTTCTTGATCTTCCTAGGATTTTCAATCAGATGACCCCTGAGCAATTCACAAAGATCATAATTTGCATTTTCCTTAACCATCTAATAGGCTGCATAGATGGTTGTACCAAACACAGAGTTGTCTTGGCTGGAATGATAAATCTTGTACCCAATAACCATAGATGCAAATTTGACATCTACAGATCAATAATTTCATCAATTTTTATTGCCCTTGTGTCATATTTAGAACCAGTTGCATTAGTGACCATTTGATTTTTCACCAATTTTAGAACAAGTAATCCACTAGAGGAACTTAAACCTGTAACATCACTTATAGCCTCTTTTGTTATCTTGAAGTGTATGTTCAACCACATGAATTTTAAATGAACTCGACTCAAGATGTACCAGACCCATTCATTTTCTTCAAAGATGGGAAATTTCACAATCTGAGTGAATGATTTCTCTTCTAGAGTTTTGTATTCCAATTTAACATAGAAATGTTCTCCAATTATATGATTGTTATACAAATTCAGTAACTGAGAGCTTCCTAATTCTTCAATGTTCACATGGATATATGCCCTAATATCTTCAGTGTGTAAAATTTTGTGCTCCACAAACGAAAAATGCTCCTCACGGGTCTGTCTCAACAGACTTGTAGGGATGACATTTGAATTTAGGATGAGGTTTGTCCTTGACTTTAACTACCGAAGGGTATGTGCAAGATCATGATGGGCCAAAAAGTGGTGATATGTAAGTGATGTGATGGCCCATGTGGCTGACGATTATTTTTTACCCAAAATTGATGAAATGAAAAGGGTTTTTAAAGGAGATTCTCAGTTTTCCACCAATATAAATTATGCTTTACTTTGAATTTAATAAATAATTATTAAATTCATTTTCTATTTGAATTACGACTAAAGTCCTAATTAATAGGCTGATTGAAAAATATTTATAGCTTTCAAATGGTATCACATTTTTTGAATCGTAAACATGTGTCACATTTTGTTCTTTGCATACTATAAGATTAAAAAAAAATTGAATTTCATGAAGTTTGGACCAAGTTAAGGTGGTTAGATATACAATTTTTTATATTTTTTAAAATTTGTAATAAAAAATTCATAATTAATTATTTACTTGGAAAAAATTTACAAAAAAAATGCATCACATCGGGACATGAGTTCTCTACTTATATCTAAAATCTTATAAAAACAATTATCATTTTATTGTGGTTAGGGTGGTTAGATAGACACTGACTTCTTATTTTTTCCCTGAAATGTAAGTACTACTACATTGAAATTTCAAATTTTCACCAAATTGATTTTTTTTAAAATAAACCTAGTATTTTAGAAACTACATTCAATTTTCTACAAATTCTATTCTTACATATTTTTGAAATAATATAGATAACTTATTCAAATTTTTACGTCAAGTTGCCTAACTCTGATTTCCTAAATTTTCATCACCACTTAAGGGCCTATTTTTTCTATGATGATCATGCACATACCCCAAAGGAGTATTCATTTTGACCAAATCACAAATTTGATTATCGAATCACTTCCACACTTGATCTTCGCCTCAATTCACCAAGTTTCACCTTAGAGCTCTCCAAGCTTCTTTTCTCCAAAATATAAAGTGACAAATGAAGGATAGAAATGACTTTTTATCACTTGCATACCTAACCATTTTTTTCACAATAAATGCTTTTACCCTAACTCATCCGGTTACCCTGTTCCTATGCACTGTGATAGATAATTCTTCTGCAGACCGCCAATACTACATATCTCATACGAGAAAAACCCACCCAAGTAATTAACCTAAGTTAAACTTAACACTACACTAACAATTCATGGCCTATATCAAGTTATTTTATTACATGATCTTGACTCTATTTGTTTTAAAAAGAACCCAATGGAAAAATACAATCAATTTATTCCCCTATAGGATTGGAAATGCATTCGCAATGCTACACTATAAATGATGAAACCCCTTAGTAATGTGATCATATATTTGTGCTAAATCATAATAAGCCATGTAGAATTCATTAACTACAACAGCAAGTTCTAGTTTCTTCTTATTATACAACTTTGCACACTAGAAAAATAAGTCTTCATACTCTTTAATTTTGAACATGTATTTAAATTATATATCCATGTATTTCATAGGAAATAATTATCTTTTAAACTGAACAACAACAATATATTAAAGTTTTCATATCTTAAATATTAAAAAAACATGACAATGTTGAAAAAATAAGAATTTTACATTTATTTTTTGAAGTAAAATTTTTTATTTAGATTACACATTGAGGAAGCCATTAGTTACATACAAGCTACAAGGAAATTAAACTATATATTTAATGACATATTCTCAAGCTATGTTGTGTAGGTGGAAATTAAACACAACAATGTTAATAACTATCTAAAATATATTTTTTTATGTAAGTATTATTGTTATAATTGAAAAGATTCTAGTAGATGTAAAATCATCAAGGAACCTCTGTATTACTTAAATAAAATTGTCTTTGTTTAAGTATGCCACGTGCCTATTTTTTATGCATATATATTATCCACCTAGTAATGTGCCGCTACCTCTATGATATTTGTTAAATACATATCTCTTGTATGTAAAAATACGAGCTCATAGGATATTTTGTACCTTTGATAAATATAGTCATTTCCTATGTTATTTTATAAACTACCTTCTTTCCTAATAATGTTCCCATGTATTTTATTGCAACTCCCTCTACTAATGCAGATGCATATTTTAACACACCAATCTAGTGAAGTGAGATTATTTTTATGATATGTTGTCTTAAAAAAATGGTTGAATCAATTTTGAATAGCATGTAGACTTAAATATAGTTCACAAATAAAACTACAAACAAGAACAAATAAAACAACAAGCAAGACTAAAGGTAACTTACTATTTCCCAAACTATTATCCTGATTTGACCAAACTAGAAGTGTGTGTGTGTGTGAAAGCTCAGTTTAGGTCTTTATCAAACGTTACCAGACCAAGTTCTTCTCCTTGAGTGATACTTCCCCTCTCTTCAGGAGGCTTGATTCTATTCTTGCATCCAACTTAGTACATTGCAACAGTAGTTAGCCAAAAACTATATATATATTTGCATCATATATTTTCACAATTAGAACATTTCATAACATCAGATTAAATCAACATTTATTCTTCATATTTCCAAAACACATAAAGCATAAATACACTCATTTAAAGAATTTTCACCCAACTAGGTAAAAGTAAATAAGTAGTAACACAACAAGGTGTAACAATATCGATTTAAAATTATCTTTCAAACATTAAAATATACCTAATTTTAAATAAAATTATATATAAACTAAATATATATTATTTGACAATTTTCTTAAAATCTTCTCTTTTATGTGAAACTAGGAGAGGGGCCAGTAGTTGTATAGTGTCCAATTGTTGTTATAGCACGTATGCTAATTATACCTAGTCTTACCACATATTTATACTATGTATTGCAAATAAATAATCCACATGAAAATCATAAAAACAACCAAATATTGGCCAAAATGGACCCATTATTGAACACATAAGAACCTATGATTGTTATATAAAAAAATCATAAATACATTTACGAAGAAGTAAAAATATATTTTTTTTGTCTCAAATAAAATATCATAACTATCTACTATAAGAGTGTCATTTATAAAATAAAATGCTCATTTAATAAAATAAGACACTCATTTAAACAAGTATTGATATCATAGTGAAAACATATTGTACATGTGTACAACTATTTGGGTAGCAATGTACAAAAATGTATTTCAAATTGATATTTGTCCTATCATATATATAAAAGGTAAACACAAATAAATACCTTGTATTTTCTCATGAAGTGTGAAGTGTGAAGGATTTTCAAAAAAATTTAGTGTTCAAATATTGACCCATTTTTGTTTGATATAAGTTGTATTTTAAATAATTATGTGTTGTTTTAATGACAACAAATATCTTTTATTGTGTTCAACTATTGGTCCATTTGTGTTGAATATAAAAGCTAGAGATAACAAAGATTTATGGTTACCAATAAGTATTTGGTCCATTTAGGTTGCATATAAGTTTTATTTTAAATAAAAATATAATATCCTACAAGCAACAAGTGATAACTTTTTGTTCAACTACTAGGGGTACCATGATTAAGTTTCGGTTGAATATTTAAAATGACAAAATTTGGACACTTCTCAGTAGATGCGCTGATGTGACAAGTTGTGTGATGAGTCACAACTCCAAACCTTATTTATAAATAGATAAAAAGTCAATCCACATTTAAAAAGAAAAATGAAAGTTCTATGATATTCCATACAACCACTACATATTCACAAAATTAATCAACACGACTACTGACCCCTCATTAAAATTTTAATTGTAGATCATAAGAAAAAAAAACAAAACAAAACTCTAAATTTCATACGCCCATCAAATTTAAGCCCTACTTCCAGCGCTCGTAAGAGTGTTGATTTCTACGCTACAATATCTGTAATTACTGAGATATTTTTGGTGCATGTGGAGTAGACGTTAAGATTGGCATTGACAGGCGGCGAGTTTATTATGTCTTTTGCTCCAGTCAGCCTGCTCACCACAGCGCCTGCCCGTTTTAGGACAGCCGATTGCTTCCCGACCTGAAAAGGCCTGGAATACGTATTTATTCCCACAGCAGCATTGAACATCTTCGAAATTTCTCCGGACGTAAGCTCCACGTCAGCAGACGATTTCAACGCGGTAGTTACATATAGATTATCACTCAGGCCCTCAACCCGGAGCACCGCGCCTCCGTCAGAAACGCCACCTATGTTCTTGGAGTGTGTGCAATAAAACAAGTAGATTGCCTCCTGTTCAAGCGCAGGCTCTTGGCCGGACTTATACCATTTTATGTAGTGCTCGCCCAGCTCCAGGAAGCACTCGTGGCTGAATGTATCGGCGCCTAGCTTCTTTGCGGCTGCGCTGTAAGGCGGAGCAACGTAGGTGCTCTCCTGCCAGTCATTCCAAGTTACGATCTTTACAAAAGGGGGATTCAGTTTTATGAGCTGCTGCCACTTTGCAATCCAGAGCCCCGGGCCCTCGTAGTTGCCTTTCACTTGACAATTGCACCCGTTGATGTCCTTGTCCACTTGGCAAATGGAGGAGGAGCAGGAGCCGCCGCCGAGGTTCTTGAAGAACCAGGGGCTGGCGTTCGCCATGTACAGTTTGCCCTTGTCTTTACAGGCTTTGAGATAGTTTTGATCCTTCAAGGCGGAGGGAGGATTGTTGAGGTTGGAATGTTCATACGGCCAAGCTGAGGTGTCCCAAGCGGAGAGCCCGTCGATAACATGTTTGAAGTCGTTTAGCTTTTCCCGGACGGCATCATACCCTCCATCCGTGGGGAAAAAGGGAACGAAGAAGAATTTGTCCTTTCCGCCGGCTGTTTCAAAGATTTGGGGCCAGGGCGTGTTTTCCCCGAGCCATGCGGCGAAGAAAGGCTTGCCGTTGTAAGTGAGGTAGTTGGGGTGATCTGCGTAGGTAGTGAGCATGGCAGTGAGGTCGTCGGAAGAGAGGGTTTTACCCTCGCTGTTGATAGACATATCAGCAGAGAAGAAAAGCTTGAAGTCCGTGCCAGAGTCTAGAGCAGCCTGGAACATGTCGTCTGCGCGGTTGGGCCGCCACACATTGGAATTGAGGGCAAAGGCGTCAATGCCTTTGCTATATACCAGCTGAATTTCCTTTTTCAGTGTCTCCACGCCGTCCGGCTCGTAAAGCATGTAATGCGCAAACACCATCCGCGACTCTGCCCGCCTTGCAGGCATATAATCGCGGGAATACTAAAAAGAAGCATTACAGGATCATGGTTACATTTACATGTTTGTTACTAGAATAAACAAATAAATAAGACATAAGGTTTCCAAAGCTTTTTCTGATTTTAATTTTAAAGATATAAAGATGCAGCACACCTTAAATCTAAGTTGCTCTGGCCGCCAGAGCCGAGGAGGGATCGCTTCGTCCGCCATTTTTCTTCCCAAGTCACGGAGGTGATCATGCATTCTAAATTCATGATGCTCTACTTCAGCAAGGCACTTGTCTACCAGCCTTTGAACTGCGTGTTCAGCCCTCGTCCACTGGGTCGCCTTCAATTTTTCTACAACCCTGTCTTTTTCTTGGCCAATAAAGAAACACGCAATATCTATAAAAATCTCTTTCTCCTCACTCTCCAAACTCTCAATGCTGATTTGAAGACATCGCTTAACATCATTGGGCTGGATATCCCTAGCTTTTTCCAATTCTAACTTCCAATAGTTTTCATCTCTTCCACGAACATGGGTGCCCAAGACTTTGAGTGAGAGGGGTAAACCTCCACAGAATTTCGCGAACCTTTCAACCAGCTCCTCGCATGGAAAGGTTGGCATCTTCCCGCCGAAAGCATGCCTACGGAAGAGCTCTTTAGCATCATCATTATCCATTGTTTTCATCTGGTAAAAATTACTGATATCTGCACCTATTAATACACCTTTGTCACGGGTTGTTACAATTACTAAGCAACCAGGCAACCAGGACTGAGAAGATCTTGAAATAAAAGGGCTTGTAACTGGTCGTCATGATCGATATCATCTAGGATTATAAGAAAACGCGAAGACTTTGCCTTCTCCAGACGATGCTTCAGCAGACGTGCTCCATCCTCAGTATGTTGAAATTCTCTGTTTTCGTTAAAGAGATCTTTCAGAAGCGTTTTTTGCAGAACGTGCAATTCACGCTTGGCATTTGATTCTCTCACGTCATAGAGAAAACAAGATGCCTTGTACTCTGAACTCTTCTGGTTGAAGAGTGCTTTTGCCAGGGTGGTCTTCCCCGAGCCCCCCAATCCAATGATCCCTACTACCATCACTGACTCTGCGAACCTTCTTTCAAAATCTCTGACACGTTCATCCAGTCCAACTGGATATGCCGCAACACATAACGTTATCCTCTTTTTCATTTCTGTCTCCACAACGGACACAATCTGTTCACACAAGTTGCTGAAACCCGAGAAGACGATTTCCATTTCTTTAGAGAGACATTGAGATAAGGTAAAATAAATGCCACGTATTTAGAAAGAGAAAAATCAAGTAAAAACATGATGAATGGCAATGAGTCGAAAGCACATATAAATAAAACTTACCTTGAATTCTCGAGATATTCAAAGCCTTTTACATTCGCAGCAGAATTTAGGGCTTCTTTCCATTTGTCCAGCTTATCAAGGTTCCTGCTTTTGAGTACGTATTTGGAAAATGCGGCAGCATACTTTCCACTCTCGGTGTAACGGAGGTCAGAAGGCTCGACGTCATAGAAAACAGGAATGAAGAGGGAACTCTTTCGTTGTTCTAACATAAGAACGAGCTCGTCTAAACACCATGAGGAGTCTGCATATCCTTTCGAAAAAATAGCTATTTGAACAATAGATGAGCATATGGCGTCGTTAATGGCAGGAAGAAGAGAATCCCCCACTTCAATCTCTGGACGGTCTAAAAATGCCTGGCACCCTCGATCCTGGAGAAGTTGATAAAGTTCTTTGGCAAGGGTTTCTTTGACGTCAGGGCCTCGGTGGCTGATGAATGCATCATATTTTTTCAAGGAAAACGAAGCCATTAATGCAAATATTTCAGTGGCGTTACACACCAGACTTTCTGAAGCAAACCGGGCTGGATTTAATGAACGATTCAACGATAGCCAACACTTGGTGGGTAGTCTATAGAATGGGGAGAGAACTGCAACGCCAGTGAATGGTTCTGATTACTTTAAGTGTTCCATCACGCAAGTGGCTGATTAAGACCACATCACGCGAGCATTTTTTAACCTTTATCTCCAGCTGTCCCTACCATGACTTTGTGTAAGTAGATTCATTGAATTTGTCGTTAAATAACATTTTTTTAATCCTCATCTACTTCCTGTCATAATGATAGGCCATTTCGTGATTTTGTGTAAGTAGATCCATTGAATTTGTTGTTAAATAGCATTTTGTCTCCTTTATCTCCAGCTACTTCCTGTCATAATGAGTGCTAAATAGGTCTTACCCTGACCTAAGTAGATTCATTGAATTTGTTGTTAAATAACATTTTTTCTTTTATCCCTACCTATTTTCTGTCATAATGAGTGATAAATAAATGTTACCATAATTTTGTGTCAATAGATTCATCGAATTTATCGTGAAATAGTTGACAACTTATTCTTCGATAAATAGGAGGTTTCTTCCACAACATGCCAAATTATGATATTGCTATCAAAATTCCACCATGTAGTTTTTGAGTCAAACTCATTGACCCATGATTCATTAATAGTGGTTCACAAGTACCCATCTATCATAATAATGAATGGTCTACTTAACATTCATTGCATCTACGTAAAGATTAGACAATTTATTTTTCGTAAAGATTAGACAGAAAAATCTCATATTGTCTATACAGCCATCAGACTGCACAGTTATTAAAAATAGAATATAATAATTTTTTTACCTTTAATTAATAAATAAAGACAGTCAAGTGTACATTCTGCTGGCTGGATATACACTTCACGTGAAAGAATTTAATAATAATACTTGGCATTCTTGAAAACGTCAAGACACTTACTGGGCATAAAGACGAAACAACATATCGCATAATCACACTACGTATAAGATATTGTGGGGGTTTCAAAAGTCAGTCGTACTGTTTCAAAAGTATCTCATACCAATTGCCTGCAGATTTAAAATTTATTTATGTCAATTTAAAAGTAATTATTTTAAAAGTCAAGTCTTATATTTAATTGCAGGTGATTTGATTTAATTTTATTTTGAATGTATAGTGTGTATTATTATTTATAAAATAATGTTAGATATATTAAAAAATAGAGATAGTTATATTTTTTAGAATCTGTAGAGATTAAAATTTAGAACATAATAATAACTAGCAATCGCATCTTGAGGTGCAATGGGTACACCGAAGACAATATAGTGATTCTTGTGTTAATCTTGTTTATTAAAAAATGGGATACCTGATTTATAGGTGTAAATTGAAAATGGGTAAAGTAAATGGTAGAGTTTGTCTTTCTAGAAAGAGCGGAAAGAGTAAAATATTTTTTGTCGGAATTTTGAGAGTGTGGAAAAGCACCAAATTTTTCTGTTGTGTGTGAAAACTTAAGAGCCCAAAACTTTAACTTGGAGTTAGAAAAAAACTCTGCAAATTAAAAAATAAATTACATAACAACACAAAATAAATGCTTGAAAAGCATAAAGAATGAATTTAGAAAAACACATATAATTTTGTGATTACAGCAGCATAACTTAATCATTGACTCAACAAATGAAAATCATAAATGGAATTCAATTAATCATGAGCGAAGTGGTTGCTGACTTTTAAAACACTGATATATCCATATTGGTTGTAAACATATTCAGCTCCTCCGCAAACTAAAATTGCAAAGCACCATTATAATTGATGAACATCACTTCAGTAGGCTAGAAATAAGAAACATTGATTATAGACTGGTGAAGTGCAACCAGAACTTAAGAATTAATCTCTTGAAATTCGTCTGGTTCTCCCACTACTATGCATGGTTATACTTATGACTGTGTTCTTGTTGGGGACAGAGTTTCAATGATGGCTATCTTAAACGTTGTGAAAAGTAATTTCAAGTATATATACTACAAGAATTTCATCGAACAAGTAAGGATTCATTGTGGTTTACAAGCTACCATTGGTTGAAGCTTAAGAGACCAGATTTATGGGCAGATTGTAGTAAAACAATCGCTTCCATCCTCAAATTGATGACCACATAAAAATGGTGAAAATAATGATAGTATTAGGTCTAATGCACATAAAATCAAAGCTGCAAAGTTTGGATTGTGGAGGGTGTATAAATTTAAATAATCTCCTTGATACCATTCGCAATCTGTCACAGCAGCAACACTTGAACATACAAGACTATAGAGGCGTAAATAGCCTTCCTGATTCCATTGGCAACGTTCACATCTGCAGTACTCGAAAATAGAATGTTGTAGAAATTTAAATAATCTCCCTGATTTCATTGTCAACTTGTCTCAGCTGCAGCGCTTGAGCATATTAGGAAGTTTAAAACTTTAAATAACCTCCCTAGTTCTTGTGGTTGCATTTGCTTTAATGTTTCTAAAGCCTTTCTTAACAAAAAGGAATCTCATAAAGTAACAAGGATTAATGAGCAGCTCCAGCATATTAAACAAGTGAATATTTTTTTCTTTAGAAAACCAACATCAAACCAAGTAATGTCATGACAAATATCAAACACCATGCAATATGTGCTCTAGAAGGAAATTTTGTGCATAGTTTGCAATGAACATCAATTAAAAAGATAGATTAGTATATACATTCTGCAATAGAACAAATTAGATGTAACTAATGAAAACAACACATTGTTAAAATGAAATGGAAGTAGTAAAGAAAAATAAATGAGACTAAAAATATGTGATATCAAAACGTAGAACAAGGATATATTTACAATGTTGAAAATGAAGTTTTTTTTTATGTAATAAGCTTTGTGAGATAAACGAGGAAAATGAGTCATCATAACATTGAAATATGAAGGACATATTGTTGTGCATAGGTGTATTGAGGCATTTTATACCCAAAAATGCATATTGTGAAAAATTTTACTTTTGAAGTTTCAGACAAATGCTCTAATATTTTGAAAATTATGGTACTAAAACTTTTAAAGTTCTATGTTCGTATGGAGGAAATATGGTGGTGAAAATGTAGACTAAAACACTACATACAGTAAGTTTTATGTTTTAAACACAGTCGTTGTATTTAGATTTGTGACTGCTTTACAGATTGGAAACAAGAAAAGATAGTCTGGAAAGGCGAGCAACCAAGCAACATAAACTTCAATTGTCTTGTGTTTGTTGGGCTCTACAGGAGGAAGCTTTGGAACGTTTACATTGAGAACTCCATCTTGACATCTGGCTGAAATGGCCTCCATATTGCAGTAGTCAGGTAGGATAAATTTTCTTGTAAATTTTCCCAACCCTGCGCTCCATACGGATTAAATTGACATGATCGTCTCCCTCTTGCTTTCGCTCTCCAATGATTGTCAACACATTCTCATCCTGTACTTGAACCTATTTGTTTTCAAACATGCAACAATCACTTAGTTAGTCTTGGTGGCGAGTGATTTGAAGTTTTTCATTCCCAAAATGCACAGAAAATTGAGGTTTTTAGTGGTTTAAAATGGAAATACCTTGATGTTGTCGTTGTGAAGGCCTAGCATGTCGATTATGAAGACATAATAGTTGGGATACTCTTTGATATTAGCAGGAGTGGAATCCATGGCCGTGTTGTCCAAAATATAATTGTGTGTGGGGTTATTAACGAGTTTCTCCATATCTATGCCTGATAGAGGAGAAAAAAAGACATGAAGCAGTCAAAATGTCTATGGCAGAGTCACACAGTTAAGCTCGTAGGTGAGAAAGATGTTACGACAATTAATAAAATAATACTGGTTATAATTATTCTGAAACCTTTATTTACTGAAAGTCCACGTTATATAAAATAATATTTTGATCTCCTTATGAATTTTGTAAAGCAAAAACAAAAGTTGTTACTCACGATGAATGAAAGAAGAGAGTATTGACAAATTTAAATGAGTAGATATCTTGGCACTTGCATATTTGCATTGCATGATCCCAAATTAGAATTTAGTGAAAAGAGAAAACACAATTTTATCCATTCTTGTCAAGTCATTAGATATTTCCAGCAAATACGAGTTAAACGTGATTTTTTTTGTGAAAAATTTAAAGTCTTAAGAAAAGAAAAGACATGCTGCACTTGATAAATATTAATGTTGAATATCCATGGTACGAGATTGAATGGCTATAACAGCAGCAATAGAAGAAATAAACACCATGTTTTAGTATAGGATGTGATAGTAGAGACAAATGATAAGCTGATTTGATGTTTGTGGACATAAAAAAAGAGTAATCCTCTGTTGTATAATGTATATTGGGTTCCTATATTTATTATTTGCAATAAAGGGTGCTGGAGTTTAAAAGTCATGTATATTTTAAATATATGTCAATCTAATTTGATAATAAAACTACAGAACTCTAATTTGCTATTGGCAGATTAGTGTGCAGAAATGTTTAAAAATTTGAGAGTGGTTGATTGTACGCCCCTATTATCAGCCAAATGAAGTGAATTTGCAAAAAGCATGAGGGTAGAACATACCTGTTACGTTTTTTTGCAGTGAAAAGAAGTTGCGCATTTCAAGAGGTTGATGCTGATAGTGTTGACAATCGAGATTCCTCACTGATCCTGCGTGCAACATAAGGGCTTTGTTGCATGCGTGTGTATCTATCAAATGTGAATGCAGGGTCGATACAAAGGCCGGAGAGCTGTGTTACTCTAGAAATTGCTGTGAATGTCAAGCCTTGCTGATCGATGTTGCCAATGTCAATGGCGGCCTTATCAAGTGTAAGGCCCTGTGATTTGTGGATGGTTAAGGCCCATGCCATTTTAAGCGGAATTTGGCGTCGTCCACCACGGATTATCGATGTAATAGGGACATCTTTTGGATTGTTAGTATCCCAAGGAGGCCCAATGTAATTCTTGAATCGAACAACAACAAACAAGGGGAATTGGGGTGGTTTTTCGCTTTCCTTGTACACTATTTTTTTTACTATTCCAAGAGCTCCATTAACAAGGCCAGTATCAGTCCACAGATTACAAGATAGCATAACCTTTTGGTTGACACATAGTAGAATCTTTTTTTGGAGTTGCTCATCATCTGGATTAGAGTTGAAAGTGCTCCCTATTTGCTCTGCAGTGGCTATGGCAACGGGTTGTGCTAGAGACAACAACATGTGCTTATTATGGAGTGATACTTTTTCATTGGTTGCATAAAGATGTATGGATGATAAGAAAGCAATCT
Source organism: Sequoiadendron giganteum (assembly GCA_007115665.2). Classification (NCBI taxonomy): domain Eukaryota; kingdom Viridiplantae; phylum Streptophyta; class Pinopsida; order Cupressales; family Cupressaceae; genus Sequoiadendron; species Sequoiadendron giganteum. The sequence continues at coordinate 622,386,625 of CM021107.1, forward strand.
GTTCTATAGATGTTAGTGTTGCGCTTGACCTTGACATTAGCAATTGCCAATCTACAATTGTAGGTTCTGCTTTTCTTAAGTTGCACAGGAGCTGACGAAATAGAAGTTGAGTTGGATCTTCTCCTGCTTGGCGAAATATTGTGTTGAGTGTAAAAACTGTTTGAAAGCTCCGCCATAGGGTCCCCCCATAGGAAGTAGAAGAGTACATAGGTATGTCTTTGACCGGTGGTAGCTGGGCAAGGTCTCCAAAGAGGAGGATTGAGCGGCCTCCAAAGGGGCAATGGTTGTGTGTTGGGAAAGCTTCGCGCAAGCGATGGTTGATCCGTTCAAACAACTTGAGGCCAATGAAGCTCATTTCATCTATTAAAATGTAACGAACAAAGTGCATGCTCTCTTGGAAGCTTGCTAGTGTCTGGCCTTGCAAGGGAGCCATCTCTTTGATGGGTATGCGACGTGCAGAATGAATTGTTGATGCTCCAATGTTGAATGCTGCAACACCTGTTGGTGCGAGAAGTAGTAGTGATGTTCTCCTATTCGGAGCAAAAGAATTGAGGGAAAACCTGATTTGTTTAATTAGGTGTGATTTTCCAGTTCCTGCAGTTCCTTGAACTATTATTTTGAGTGGTGGTTGGTAAGTGGTGGAGGATAGGTGTGACAACACTAAATCCAATGTTTTCTTTTGTTCCAATGAAAGGTTGTGTTGGGTATTTAGACAGGGCGGGTTGGGGACTTGATATGTTGTGTGGTGTGAGTCTACAAAGCTGGATGCTATAGTGGTTTCTATTGGATCCATGGAATGAGTATTCCAGTCATGGTTAAGGTCTATTTCATGAGTACCTAGCATGTCAAGGGCATCCAAGTGGAGTGGATGGCTTGGGTGTACACTTGACAACACTTGCCATTCAGATTGGCTGTAATGATGTGGGGGTTCTACATCACTTGAAGGAGAGTCGGGGTCTACAATGGAGGTCGTATCTGGTAGAGTGCGTCGCACATGCCACGGATGGTAAGTGCATGCCATCCTCTCCCACTGCGCCATAATTTCAGTTGTGGAAGAACCAAGATCAATTGCAATGTTTCGAAAAGGTTTGTAGAGAACCAATTCACTCCAACAGAAATCGTGAAAAGTTGGGTCGTCCTTTGGAGGAATGCTTGTGAAACGGGGGGAGACTCGAACAATTGCTTTAGAAGAGCGCTCTTTCCATTGGTTCGTCTTGCGGGATGTTTTGAAGCTCCACTTCTGAGTGACTTCAATTAGTGGCAATGCATCCAAACTAATAGGACATGCCATGTATGCATCAATGTAGTTTGCATGTGATGATGCAAATGTACCCGAGAGTGGAATGCATTGATAGTTTTTTTTGTTTACATTTAAAGAAACAAACATTTGACTACACAAGCAGAACGGGAGTTTTAGTAAAAGGTGGCAACTTTCTTGGGCACTAATATCACGATCAACAAGGTTGTCAACAAGAATTTTCCTAAAAGCTATTGTTGCTGGCTTGTCGGGATCATAAGTTGTCAAAATACGGGAAAGCATTTCATGATATGTCTCGGATTTGGTTTCAGCTTTAGCTGCATACTTTGCTATATATTTTAGCACTGCATCTATTGAGAGGACGGGTTGGCAATCTACATTTGCACGCCAAATAGAGAGGATAGTGGGGTTGTGAAGATTCACTCGGTCATCATTACGAGCTGGGGTGTGCTTTGGCTGGCCACTCTCATTTTAGAGTGTTGAAATGACTTGCATGGGCCAAGGGGCTTTGTAGCGGCATTCAACTAGAGATCCTTTTCTTCGCAAACATGTTTGCAAGGTACAACGAGTATGGCGTTGAATGCAGTTGGCCAGTTCATTCTAGTCATGGGAAGGGGTGGATAACATAATCATTCTTGTGTCCATTAAGCAAGGGTTGTCAAATGTAGATCGTGAAACTCTTTCATTTGAGCTTTGGTGGGGATGCAGGTTCCAAGCAGAGACATACCTATCAATGTAGTCAATTGCATTTTGTACTGATGCAAGATTATTCCATTGTAGTCGAGCAATATCAGGTGCATCTTTGAGCCAAAGGAAACCGTGGACATGTGCAGAGCCACGGTGTTGCCTTTCATACCTGGATAGAGAAGATGTTATTAAGCTAATGATGTACGAAAGAAGTAAATATAAATGATTTGGAGTATGTTTACCTGTACTAGTAGTCATTTGTGGAGAGAATCTTCTCCAAAACCTCCTCACGAAGTGCAAAAAATCTGTGATGCATGTAGAGTGCAGCAAGATGTGGGTTTTGCACTATATTCTGGATCCTCCACGGAGCAGCTGCAGTAGGATTTGTTGGTGCAGGGGAGGGCATAGCATTGTGTAAGTCTGGCCATTTAAAGTGGCTATATTTTTTCATACAGTATACAGGTATGCAGATGATAGTATAGAGGATGATACAATTATTTTGAGGGAGTATCATTTCTATTTGAGTGACAACTAGTTACACTCATCAGATTTTGTTCACTACTATAATTTCAATATATTTTATACAAGTTTAAGAGAAGGAGGAATCTAGATGATAAAACATCTCATATGGTCACATAATTTTATGAGACAGTTCAAGAATGCTTGAATTTTCTATTGGTTAAGTAGGCTCACAAGGAACATAATGTTCAACATATGTGGAGTGTTTTTGAAGCTAGACATGGTAAAGGAGAACATGATGGCGCTGGTGTGTGTGTTAAAAGAATTCTTGCTAGAGAGAAATTGAAATTTGAGGATGTAGTAAAAATTTAAAGATGCGTGTGGGATTGTGGATTGGTGTATTATCCTAGTTTTTGGTCGTTTCCTCTTGAATTGGTGCCCCTATTCACATTTTTGTTTTTGACAGAGGAAAAAATGGGTTTTACAGGGACCTGAAACTACCAAGTTTACAAGCCAAAATAAAATAGATCAACAAAGTACCTAGAGGCAAAAAGGTTGCAAAACAAAAAAATAAATAGTAAAGGATAACATCCACCAACAAAAGGCTAGCAAGATTTCCCATGTTCTTCTAATGGGCGGTGCTTCAATAGGTTTGTCTAACTTTGGTAGTGATTTCCCATGTTCTTCTAATTCCCATTTTTATCGCCTTTTGTTTGAAATTGTTCTTTAACTCTTTTGGGTGACATGTTGTGGAATTGTTATAACTCCTCAAGCATTCAAAGCCTTCTAATTTTATGGTTGGTGGTCCGTACGTGAGGTTTGTGAACTTACCTAAAAGACCACCATCAATATTAACTTGAGGTTTCCAAGTTTGGGCAGGAGTTTTAGTTTTTTCAAAAACTATTGGTGATTCTTGCCTAGGTTCCATGAACCCTTTATTTTACCACCTCAAAGGGGTATTATCTGAAAGAAGGTCAAGGGGATGATAGCGCAAGTTATTTTTCGGTATGATGTATTCTAGATTTTTAATAATAATTGATGCAGAAGATAATGAATTCCTTAACGGTGTATGACTATGAAATATCATATGCATAGAAACAACATAAATGAATACCATGAGAAGATATAGAAAATAATATTAAAACATAGGAATATTCAGAGAGGGCCAAAACACCAGAATATCAAGAACGATGTATTATATTATATATATTGTCAACATTATAAATTTTGGTATTCAGTTACAAAATTTAGGGCATCAAAAGTTGTTTTTTAGACACAAAGAGTAAATATTAGCATGCAAATTCCCTCCACCACCTCTTGCAGGCACTTAATCTAGGCCAGTGATAGCAAATTTTTGGAAGATTGCAAGAATTGGGTGACCAACCCCATATCATTCCTCACCAACCCTACACGAAGAAGGGTTACAACTTCTTCAATTTCTTCATTTTAGGTCATGGTTGTGATACATATAGCATCACCAACAAGACTACTTTGTGGGTAATTACTAAGCCCTACAATAGCCATGTTCACTTTGTGTAGGAATTCAGGCCTAACTAGGCACTTCACTACTATCATCCCCCAGTCTCGATGTCCAAAAGTATGAATGATGATGTAAACAAAATGTTCAAGGAGCATGGCATTGTGCACATGAGCCTGACTCAAAAATGCTTCTCCCAGTATGCTACACAACATTTCTTCCTCTACTTCGCTCTAGACAACAAAGATTTATTTTTGTGGGTCTAATAACAACCTAAAAAGAGAGGACCACATTCAACTTCCTCAATTATAATCAATTCATTCATATGTAGATATACTGTCACTTTGTGCACTCGCCATTTTGAATGCTTTAGATTGATGAAGTATGGTTATGCTCATTGAATTTATAGAAAACTAGTGATGTATTCAAGCTAGCTTTCATTAAGACTAAGCAAATGATAGGATGCTGATACAACTGAAATTAAATACGGATGTGAGGGTAAGTGCAAAAAGATGGGGGCCAAAAAGGGGGCTTAAGTGGCCAATTTTTTTTGAAATCAATAAATACTAACCTTGGACATGAAATTGAGGATAGTTACACTCAAAATTTTGAGATGCAATAGAAACAAGGATTGTAGTGCTCCGAGTCTACTTTCTAAACTACTAATTTATTTTGAAAATGGTTGATATTAAGGGGTTCAAACGAGGGACCCATAGAAATTGGTGATGTTTTTGTCAGAAAAACATAACATAGCAACTTTTGTGGGAATGTAGCACGGTGAATTTTTTTTTAGTATTTTTAAAATTGCTTTGTTCAGAAATTAGCTAATAGTATGTAGTTGATGCAAAAAAAAATGATAATTTTTTAATGAATATTTTATTTTTTACTAATTTTCAAAGTGGACATTTCGTGAAAAATAAAATTTTGTTCATGCGACCCCTACAAATTTTGTAAACTAATTGAATTTTTTTTAATATTTTTAGAATGGTGTGTCGCAAAAAAGTGTAGCCTTGACACGTTTCACTCATTTGGGCCTTTTCCCATGTATTTTGGCCTAATTTTTCTTAGATCTAATGTTGTAATATGGCCAACACATTCACATTATTGAATGCTTGCAAATCAACAAAAACCTATTGGTGTCTTACAAGGGTGTTATGAAGTGTTGTAACACATTTCCTCACTTTTCTAAGACCCTTTCAACATAATTCATCTAAACAACCCCTTTTCACCTCTTACCAAGCCTTGTTTCAAAGTGTTGTAAGGTGTTGTAACCAACCCTCACACTTTCCTAGGCCTGTCATCACTAAATCAACCCTTAATGCACTTATGGGCCCGACTTAAGTGTGTTTTGGGAGACAATCTTGTTAATCAACATTAATCATCTTTTAAATCCTGACAACCACTCAAATTAGTCCAAGTGGACTAAGTCGCCACCTTGGGCGACTTAGTCCCATTTGGCATTAAAATCAAAATTAAATCAAATTTCTAGCGGGATTTTGTCTCCAAAACCCTAAGGTCGGCTTGTGATGTGTTATTTTCAAGGAATTAGGGCATAACATGTATAAAGAAGGGTTTTACTCCTCATTTTATCTCTCCTCCAACTTTCCCAACAACATCATCCATCTTTACAAGCAATCTATCTTCTCAAGTAAGCATCAAGCATTCTAAGCACATCAAGTATCATCCATTGGAGCTAATCACTTGCATATCTTCAGACTTCTTCGACAAGGGCTTGGTGAGTGTTTACATTTGCATGTCATTCAATCATCTTTCCCTTTTCATTCTATTTCATTTGGGTTTGATTACCAACATGGGGTTTGACTAAGGCAAACCCCTATTCTCTAACCCTAACACCTTTTCCCTCTTTGTATATTTGTTTTGTAGGTTTGTATGCAAATTAGTCAAGAAGTAAGATGCTAAAAGTTGTCATCATTCCATCCACATCATCCCAAGTCAACAAACCCTAAAAGGAGCTTGAAGACAACTTGTAAGTCACTTTTTGAAGATTCAGACATGGGTCTCTTTCAGAAACATAAGTACAAGTGGGTACCTATAGATTCCAACCTCGAGACTCCCAAAAGCTCCAAGTGGACTAAGTTACCATCATTGGTTAATTAGTCCCAGTACCAAGCTTGAAAAGTGGTTTATGTGTTTCTGGATACCCATTTTCCATAAATTTGTTCCGACAAAGTTTCTCGAGAGAAGGACTAAGTCGCTCAATCTGGCGTAAGTGTCTTAGTTAGCATCAACAACAAAATCTGGAAGATTTCATAGCTCCTCTTCATCAACCTTTAGTTTCTAGGTGCATGACTTTTGTCTCCTTAAGTGTCTTTACATATTGCATGCAATTTAGGAACATCTTTAGGTTATTTTACATAGTCTTGCATTTCATTAGTTTACATTTCATAGTTAGTTCATTTCATTACTTTACAACACCTAGGCACACACATCACACCTATACCAAACCCCTAATATTGAATGAACACCAAGAATACATAAGCATGAAAGAGGCATTTTACCAACTAGCTTCTAGGTGAAAAACCCTAGGAGCCCATTAGGGAATCCTCTTTCCCTATTTCATTTTTGGTGGTTCATTTTGGTGAACCCATCCTTAGAACACTTCTTTTGCACTTATGATTTTTGCATTTGCATCCTAAGAAAAATCTTGCATTGCATTAGGGTTTTGCATTGTTTGCATTCTAAGGTTCTTAAAAGTGCATTAGTGAAAATTTCATGTTAGCTTGCATTTTGCATCACATTTTTCATTGAAAAAGTATAAAAAAATCAGCATTTTCATTTTGTATTTGCGTCAGAAAAGCTTAAAAAACATACAAACTAGTCAAAATTCTGAAAATTGTCACAAATATCACTATTGGGACCAATTCGCCACACTGGGCGACTTAGTCCACCTGCATAGTTTGCATAGTACCTTTTGTCATTTCACTTTTGTTCTTTGTCATTGCATAAATTTATTTTTATTTCCAAATTTGTTATTTTATTCGCTTTCTTGCAATTATTTTTCTTTCATTATGGCTATGTCTTTCAAATCCCTGGTAGACATGTCGAGTTGTTCCTTTGGAACTTATCCTAATGACCTTGAACCTACTCCTGCTCAATCAACTCCTAATGCATGTCCTCCTCATGAAGTTGACATCATTAGAGATGATGATGCTAGCATGAATCGGTTCCTCAATGACTGCCTTGACAACCTTGAAGAAAGTGCTTCTTTCTACCCATCCATGAAACAACCCAAGGTTCCTAACATATCACTCCTCGAAACATTTGGCTATCTCCATCCTGAAACAAACAATGAGCCTAAGTTCCCTCCATCAAGTGAACCTAGTTCTTCCAAACATGCAACTACTCAACCCTTTTACAATAACCAAGTGACCAATACTCCAATTAATCTTCAAAAAAAATATGGAAAAGGGTTTACCATTCTAAGCCAACAAGGAGGTGACACCACAAATGAAAATGCAATACATAAATTTTATGAGCAACTATCACCTAATGAACATACAAATGGAATTGGCTATGAAGATCCGCCTTATAACCGTATGCCTCCTAGAGAATATCTAAGGCTTCATGATGATGGCACGGTGATCTTCGATTTCCCTTCTGATTTGGATGTTCTTCTTCCTAAAGAAAACTCACCATCTCCTACCAATAACAAAGACAATTCTAAGATCATCTTAGGACCTTGTGCCCTAATCTTCTCCCACATAGTTGGAGAATCTAGTAGACAGGTATGTGCAGGATCATGATGGGCCAAAAAGTGGTGATATGTAAGTGATATGATGGCCCATGTGGCTGACGGATTTTTTGTACCCAAAATTGATGAAATGAAAAGGGTTTTTAAAGAAGATTCTCATCTTTCCACCAATATAAATTATGTTTTACTTTGAATTTAATAAATTATTATTATTCATTTTTTATTTGAATTACGACTAAAATCTTGATTGATAGGATGATTGAAAAACATCTATAACTTTCAAAGGGTATCTCATTTTTTGAATCCGAAACATGTGTCACATTCTATGCTTCACATACTATAGGATTAAAAAAAAAAAATCATGATTTTTTGACCAAGTTAAGGTGGTCAGACATACGAGTTTTTTATATTTTTTAAAAGTTGTAATAAAAGAATCATAATTAATTATTTACTTGGAAAAAATTTACAAAAAAATATGCATCACATTGAGATATGAGTCTTCTAGGTGAAGGATCATGATGGGCCAAAAAGTGGCGATATGTAAGTGATATGATGGCCCATGTGGCTGACGAATTTTTTTTACCCAAAATTGATGAAACGAAAAGGGTTTTAAAGGAGATTCCCAGCTTTCCACCAATATAAATTATGTTTTACTTTGAATTTAATAAATAATTATTATTCATTTTCTATTTGAATTATGACTAAAGTCCTGATTGATAGGCTGATTGAAAAACATCTATAGCATTCAAACGGTATCACATTTTTTGAATCTGAAACATGTGTCACATTCTATGCTTCACATACTATAGGATTAAAAAAAATGAATTTCATGAATTTTTGACCAAGTTAAGGAGGTTAGACATACGAGTTTTTATATTTTTTCAAAGTTGTAATAAAAAATTCATAATTAATTATTTACTTGGAAAAAAAATATCAAAAAATGTGCATAACATCGGGAAATGAGTCCACTACTTATATATAAAATCTTATAAAAAAATATTATCATTTTATTGTGGTTCGGGTGGTCAGATAGACACCTACTTCTTAGTTTTTCCCTAAAATTTATTACTGCACTGAAATTTAAAATTTTCACCAAATAGATTTTATTTTTTAAATAAACCTAGTACTTTAGAAACCACATTCAATTTTCTACAGATTCTATTCTTACATATTTTTGAAATAATATAGATAACTTATTCAAATTTTTATGTCAAGTTGCCTAACTCTAATTTTCTGAATTTTCATCGCCACTTAAGGGCTTATTTTTTCCATTATGATCCTGTGCATACCCTATATCTAAAATCTTATAAAAAATATTATCATTTAATTGTGGTCAGGGTGGTCAGACAGACACCTACTTCTTATTTTTTCCCTAAAATTTAAGTACTATTGCATTGAAATTTTAAATTTTCACCAAATATATATATATATATATATATATATTTTAAAATAAACCTAGTAGTTTAGAAACTATATTCAATTTTCTACAGATTCTATTCTTACATATTTTTTAAATAATATAGATAACTTATTCAAATTTTTACGTCAAGTTTCCTAACTCTTATTTTCTGAATTTTCATCGCCACTTAAGGTCCTATTTTTTCCATGATGATTTTGCACATACCTAGTCTACGCAAGAGGCCTTATAAATTACAGAAACTCAAACTTCCTCTTCATCCACCACCTGAATGTGAGAGGAAACTACAAATACTCCAAAACAAAGGGCTCATTATATTACCTCCTTGAAATAGGTTGGTGATATATCCTAAAGATGCTAATATACCACATTGTGCCTATCATCGTGTTCTTGGCCATAGAAGTGATGAGTGTCATCATTTGAGAGAGATACTAAGCAAGTATCACTTCGATGGTGATAATTGCTACCCCCCTCAAACCGTAAACTACTATCACCTACCTTATCATGTAATAGTTGTAGAACATTCTCTTCTCACTATTACATGATCGTTCCCATCACCCAACTCTGCTCATTCTTGCCTTGCACTCAGTGGGGGCAATACATTGTAAGCCCTATCCTAGTAATGCATTTTTCCTTGTCCCTTAGCAACGTTGTTCATTTGGACTGCTTATACCAATTGAGATTGGGAGGCAGATGACTTGCTTGACAGTTGACTTACACTTGCCTTACTAGTATTACACATTTATTTTTGTGTAACGTGTTCCCTTGCACTATTGTATTTGATGTTCTCTCTCTTTGTGACATTCTTCTATTTGTACCTTCATTCTTCTATATGTCATGCATTCATTTCATTTTTCACTTTTTTGCTTTTTCCTTCCTTTGGGGATGATGCAAGGCATTGAGACCACAATGTCTCCTTCATGTTGACCCAAAAGGCCCCTCTTTTCACCTATTTCTTTTTTTTTCTTTCACCTTCCTTTTGGGGATGATGCAAGGCATTGAGACCACAATGTCTCTTTCATGTTGACCCAAAAGGCCCCTCATTTCGTCTTTTTTCTTTTTTCTTTTGCCTTCCTTTTGGGGATGATGCAAGGCATTCAGACCACAATGTCTCCTTCATGTTGACCCAAACGGCCCCCCCTTTTTCCTTTTTCTTTTTGCTTTCGCCTTCCTTTTGGGGATGATGCAAAGAGTTGAGATATCATATGTCTCCCCCATGTTGACCCAAAAGTATCTTTTCATTTCTCTTTTTATTTTTCTTTTGTTGTCCTTTTGGGGATGATGCAAAGCATCGAGACACCTTATGTCTCTTCCATGTTGACCCAAAACGACTCTTTCTTTTTCTTTATTTTTGCACTATTTGTGTCCTTCTTCCAGTTCTATGTATTTGGGGGGATGATGATAGTTTCGCGCTCTATAAACACACATTGCAGCAACGAACATAGTCACCCCAAATCCATAGATCCCTTATGTGTTTGTTGTTTTTCATTTTGGGGGCATCCCCTTTCTTTTTTTTCTTTCTTTCTTTTCTTTGCATGATGTAGCCTCACTTGGAAACCTATCCTTTAGAATAGGGCTTTCCAAGTTGTCTCTCATGTCCTTCTTTCTTCTTTGCATTTTTCCTTTCGCTACTTTAAAGAATTGCTCACAGTACGGTGTTTCGTAATTCCTTTAAAGTGGGGGCATACATTAGCATTATTCTCCTTTTGCATTTTTCTTTTTTCTTTTGCTTGGTTCTTAGTGCAGCCTTATTAATTCATATGATGTGTTTTTTGCTTTGTGGATGACATTGGGTATGATGTCTTTCATGAAAGTGATCTATCTAAGCATATTACATTTCTCTTAGTGGCCTGATGCGACACACTGCATCCCCTAAGTTATGAATTTTATATTCTTTGATTGATACTCTCTTGGATACATTAGACACAATGTTCCCTGAGTAAAAGACCTCGCATGAACTAAAAAGGACTCCTTTGAACACTCTTTTACCTTTTGCATCTTACATTTTGCATTTTGAATTATTGCACTTTGCATACATGGGCACCTTGCATAACACAACTTGCATGCCTATGGTGTCATCTTGCAATTGTTCATGAGCTCCAAGCAATACACAACTTTTCTTGTCTCATGAAGCATGAACCCCTTGTATTTTGTGCCGCCTTATCAAAGTTATCAAGATGTATAAGTTTGGTATGGTTAAGCGAGAAGCCCAACCAACGACATGACTTTCCCCATAGCCACTTGTGTGCGTGTGGGTACATACCAGCCATATATTTCTCACCTTCTTTTGGGACCTCTCACCCGACGGACAACCAAAAGGATCATTTCCCTAGAGTGAGTACACTTCTTTTCAGACAAACAACCTATATTTGATCCACAAGTAGCTAGACAAATGGTCGAAGCTTGATTTGACTTTCCCTCTCTTTCCACTTCTTTCACATCACTTCCTTGTGTGATCTTTTGTACTAATGTTTGGTTTGCGATGGGATCTTGATCCTGGGGGTTTGATCATCCCTCTTGATTATAGTTGTCTCATCTCACTAGCATGGGTACATTTGGATCCCTTTCAATATGCATGTCTTGGCTACTTTAGTGAGTTTTGAAGCAAGTACATCGTCTCACTAAAGTAGGGGCTAAATGTGTCACAAAAAAGTGTAGCCTTAACACTTTTCAATCATTTGGGCCTTTTCCCATGGATTTTGGCCTATTTTTTCTTAGAGCTAATTTTGTAATGTGGCCAAAAAATTCACATTAGGCCTTGAATGCTTGCAAATCAACAAAACCTAATGGTGTATTACAAGGGTGTTGTGAAGTGTTGTAATGCATTTCCTCACTTTTCTAAGACCCTTTCAACATAATTCATCTAAAAAACCCCTTTTCACCTCTTTCCAAGCCTTGTTTCAAAGTATTGTAAGGTGTTGTAACCAACCCTCACACTTTCCTAGGGTTGTCATCACTAAATCAACCCTTTCTTATGAAAAAATGACCCCTTAATGCACTTATAGGCCCAACTTAAGTGTGTTTCGGGAGACAATCCTATTAATCAACATTAATAAATTTTTAAATCTTGACAACCACTCAAATTAGTCCAAGAGGACTAAGTTGCCACCTTGGGCGACTTAGTCCCATTTGACATTAAAATCAAAATTAAATCAAATTTCTAGCGGGATTTTGTCTTGAAAACCCTAAGGTCGGCATGTGATGTGTTATTTTCGGGGAATTAGGGCATAACATGTATAAATAAGGGTTTTTCTCCTCATTTTATCTCTCCAACTCTCTCAAAAACATCATTCATCTTCACAAGCAATCAAGCAATCTATCTTCTCAAGCAAGCATCACACATTCTAAGCACATCAAGTATCATCCATTGGAGATGGTCACTTTCATATCTTTAAACTTCTTCAATAAGGGCTTGGTGAGTGTTTACATTTGCATGTCATTCAATCATCTTTCCCTTTTAATTCTATTTCATTTGGGTTTGATTACCAACATGGGGTTTGACTAAGGAAAACCCCTATTCTCTAACCCTAACATCTTTTCCCTCTTTGCATGTTTGTTTTGCAGGTTTGTATGAAAATTAGTCAAGGAGTAAGGTGCTCAAAGTTGTCATCATTCCATCCACATCATCCCATGTCAACAAACCCTAAAAGGATCTTGAAGATAACTTGCATCTCACTTTCTGAAGATTCAAACACGAGTCTCTATCAAAAACATAAGTACAAGTGGGTACCTAAAGATTCCAACCTCGAGACTCCCGAAAGCTCCAGGTGGACTAAGTCACCATTATTGGTGAACTAGTCCCAGTACCAAGCCTAAAAAGTGGTTTCTATGTTTTTGGATACCCATTTTCTAGAAACTTGTTCCGGAAAAGTTTCTCGGGAGAAGGACTAAGTCCCCCAATCTGGTGTAAATTTCCTAGTTAGAATCAATAGAAAAAATATGGAAGATTCTAGAGCTCCTCTTCATCAACCTTCATTTTCTAGGTGCACCACTTCTGTCTCCTTTAGTTTCTTTATAGATTGCATGCATTTTAGGTCATCTTTAGGTTATTTTACATAGTTTTGCATTTCATTAGTTTAAATTTCATAGTTAGTTTATTTAATTACTTAACAACACTTAGGAACACACATCACACCTATTCCAAACCCCTAATCTTGATACATAAGCATGAAAGATGCATTTTACCAATCAACCATTAGGTGAAAAACCCTAAGAGCCCATTGGGGAATCCTCTTTCCCTAATTCATTTTTGGTTGTTTGAATGGAGTCTAGTTTCTAAAAATGTAATTTATTTGAAATTTCAATGAACGGTTAATTTATAATGAAAAAACACCAAACACTGTTTTTTTCCAAAAAAGAGACACACAAACAAAAGAAATTATAGGTCAAAGGCTTAACATTGTCAATTTTTTTTTAAAAATTACATTGTTGGATATCTATGAGAGAGCCTAACATTACCTAGGTGTTCGATTTATTTGACATTGAATGTTCACATGCGATCCTGATGGTGAGCACGAACCCAATTATGTGAAATATTGTAGAATTTGCAAAAACATGTCTCTGGTCGTTGGGAAGGTCCTCCAAGCCTTTGGGTTGGTATTCCAAGGAAAATTCCAAGCCTAAGGCTTGGGAATTCCCAAAGAAGGATATAACGCGCTCACATTATATCTTAGTTTTGACATGGTTTTTTTTTTTTGCGGGACATGTCTAGCAAGACATAATACGAGTGCATTATAATGCGCTCACATTATGTCTTGCTTTATGTTAAATGCTACTCTATTGAATGTATGTTTGTATGTACATGTATGCTTGTATGTCATGTATGTATGTATGTATGTATGCTTGTATGTATGTATGTATGCATGTATGTATCAATTCATGTATGTATGTAATATTGTATGTACATATGTATTATGCTTGTTTGTGTGTATTTATGTATGTATTTAGAGGGAAGGATAATTTTAAGAGAGAGAGGGAGAGTTGTCTAGGTAGGGTGGGAGGGAGAGAGGGAGAGACCTAAGAGAGAGAGGGGTAGAGAGGTAGTGAGAGAGAGTCTCTAGAGAGGGAGAAGGGGTGGAAGGGAGAGACTAAGAAGGAGGGAGTGGGAGAGAAGGGGTTGGAGTGAGAGGGTCTTAGCTAGGTAGGGTGGGATGGATCGAGGGAGAGAGAGAGGGGGGTGGGAGAGAGAGGGAGAGAGAGAGAGAGGGGGGGGAGAGAGATGATGGAGAGAAAGAGATAGTTATGTAGGTATGGTGCAGAGGGAGAGACTTTAGAGTGTGAGGGGGGGTGAGAGGGAGAGACTTGAGAGATAGTTAGTGATATGGAGTGTGAGAGAGATGGAGTGGGAGAGAGATGGAGTGGGAGAGAGAGGGAGTGAGAGAGAGGGAGAGTGAGAGTGAGAGACCTAAGAGAGGGGGAGGGTGTGGGAGGGAGTTACTTGAGAGAGAGGGAGTGAGAGGGACTTATCTAGGTAGGGTGGGAGGGATAGATAGTTGAGAGGGGGGAGAGAGAGAGTTACCTAAGTAGGGTGCTAGAGGGAGAGACCTAAGAGAGAGAGGGAGTGGGAGAGAGGGGGAGTGATGGAGAGGTAGTGGGAGGGATATAGAGAGAGATAGATAAAGGGAGTGAGAGAGAGTGGTAGGGATTGAGAGAGAGTGGTAGGGATTGATTGAGCGAGAGGTACATAGAAAGAGGGAGAGGGTAGATAGAGACAATTAGAGAGGGTAAGAGGGAGGGAGAGAGATGTGAGATGTATAGATAAAGAGAAAGGGATGGAGGTTGAGGGTATAGGGATGAGGGATTAGGGTGGAGCACCTATAAGGTTGATGGTTTAGGGTATTGAGCTGAGGCTATAGGGTTGAGGGATTAGCGTTGAGGGTAGAGGGTATTGGGTTGATGGTAGAGGGTAGAAGGTTTAAGGGTTTAGGGTTAAATTGTTTAGGGTTTAGGGTTTAGGTTTGAGGGTATATGGTTGAAGGATTAGGTTGAAGGTCCAATGTATAGGGGTAGAGGGTTTAGGGTTTATGGGTTGAGGGTTGAGGGATTAAGGGTTGAGGGTTGAGAATTGAGGGTTGAGGATTTAATGTATAGGGTTGAGGGTTTAAGGGTTGAGGGTTTAAGGTTGAGGGTAGAGGATTGAGGGTATAGGGTTGAGGGATTAGGTTTGAGGGTCGAATGTATATGGTAGAGGGTATAGAGGTTGAGAGATTATGGTTTAAGGGTTGAGGGTTGATTGTTTAAGGGTTGAGGGTTGAGGGATCAGGGTTGAGAGTTTACTTGCGTTTAAGGGTGAACCACAAAAAAGGTTTATTATAACAAGGGAAAGAGGATTCCCCTTACTAGGCCCCTAGAGTTTTTCACCTAAGGAGCACTTGGTTTAGGAATGACTCTCTTTCCACTTTGTGATAGGACTTTTTTTGGTGATTTCATTCAAAGGAAGGGGTTGGATAGGGTTGTGTTATGTGTGAGGAGTGTGGTTGAATGCTGAAATGAAATGAAACTAATCTAACTAAGGAATGAAAACAAAAGCAAATGTAAACTATGTGCAAAACTAAACTATATTCCCTAAATGTATGCAA
This sequence comes from Sequoiadendron giganteum, assembly GCA_007115665.2. Taxonomy (NCBI): domain Eukaryota; kingdom Viridiplantae; phylum Streptophyta; class Pinopsida; order Cupressales; family Cupressaceae; genus Sequoiadendron; species Sequoiadendron giganteum. The sequence goes on from CM021107.1 coordinate 622,402,213, forward strand.
AACTAGAAAGTACAGAGATTATGCACCTGGAAATGGGAAGTTGTAGAAGAGAGGCACTAAAATATTATGGAATCTACTGAAAGTTTGCACTTGGACACTTATGCCAGAATGGGCAACCTAGTCCTTTTGCCGAGAAACTTTACCAAACTGGGTTTCTGCTAAAAGGGTATCCATAAATGTAAAACCCCTTTTTTAGGCTTGGCATAGGGACAAGTTTGCCAATGATGGTGACCTAGTCCTCTTGGTACTTTCAGAAGATTCAAGGTTTGATTTTGTGGGTCCCCACTTGCACTTTCCTTTTCTATAGAAGCATGTGTCTGAATCTCCAGAAAATGACTTGCAAGTTGTCCTTTTGCTCCTACTAGGGTTTGATGTCTTGAGTTGACTTGAATGGAATGATGGTACCCTTTTCAATACTTTATCCCTTGCCAAATCTGCATACAAGTTGCAAGACACATGCAAAGAAAAAGAAAATGTTAGGGTTAGAAATTAGGGGTTGGCCTTAGTTAAACCCTTTTGATGGTAGCTAAACCCAAATGAAATAGAAATCAAAGGAAAGATGCTTGAATGATAAACAATGTAAATTCTCACCAAATCCTTTGTTGTTGATATCTGCAGTATGCAAGAACCAGCTCCAATGGAGGTAGCTTGAGGTGCTTAGTGCTCAATTGCTTGCTTGTGAAGCTTGGAATGCAAGAGTGCTTGTACAGATGAAAATGATGTTAGGTGGGTTCCAAATGAGGATGAAAACCCTTACTTATACAAGCTAAACCCTAATTTTTCTAAAAATGCAACATGATAGGCCGACCCTAGGGTTTTGGAGGAAAAATCTCGTTAGGATTTTATTTTATTTTTGAAATTTAATTCAAAAGGGACTATGTCGCCCAAGGTGGCGACCTAGTCCACTTGGATAATTTCAAGTGGTGGTCAGGAATTAAGTGGTGTTAAATAATGTTTATTAGGTTTGCCTCTCGAAACACACTTAAGTCGGGCCTAAAAGTACATAAAGGGGCAAAATTAGCATTAAAAAGGGTTGAATAAGTGGTGACAAGCCTAGAAAAGTGTGAGGGTCTATTACAACGCCTTACAAAAATTTATACTAAGGCTTGGAAAGGGGTAATTTAGGTTAATTATTGTAGAAAAGTCCTAGAAGAGTGAGGAAGTGTGTTACAACACTTCACAACACCTTTGTAAAACTTTGTTGGATTTTTTGTTGATTTGCAATCATTTAAGCCTAATGTGAATGTGTTGGCCACATTACAACATTAGATCTAAGCAAAACAAGGCCAAAATCCAAGGGAAAAGGCCCAAATGAGTGAAAAGTGTCAAAGGCTACACTTTTTGGTGATAAAAGGGTTTAAGGGTTGAGGGTTAGGGGTAGAGGGTATTGGGTATTGGGTTGAAGGTAGAGGGTAGAGGGTTTAATGGTTTAGGGTTTAAGGGCTAAGGGCTAAGGGTTAAGGGTTTAGGATTTAGGGTTGAGTGTTTAAGGGTTTAAGGGTTGATGGTTTAGGGTAGAGAGGGAGGAATGGATGGAGGGAGAGATGGAGGGAGAAGTGAGATAGATAGAAGGAGAGAAGAGGAGGGAGGGACAAAGATATATGAGGGTTGAGGATCCAATTTATAGGGTAGAGGGTTGAGAATTGAGGTTATAGGGTATTGGGTTGAGGGTATAGGGTTGAGGGATTAGGGATTAGGTTTGAGGGTAGAGGGTATAAGGTTTAAGGGTTTAGGGTTGAGGGTTAAGGTTTGAGGGTAGAGGGTTTAGGGTGTTGATTTGAGGGTATATGGTTGAAGGATTAGGGTTGAGGGTCCAATGCATAGGGTAGAGGTTATAGGGGTTGAGATTTTAGGGTTTAAGGGTTGAGGGTAGAGGTTGAGAATTGAGGGTTGAGGGTTTAATGTATAGGGTAAAGGGTAGATGATAGAGGGTTTCAGGGTTTAGGGTTTAAGGGTTGAGGGTTCAAGGTTTAAGGTAGAGGGTTGAGGGTCCAATGTATAGGGTAGAGGGTATAGGGGTTGAGGGATTAGGGTTTAAGGGTTTAGGGTAGAGGGATTAAGGGTTGAGGGTTGAGGGATTAGGGTACAAAGTTTACTTGGGTTTAAGGGTAAAGGGATAAGGGTCAAGGGTAGAGAGTATTAGGTTGAGGGTAGAGGGTTTAAGGGTTGAGGGTTTAGGGTTGAGTGTTTAAGGGTTTAATGGTTGAGGACCTAAGGTTGAGGGAAGTAGGAGTAGAGAGGAGGGCAGATGGAGGATAAGTGAGATAGAGAGAGGAGAAGACAAGGAGGGACAAAATATATATGAGGGTTGAGGGTTTAGGGTTGATGGTTTAAATTTGAGGGTAGAGGGTTGAGGGTATAAGGTTGAGGGTCTAATGTATAGGGTAGAGGCTATAAGGGTTGAGGGATTAGGGTTTAAGGGTTGATGGATTGGGGTTTAAGGGTTGAGGGTTGATGATAGAGGGTAGAGGGTTGAGGGTTGAGGGTTTAAGGATCAAGAGATTAAGGCTTGAGGGTTGAGGGATTAGGGTAGAGAGTTTAATTAGGTTTAAGGCTTTAAGGGTTGAGGTATTAGGGTTGATGGATTAGGGTTGAGGGTAGAGGGTATTGGGTTAAGGGTAGAGGTTAGAAGGTTTAAGGGTTTAGGGTTGAGGGTAGAGGGTTTAGGGTATAGGTTTAAGGGTATATGGTTTGAAGGATTAGTGTTGAGGGTCCAATGTAGAGGGTAGAGGGTATAGAAGTTGAGGTTTTAGGGTTTAATGGTTGAGGGTTGAGGGATTAGGGGTTGAGGATTGAGAATTGAGGGTTGAGGGTTTAATGTATAGGGTAGAGGGTAGAGGGTAGAGGGTAAAGGGTTTAAGGGTTTAGGGTTTAAGGGTTGGTGGCTTAAGGTTGATGATAGAGGATTGAGGGTATAGGGTTGAGGGATTAGTGTTGGATGTTGTGGTTGTCATTGATGTCAACACTATTATTATTAATGTCTTTAAGGATATATATGTTGAGGATATTGAGAAAATTATAATAAAATATGTTGAATGTTGTCTGTGAAGCAGTGAAGATTAGTGTGATGGAAAGTTCAGTATGTTGATGATTAGAAGTTGTTTATTAAAGGGTTTTTTGTCGAGCCTATCTAGTTTATCTACTGAAAGTTTTAGAGGTGTGCATGAAGATTTGATCAAGTTATGAGTTTTTGTGTTCTAACAATTACTTTGTTATTGTAGTTGGTGTTCCTGGAAGAAGATAATGTGTTTTTTGTAATATGAGTTGTTGTGTATGCTCATGTGGTCACTGATACATTTTGACCCAATTTTTGATGAAAGTTCGTCGAAATTTTGACGACCGTTCATCGAAAAATTGACGAAATTTGAAACGTTGATTTTCCGACCTAGGATTGTCGGCAAGGTCGAAAAATCGACGTTTCAAATTTCGTCGATTTTTCGACGAAATTTTTCCAACGAAAGTTTGTCAAAATTTTGACGACCTTTCATCGAAAATTGTGTCAAAATTTATCAGTGGGTGTTTGTTGATGCTTCTAGATCGTTCTCTATCTATGTTGTATGTTTGCATTGATCGTTGTGCTCGTGATCCATGATTTTTTTCTTGCGTGTTCATTTTTTTCATGTTCATGACTGATAAGGTGATTAAAGCGTGTTGTGGATATTCGTGGAATAATGTTTGAAGGTGTTTCGTATTTGAGGATGTTGTGTTGGGTCTCTGCTATGTTGTGGTTGACCTTGGTGGATTCACATTAATAATCTTTATTGTTTTGGGCCGAAAGTTTGTATTCATCTTATTATTTTTTTGAAGCCAACATGAAGAAATGTAATTACTTGTTGCGGATATATATATGTGATTGTTTATCTCATTTGAGACATGTATGATGCAAAGTCTGCGAATGCTATGTGCAAATAAGGTTTAGATCATTTGATAGCAGAGGAGAGTGTGAAGAAGAGTTAAGAAGAGTGAATAAGTGTTCATGTGCTTAGCCAAAATTGTAATAAGGCATTAGTAGATGCTACTTTATCAATTCAAATTATTCAGATGGATTTAATCTAAATTTTTTTGTAAGACAATGAGTCTTCCTTTGTATTTGAGCAGTTAGCTCTAGGCAGTGTGCCTGAATGCAAGTGCATTCCTCATTTATTATTCTTATACTTCTAACAGAGTATAAACTTGTGGATTAACCTCCACTGTGGTTTTTCCCCTAATAGGGTTTCCATGCAAAAAATCTTGGTGTTATGTGTGTTCTTGATGTGTTTTTGATTTATGCTTTCATGGTTATTAATAAGATCTTAGAATAAGGGTTAATAAGTTTAATTTTTTGAAATTCTGTGATAACTAATTCACCCCCCCTCTCAATTGTCTACCCTTGTATTTCCAACAATGTGTATCAGAGCCTAGTTCCTTGGAATAATTTTAACAGGTTGAGATGATTTGGGATGCCAACATATAAGAAAGATAGTCTGAGATTTGATGGAACAAACTATTCTCTATGGATGACTCGAATGGAGTGTCATCTAAGATGCATTGGTGAATCTTACTGGAACATTACATGTACTAGGTATGTTATTCCTCAAAATGGTCCTACTAATATTGAGATTAGGGATGTTGAATACAATATCAGTGCTAAGGAAGCATTGTTGAGTGCTTTGACTAATTTTGAGATGACGAATGTTATGGAACTAAAGACTGCTTATGAGATCTGGAAAAAGTTGGAAACTTTGTATGAACGTAATGCTAATGTGAAGATTGCTAAGTTGCAGAGTCTGAAAGGGAAATATGAAATGTAGAAAATGGGTGATGATGAAAATATTACTACTTTAATGCAAAGAGTGAATGAACTTGTGTGTGGTATCTGATGTGTTGATGGATAGTTGGAAAAATCAGAGATTGTTGCTAAAGTGCTTAGATCCTTGCCTCCTGCATATAAATTCAAAGCTACAGCTATTGATGAGCTCAGGACTATGACAAATGTAACCAGAGATATGATGATTGGTAAAATTATTGCTTTTGAGTTGAGTGAATTCGGTGATGCCCTTCCTAAGATAAAATTTGCATTTAAAGCTACTACCTCTGGAAGAGATAAACAAAAATATGATCCAGGTGAAATTTCTTCTAGAAAGGTATTCAGGTATGAGGAATAAATGAGATTAATTGAAGAAGAAGAAAGAGAATTGAATGAGCTTGAAGCACTTATTGTCAAAAGAGAAGCCAGAGGAGAAGGTAAGTATAAAGTGAAATTTCCTATTAAATGTTTTTCCTGCAATAAGATAGGTCATTTTGCATGAAGGTGTCTGGAAAGAGTTCCTAAGTCAAGACCCTACAAGCCCAAATATCAAAAGAAGTGTTATGATGTTGTTGATGAAGGTGTGACAGATGATGAATCTGATAAAGGAAATGTAAGTAAAGATGATTTTGTTTTTATTGCTATCAAGGAAAATAATCATGTGTCTACTGAATCTGCTAGTTGTACAAATGTTTTGAAAGCCCTAGTTGCTCGAGTTGAAGAGAAGGATGAATGGGTAATTGATAGTGGATCTTCACATCACATGACAGGTGATAAAATCAAATTTGTAAGCCTAAAAAGTATGATGGTGGTGTTGTAATATTTGGTGATAACAATGGTGGTATAAATTGTGGCAGAGGATGTATTTCTTTTGATGGTAAGCATAACACTGATGATGTTCTTTATGTTGAAGGATTGAAGCATAATATTTTGAGTGTTGGATATATGGTTGACAAGGGATATAATCTTGAATTCAAGGATGGAAAGTGTAGAATATTGGGAAGTTCCGAAAATGTGATTTCTTCAGGTACAAAAACAAAAGGTAATATTTTTTACCTGAATGTTGCTAGTAAAAGTTGCCTGATTGCTCAAGTTGATGAAAGTTGGTTGTGACATAGGAGAATGCGTCATGTAAACTTTGACAGTATTATCAAGATAATTTCTACTCAGGTAGTGAGACATCTTCCTAAATTGGTAAAGCCTACTATTGCCATATGCAAGGAATGTTAGTTAGGAAAGAAAACTAGAGTCTCATTCAGAAGCAAACAACATTGTTCAAATGGATTATTGGAGCTTGTGCATACTGACTTGTGTGGTATTGCTAGAATAAAAAGTCTACAAGGAGACAGTTATTTCATGTTGCTTATTGATGATTATTCTAGATTGATGTGGGTTACTTTCTTAGGGGAGAAATCTAAAGCTCTAGAGAATTTCAATATTTTCAAGGCTAAAGTTGAGACAAAGAAAGCTCTAAAGTCTATGTTTATGAGATCAGATGGAGGTGGTGAATTTACTTCTGGTGAGTTTAATTATTTTTGTGAAGTGCATGGAATAAAGATACAATTATCTGCACCACATACCCCCTAGTAAAATGGAGTTGTGGAAAGGAAGAACATGATAGTTCTAGATGCTGCTAGAACTATGATGCTAGAAGGAAATGTTCCTCATATCTACTAGAGAGAATTTGTGAGTACTATTGTTTATATCCTCAATCGGGTACAAATCAAAGGTGATACTGGTAAGAATCCTTTTGAGCTATGGACTGGTCATAAGCCTATTGTAAGGTATTTCAAAATCTTTGTGAGTAAATTCTATATTAAAAGAGATGAAGATATAGAAAAGTTTGATGCTAGGAGTGATAAAGGAATCTTTCTTGGTTATTCTACTAAGAGTAAGGCCTAGTGGTGCTACAACAAGAGATTGAAGAAAATGGTTGAAATTTCAAATGTTAAGGTTAATGAAGACATTGCTAGACCATCCAGAACCTGTGGATATGATTCTGATGATTAGAATGAAAGTAAAAAAAAGGTCGGACTTCAAATCAAGTTCAAATCATTCTGGCGAATCAAGAAGATCAAGAGAAAGAAGAAACTAGTGAAAGTGTAGAAGAGAGATCACAAGAGCCATAAATTAAAGAACATTCTAAGACTCCAAGGTATGTGAGATTAAATCATTCAGAAAATCAGATTATAGGTGATAAGAACAAAGGTGTCCAGACCAGGAGAAGAATTGCAGAAGAATACTATTTGATATCAAAGACTGAGCCAAGTAATGTCAATGAAGCATGAAAAGATGAACATTGGATTGAAGCAATGAAAGAAGAGTAACAACAAATTGAGAAGAATAATACATTAATTATTTTTCCTAGACCTAAGGACAAAAATGTAATTGGAACTAAATGGGTGTTTAGAAACAAGCTAAATGAACAAGGTGAAGTTATTAGAAAAAAAGCAAGATTGGTTTGCAAAGGATATTCTCAGATGGAAGGAATTGAATTTGAAAAAAAAAAATCTCCTATTACTAGAATTGAATTTGTGAGACTATTTCTTGCTTATATTGCTTACAAAAACTAGAAGGTTTATCAAATGGATGTCAAGTTAGTGTTTCTAAATGGTGAACTGAATGAAGAAGTGTAGTTGAGCAACCTAATGGATTTCAATTGACTGATCAAGGAGATATGATTTTTTAGTTAAAGAAAGCATTGTATGGACTCAAGCAAGCCCCTAGAGCCTGGTATGCCAGATTGGACAAGTATTTGCTAGAGCTTGGATTTAACAAAGGTACTGCTGATAGTAATCTGTATTTCAAAATTGATGATGATAAAGATTCTATTGTGGAAGTTTTTGTTGATGATATCATTTGTGGAGGAGATGATGGTTTGTGCATGAAATTTGCTAATGAGAGAATTGCTAAAGAAATTTAGTATGGAAGATTCAAATCTAGTTGGTACACCCATGGTGACCAGATGTAAGTTGACAATAGATGATGATCCTTTGAAGGCAAATTACACTAGATACAGATGAATGATTGGTGGATTACTTTATTTGACTCAAAATAGACCTGATATCATGAATTTTGTATGTATTGTTGCAAGATTTGAAGCCAATCCTAAGGAATCTCATGTAACTGTTGTGAAGATAATTTTCAGATTCTTGAAGGGAACAATTGAGCTTGGTCTATGGTATCCTAAAGATGATGATCTTACTTTGAGTGCCTTTATTGATACTGGTTGGGCAGGAGATGTGAATGACATAAAAAGTACTGGTGGTGGCACATTTTCCTTCGGAAAGAAGTTGATTTCATGGTTAAGTAAAAATAAGAATGCCATTTCTTTATCTACTACAAAGGAAAAATACATTGTTGTTGCTAACAATTGTACTCAAGTATTGTGGATGAAGCGGATGTTGAGAGATATCAGAGTTCTGTATGATGAACCTATTGCTATATTCTATGATAATTCAAGTGAAATTAACATTTCTAAGAATACAGTGTTGCATTCAAAGACCAAGCATATATCTATCAAATATCACTTTTTGAGAGACAAGGTGAGTGATAAGGAAGTTAGATTGGAGTATGTGCCTACTAAGGAACAAATTGCAGACATATTTACTAAGTTGTTGCCTAAGGATACTTATGAGTATCTCAGAGGGAAGTTAGGGCTGATTTCCCCTACTAATTAGAACTAAGATGCAAGACTTTTCATCAGTCCATGCATTTACGATCATATCTTGTTTCAGATTGATGTTGTGGTGGTTGCTACTCGGGGGGACTAGTCAGATGATTCAGATATGTGGATCAGAGCTTGTCCATGTAGCTTTTCCATTGATTTCAAATGGGGAGAAGATTCATGTGAAAAAGTATGAAAGGGGAGAAGAAGTCATGAGAAAAGAGTCAAAACCTAAGGGGGAGTAAGTGCTGAAGTTAGTTGCGTTGATGGTGTTTTTCACATCATGTGTTGCCATCAATGCCAAAGGGGGATATTATTGGATGTTGTGGTTGTGTTGCTAATATGTGGTTGTCATTAATGTCAACACTATTAGAATTAATGTCTTTAAGGCTGTATATGTCGAGGATATTGAGAAAATTATAATAAAATATGTTGAAGGTTGTTTGTAAAGCAATGAAGATCAGTGTGATGGAAAGTTCAGTATGTTGATGATCAGAAGTTGCAGATTAAAGGTTTTGTTCTGACAGTTATTCATCAAGTTATGAATTTCTGTGTTTTGACAGTTATTCTGTAACTATAACTGGTGTTCCTAGAAGAAGATAATGCGATTTTGGTAATCTGAGTTGTTGCGTATGCTCCTATGGTGTTTTTTGATGCTTCTAGATCATTCTCTATCTATGTTGTACATTCGTATTGATCGTTATGCTCGTGATCCATGATTTTCTCTCACATGGTCATGTTTTTCATGTTCATAGCCGACAGGGTGATTGAAGCGTGTTGTGGATCTTCATGGAATAATGTTTTAAGGTGTTTCATGTTTGAGGATGTTGTGTTGGGTCTCTACTATGTTGTGTCTAACATTGGTGGATTCGTATTAATAATCCTTATTATTTTGGGCCGACAGTTTGTATTCATCTTATTATTTTGTTGAAGCCGACATGAAGCAATGTAATTACTTGTTATAGATATATATATATGCAATTTTTTTATCTCATTTGCGACATGTATGATGCAAAGTGTGTGAATTCTATGTGTGAATAAGGTTCGGATCATTCGATAGCAGAGAATAGTGTGAAGAAGAGTGAAGAAGGGTGAAGAAGTGTTCATGTGCTTAACCAGAATTGTAATCAGGCATTAGCATATGCTACTTTCTCAATTCAAATTCTTCAGATGGATTTAATCTGAATGTTTATGTAAGACAATGAGTCTTCCTTTGTATTTGAGTAGTGACCTTTAGGCAGTGTGCCTGAATGCAAGTGCATTCCTCATTTATTCTTCTCATACTTCTAACATAGTATAAACTTCTGGATTAGCCTCCATCGTGGTTTTTCCCCTAACAGGGTTTCCACAAAAAAAATCTTGGTGTTATGTGTGTTCTTGATGTGTTGTTTTGTTATGCTTTCATGGTTATTAATCAGATTTGAGAATAAGGGTTAGTAAGTTTAATAATTTTGAAATTCTGTGACAACTGATTCATCCCCCCCTTAGTTGTCTGCCCTTGTGTTGCCAAAATTTAAGGTTGTGGGTCCAATGTATAGGGTAGAGGGTATAAGGGTTGATGGATTAGGGTTTAAGGGTTGAATGATTAACGGTTGAGGGTTGAGGGATTAGGGTAGAGATTTTACTTTGGTTTAAGGTTTTAATGGTTGAGGAATTAGGTTTGAAGGATTAGGGATGAGGTTAGAGGGTACTCAGTTGAGGGTAGAGGATTTAAGGGTTTAGGGTTGAGGGTTGAGGGTTTAGGGTTGAGTGTAGAGGGTAGAGTGTTTATGATTTGAGGGATTAAGGGTTGAGGGTTGAGGGATTAGGGTAGATATTTTACTTGGGTTTAAGGGTTTAATGGTTGATGGAATAGGGTTGAGGGATTAGGGTTGAGGGTAGAGGGTATTGAGTTGAGGGTAGAGGGTAGAAGTTTATGGGTTTAGGGTTTAAGGGTTTAGGGTTGAGGATTAAGGGTTGAGGGTAGATGGTTTAGGGTATAGGTTTGAGGGTATATGGCTGAAGGATTAGTGTTGAGAGTCCAATGTAGAGGGTATAGGGTATAGGGGTTGAGGTTTTAGGGTTTAAGGTTGAGGGATTAAGGGTTGAGGGTTACAAATTGAGGGTTTAGGGTTTAATGTATAGGGCAGAGGGTAGAGGGTAAAGGGTAAAGGTTTTAAGGTTGAGGGTAGATGATTGATGGTATAGGGTTGAGGGATTAGGGTTGAGGGTCCAATATATAGGGTAGAGTGTATAGGGGTTGAGTGATTAGGGTTTAAGGGTTAAGGGTTGAGGGTAGAGGTTAGAGGGTTGAGGGTTTAAGGGTTGAATGATTAAGGGTTGAGGGTTGAGGGATTAGGGTAGAGAGTTTTATTTGGTTTAAGGGTTTAAGGGTTGAGGAATTAGGTTTTAGGGATTAGGGTCGAGGGTAGAGGGTACTTGGTTGAGGTAAGATGGTTTAAGGATTTAGGGTTGAGGGTTGAGGGTTGAGGGTTTAGGGTTGAGGGTAGAGGGTAAAGGGTTGAGGGTTTATTGTTTGAGGGATTAAGGGTTGAGGGTTGAGGGATTAGGGTAGAGATTTTACTTGGGTTTAAGGTTTAATGGTTCATGGATTAGGGTTGAGATTAGGGTCAGGTTAGAGGGTATTGGGTTGAGGGTAGAGGTAGAAGGTTTAATGGTTTAGGGTTGAGGGTTAAGGGTTGAGGTTTTAGGGTTTAGGGTATAGGTTTGAGGGTATATGGTTGAAGTATTAGTGTTGAGGGTCCAATGTAAAGGGTAGAGGTATAGGGGTTGAGGTTTTAGGGTTTAAGGGTTGAGGAGGGATTAAGGGTGAGGGTTGAGGGTTGAGGGTTGAGAATTCAGGATTGAGGGTAGGAGGGTAAAGGGTTTATCGGTTTAGGGTTAAGGTTGGTGGTTTAAGGTTGAGGGAGAGGATTGAGGGTATAGGGTTGAGGGATTAGGGTTGAGTCCAATGTATAGGATAAAGTGTATAGGGGTTAAGGGATTAGGGTTTAATGGTTAAGGGAGGTTGAGGGTAGAGGGTAGAGGGTTGAGGGTTTAAGGGTTGAATGATTAAGGGTTGAGGGTTGAGTGATTAGGGTAGAGATTTTAATTTTGTTTAAGGGTTAAGGGTTGAGGGATTAGGTTTGAGGGATTAGGGTCGAGGGTAGAGGGTACTCGGTTAAGGATAGAGGGTTTAAGGGTTTAGGGTTGAGAGTTGAGGGTTTAGGGTTGAGTGTTTAAGGGTATAGGGTTGAGGGATTAGGGTAGAGAGGGAGGGATGGATGGAGAGAGAGATGGAGGTAGAAGTGAGATAGAGATAAGGAGAGAAGTGGATGTAAATAGATATATGAGGGTTGAGGATCCAATGTATAGGGTAGAGGGTTAAGAATTAAGGGTATAGGGTTGAGGGTTGAGGGATTAAGGTTTGAGGGTTAAGGGATTAAGGGTTGAGGGTTTAATATTTAGGGTAGAGGGTAGAGGGTTTAAGGGTTTAGGTTTTAAAGGTTGAGGGTTTAAGGTTGAGGGTCTAATGTATAGGGTAGAGTGTATAAGGGTTGAGGGATTAGGGTAGAGAGTTTACTTGGGTTTAAGGCTTTAAGGGTTGAGGGATTAGGCTTGAGGGATTAGGGTCTAGGGTAGAGGGTATTGGGTTGAGGGTAGAGGGCAGAAGGTTTAAGGGTTTAGGGTTTAAGGGTTAAGGGTTGAGAGTTAAGGGTTGAGGGTAGAGGGTTTAGGGTATAGGTTTGAGGGTATATGGTTGAAGGATTAGGGTTGAGGGTCCAATGTATAGGTTCGAGGGTATAGGGGTTGAGGTTTTAGGGTTTAAAGATTGAGGTTCCAATGTAGAGGGTAGATGGTATAGAGGTTGATAGGTTAGGGTTTAAGGGTTGACTGTTGAGGGATTAAGGGTTGAGGGTTGAGAATTGAGGGTTGAGGGTTTAATGTATAGGGTAGAGGGTAGAGGGTTTAAGGGTTGAGGGTTTAATTTTGAGGGTAGAGGATTGAGGGTATATGATTGAGGGATTAGGGTTGAGGGTCCAATGTATAGGGTAGAGGGTATAAATGTTGAGGGATTAAGGTTTAAGGGTATAGGGTTGAGGGTAGAGGGCAGAGGGTTGAGGGATTAAGGGTTGAGGGTTGATGGATTAGGGTAGAGAGTTTACTTTGGTAAAAGGGTTTAAGGGTTGAGGGTAGAGTGTAGAGCATGTAAGGATTGAGGGTTGAGGGATTAAGGTAGAGAGGGATGGATGGATGGAGGGAGGGAGAGATGGAGGGAGAATTGAGATAGAGAGAAGGAGAGAAGAGGATGGAGGGACATATATATATGAGGGTTGAGGATCCAATGTATAGGGTAGAGGGTTGAGAATTGAGGGTATAGGGTTGAGGTTTGAGGGATTAAGGTTTGGGGGTTGGGAATTGAGGGTTGAGGGTTTAAGGTTCATGGTTTAAGGTTGAGGGTAGAGGGGTTAGGGTATAGGGTTGAGGGTCTAATGTATATGGTAGAGGGTATAGAGGTTGAGGGATTAGTGTTTAAGGGTTGAGGGTAGAGGGTAGAGGGTTAATGTTGTAAGGGTTTAGGGATTAAGGGTTGAGGGTTGAGAGATTAGCATAGAGAGTTTACTTGGGTTTAAGGGTTGAGGGATTAGGGTTAAGTATTGGGTTGAGAGTAGAGGGTAGAAGGTTTAAGGGTTTAGGTTTGAGGGTTAAGGGTTGAGGGTAGAGGGTTTAGGGTATATGGTTGAAGAATTAGGGTTGAGGGTCCAATGTAGAGGGTAGAGGGAATAGGGGTTGAGGGTTAAGGGTTTAAGGGTTGAGAGATTAAGGGTTGAGAGTTGAGAATTGAGGGTTGAGGGTTTAATGTATAGGGTAGAGTGTAGAGGGTTTAAGGGTTTAGGTTTTAAAGGCTAATGGTTTAAGGTTGAGGGTAGAGGATTGAGGGTATAGCGTTGAGGGTCCAATGCATAGGGTAGAGGGTATAGGGGGTGAGGGATTAGGGTTTAAGGGTTGAGGGTTGAGGGTAGAGAGTAGAGGGTAGAGTGTTGAAGGGTTGAGGGATAAGGGTAGAGATTTTACTTGGGTTTAAGGGTTTAAGGGTTGAGGGTTGACAGTTGAGGGATTAGGGTTGAGGGTAGAGGGTGAAATTGGAAACCTAACTTGGTATGTTTGAGAGAGAGAGATAGAGGGTAGACGATTGGGAGAGAGATAGAGGGAGTTAGTGAGTTAGAGAGAGATACTTGAGAGAGGGAGAAGGGGTGGGAGGGAGAGAATTTAGAGAGAGAGGGGAGTGGGAGAGAGATAGAGGATAGAGGGTAGATGGTTCAAGGGTTTAAGGGTAGAGGGGAGAGGGTGTAAGGGTAGAGGGTAGAGGGTTTAGGGTAGAGGGTTTAAGGGTTAAGAGTAGAGAGAGAGAGAGGGTTTAAGGGTTTAGGGTTTAAGAGTTTAGGGTAGAGGGGAGAGAGATAGAGGGAGTGAGTGAGGGAGAGATAGACCTGAGAGAGGGAGAGGGGGTGGGAGGGAGAGACTTGAGAGAGAGAGAGGGTAGATGGTTTAAAGGTTTAAGGGTTAACGGTAGAGGGGAGAGAGATATAAGGAGTGTTTGAGTGAGAGAGAGACTTGAGAGAGGGAGAGGGGGTAGGAGAGAGAGAGAGAGGGGGGGTTTTAAGGGTTAAGGGTAGATGGGAGAGAGATAGGAGTGAGTGAGTGAGAGAGTGAGAGAGAGAGACTTGAGAGAGGGAGAGGGGGTAGGAGAGAGAGAGACTTGAAGTGAGTGAGTGGGTGTGAGAGAGAGAGAGAGAGAGAGAGAGAGAGAGAGAGAGAGAGAGAGAGAGAGAGAGAGATAGAGAGAGAGTTAAGGGTAGAGGGTAGAATGGATAGAGATAGGAGGAGTGAGTGAGTGAGAGAGAGAGACTTGAAAGAGGGAGTGGGGTTATGAGAGAGAGACTTGAAGTGAGAGAGAGAGAGAGAGTGTAGAGGATTAAGGGTTAAGGGTAGTGGATAGAGGGGATAGATATAGAAGGAGTGAGTGAGTGAGTGAGTGAGTGAGAGAGACTTGAGAGAGAGAGAGGGAGGGAGGTAGAGGGTAGAGGGTAGAGGATTTAAAGGTTTAAGGGTAGAGGGTAGGGGATAGAGAGAAAGAGAGAAAATCAACATAAAAATCAACTTTCTCATAATGCAAGCACATTTTGAAGTAGTAGAGATATGGTCGTTATTTTAGCAAGAAAAAATTCTCATGTTATAACGCAAGCATGCATGTTATAATGCAAGTGCATTTTTTCTTGCTCTAAAAATGGTTAAAAACTCAATATACCTATAATCTCAAGGTCCACATTCTACATATTCTCCTGGTTATGCACGTGTTTTGACAAAAAAAACTTTTTGATGATTTTGTGAAGTGTGCATGCAAGTTTTTCACATTCCACCACCTTTTTCATGATCTTTCCACCACCTTTGCATGAAATAGCAGAGTTTTCACGTTGAAAGGCATATAATATCAATTTAAGTCTGAATTAAATTAAAGAGTGATATACGATTGAATTTTGGAGGGGAAAAAGCTTTTGAAAAAGTCAAATTGTTGAGGATTTTGAAGAAAGAAGAAGCAAAGGCTACATAATTGGGTAGAACTCCTCCATTCGAAACTCTAGTTTTTTAGGTATGTGAATTATTTACACATTTTATTTCATTCTATTTTAGTTTTCTTTGATTTTATTATTTTTCATATTCCATGTTGATCATTGTTTGTTTGTCATTATAACCTTAGCTTGTCAATGTACATTTGAAATTACACAATTCTTTACACTTTCCAATTACATTTTTAAAGCACATCTCTTTGAGGCATTTTTTTAAACAATTGACTTACCTTGTGTATGCTTCTACATTTTGTATACACATATATATGACAAAGGTTATAAGTAAGTAAAGTAATACATCATTTCTCAATCCTTTACCATGGATGTGCATACCACTCTGCAAAGCTTTCATTTGGGTATAGGCATGGGGGATGTTAGAAAATGTCTAGTTTAATTTGGTTTTACACCTACAAATTGCATATGCTTGAAAATCTATTTTGAGCATATCTTGCAATCATTCTAGTCCACAAGAACATATCTCATTGAGGTATTATGTCAAACAGATATACCAAGCGGATGATTGCCTTATCTATGCTACCAAATTTTCTATACATGTATACCAAATCATTTTATCAAACAACATAGACAAGGAAATCAGTTGTTTGAAGAAATGCCTCAAAGAAATGGGGTCTCATGGTGATGTGCATTTTATCAAACAGATGATTGCATTGTCTATGCCACCAAATTTTACATACATGTCTCTACAAAATTGGAATATACTCCTCCCACATCGATAGATCTTTGAAACTATTTTGGTTTTCATCTCTATTGATAAAACCCTAGCTTGTCAATGCAGTAGGGTTGACAAGGTAGGGCCACCATGAAAAAATGACTCATAGAAATGGGCTCACAGTAATGTAGAGCACCATGAGACCTCATTTCTATGAGGCATTTTCTCATGCTGCCCTATCTTGTCAACAACTTATTACATTGTATATGCTACCAAATTTTCCATACATGTCTACAAAATTGGAATATACACCTCCCACATTGATAGATCTTTGAAACTATTTTATTTTTCATCTCTATTGAAAAGACACTAGCTTGCAAATGTGGTAGGGTTGACAAGGTAGGGGCAGTGTGAGAAAATGACTCATAGAAATGGGGTCTCATGGTGATTGAAATCATGGCATGCCACATTACCACATTTCTTTAAGGAATTTCATCCAAAAAATTATTGTGACCTTTGTCTATGCTAGAAATACTCTTCTATTGGATGATTGTAAGTATTTTGTATGAAGCTTTGAATGACATATATTTCATTTATTTGTATGGATTCATTTTTTAAGAACTAATATTTGTCTCATTACCATGCTATAAGTAAAATTATCCACCATGCCAAGGAAACAAAGAAGAAATAAACTAGCAGACGAAGAGTATGAAACTAATAAACAAAAAAATAGAGAATGGATGAGGGAATATCGTGAATAGAAGAAATTAGATATGATTGATGAAAACAAGCCAATTGAAGAGGAACCTCAACCATCAAAAAGAGAAAAGGCATTGGTGACACAAAGGGCATGAATGTGAAAGCATCATGGTAATACAGATTTGAATACCATAGTTGGAGACACACCCTCTATCGCAAGTGAATACGAAGGAACACCATTAACCACAAGTGAATAAGGAGGGACACCATCTACCGCAAGTGAGTATGGTGGGACACCATCTACCATAAGTGAATATGGTTGGACACCATATACCACAAGTGAATATGAAGGGACACCATCCATTACATCTCAGGTTGAGAGTACATCATCACTTGGATTTGACGAAGAAGGTATGCCATCATCCCCATGTGAACCTCAAGGTATGTCATCTATTCTACCCTCGATCGAAGGTACACAATCTATCCCACCTCACTTAAATATTGATGAAACTTCTAATGTTGAGATGTATGTACCTAGGAGAACACCACCTAAAATTTTGCATAGAAAGCCAAAGTATTTGATTAATATTGATGAGGATATCTTGCAACAAATGAAAGGTAAGATTCCAACACACACTTGTAGACGATATGCTGATAAGATTTGGAAATTGTTCTTTGAAAGGATAAATGAGACTACAAGATGTCAAGTATTTTTTGAAATGATGTGGGGTATAAAGTATAGAAACATCATGAATATTCTTGGGTTGAGAACATCAAATGCTTTAAGTGAAAACACTATTGTGAAGAATTTAATGGATACTTATGAGAGTGTGGTTAAGACCTCATGCTCAAAGGATAGTAATGTCACCCAATGTGTCATTACATCGACTTCAGTAAGTATTCAAACTAGGAGATCTCGTCTCATTATAAATAGAAGTGAACAATTGAGAATTAATAGAATTTTTTTTATCAAGATTTGTTCAAAGCTGACAAAGAATTATGGGCATTCTCGGGGAGACTCCCATGAAAAGATAAACCAGTTGTTGAAGCATTCAAAACACTAATTTAAGACTATTGGAAGAATAACACAAGGCCATCTTTGAATCAAAGGGATGTGGTAAGAAGGAGAATCGGTAGTTAGAACCATGAGCCACATCGAAAGAAATTTTTGGATACGACTCAAACCCAATTTTTTTTGAAAATTTCAATAAGATTATCCTCAAATTCAAAATTTTCAAAGATATTTTGAAATGATTAAAATTTTTATTTCAAGATAAAGCACACACACACTACATGTTGTTGTAGACTACATATTGAATTCTCTAACCATTATGATGTTTATCATTCTATATGTTTAGATTTGCATACTAACGATGTTTTGCAGGATTGTGGTATACCAACCCCACCAACATCTTCAAGAGAGTTCTTATCAAAAAAATAATTTGAAATAGAGGATGGCCAAATATTCTATAGGAAAAAATTCTTGGATGGTTCATGTCAGTGTTGTGGTGGCTTGCAACGTATGCCACTATGTCGACATATGGAAAGCACACATGAGGTGGGAAAGCAACTAATAGATTTTGGGAAGTATAAAATAGTGGCATATGCTAAAAAAAAGGGTAATCAAGAAAAAATGTGTGATTTGGTTATTTAGAAGATTCCAGTGTATCAGTTTATGTCTATGTTTCATGACAATATAATGTATGAGTATGCAAGGAATACCCATAGAGCCCGATGGTTGGACACAAAATTCAAGTTATGCAAGGAAACCTTTCCAGTTGGCAACATAGTTTCAGTGGTCGACTTTATAGAGAACTAAACTCTACAACCACAATGTGAGGTGCAGTAACAATATTACAACTCCACACAAGTTTCAATATTTGTGCACATAACATTCATTGATGTAGCTGATAGTATAGAGGACCAAAGGAAGGTATTGATAGAGTATCACTTTTATATTAGTGATGATCACACACATTCTCCAAATTTCATGCAAGGTTGCTTCCAGAAGTTCTATAATGATTTGGCTCAGAGGGGAATAGGATACGATCTACATATAATATGGTTAGATAATTATGCCACACAGTTCAATAACTCACACATGTTCTATTGGTTGAGCAGGATGCATGTCATTACAAGTGTTCAGTATATGTGGAGCTTTTGTGAGGCCAGGCATGGAAAGGGGGAACATGATAGTGCAGGAGCATGTGTCAAAAGATCATTAGGATGAGAAGAGTTAAAGTATAAAGACAATGTAAAGTTGTCAGATGTAAAATCAATCGTCGAGTGGTTAATGCTTCAATGGGTCCACGTAATGAAGGTACATCTTCAGTTTGTAGATCTTTTTGGTTTAAGGATGGTACTAACATTACACCATATGAGGATTGTTGTAAAATGAAAGGATCAAGTGATCTACACTCTTAGCTCAAATGTAGGTTCATGGAGTATCCATAAATGGAAGATGGCATGCTTTTGTTCTTCATGTACAATGCAAGCTTGGGATGATTGTGAGTCAAAGGTGTGGGTTGAGAAATGGTCACTAAGTTATCTTAGCCCACTTCACACATATCTCCCTCTGATGAGAATGGAACTAACACAGATGGATTCATCGATTGACTTTGACCTCAAATCAGATCTAGTTCAGCTAGGTAATATATCTACTTGCATAGTTTTTGAAATTCCTATTGTTATCTTACTTTGTAGTGTATTTGTAATGTTGACTAATTTCATCTAATTTGTTGCACATATCAATGTAGGGCATGTTTATGCAGTTATTGCAAATGAAGACAATGAAGAGGGAATGGATTATTACTTGTGTCATTGTGTTGAGGCCAAAAATAAATTGGAGGCCCCAGTTATGGATGGAGAAGACATCGAATACCCTACAAGCTTAGTTGTTATTACTGGAACATGGCTTAGAAGGTACCCACATAAGAGTGTTAAATTTTTTCAAAATATCATTGTAAAAATATCACCTCCTTCTTTTAAGGCACATACATTTATCATTACTGCTACATATTACTTCACGAAGTGGGTCAAAGCTATCCTTCTTTAGTCTAAAAATGTTGAAGCTATTTTTAGTTTTCTTCTAAATGACATTATCTCTCATTCTGGATTGCCTCCTACAATTTTTTTCAATAATGGAACACCATTCAAGAACAATTAAGTAAATAAATTCCTAGAGAAGTTTCATATTCAACATAGATTTTCTACACCTTATTATCCTCAATCTAATGGCCAAGAAGAAGCGTCTAATAAGACTCTTGAGATAATTCTTTGCAAAATAATTAATAAGCATGGTAAGGATTAGCATATTCAATTAACATACACTTTGTGGGCCTATCACATGAGCGTTCGTACGATAATGGGAATGATGCCTTACAACCTTTTGTATGGTTTCAAAGCTATCATGCCTTTGGAATTGGAAATTCCATCCTTGTAGGTTTTCCCTTAAAGGATTAATTGATGATGACACTTACTGAGTTAATCATTTGCATCAACTAGAGATGCTTGATGAGCGTCAATTGCAGGCCCTCGATCATCTTAAAGCTTATCAATGATCATTATCAAGATAATGCAATCAAAGTGTGCTTCTTAGGACCTTCAAGGTGGGTGACCTAGTTCTCTATGAGAATCAAAGAAATGTGAATGTGTCGCCTGATCAGAGGGGGAAATTCAGTCATAACTAGTTAGGCCCTTACATTGTCATCTTCGTGTATGGTTCAGGTGCCTATGGATTATCGTATATGGATGGAACACCTCTAAAAGATCCCGTTAATGTATGCATCTTCGTTGATACTATGCATAGTGCCTAATGCATCATGAGTGTGGTGTTCACTCTTTAAGGGCAGTAGCACTACACATGTTGGCATTACTCATTTAACACATTATGAATATTTTTGTGTTATGGTGTGATCACGTGTGTGTGTACGTACATGTGCATTACTATGTTATGTATCCATGCATTAAATTACATCTTTTAAGGTAGTTAGATCATCATTGCTATTAATTAACATACATCCATGTGTGTTAATTAAATTATGATAGCATCTAATGTAAACATACATCCATATAAGCATAACATCCATAACATCAACATACATGAAAATAAAGAAGCATACATATCAAAATACACAATGCCATAATGTCAAAATCAATATGTATATATATCAAATGTCATGTACATGTATCGGGCCACTATCGTCAAAAAATGAGTGGCTACTAAATATGTATGTCAATGTCTATACAAAAATATCTGCAATCTGTATATATATATAAATATATCGTGGCTACAAAACTGATGTACAAAATAGGAGCACCCTAAGGCTACAAAATTTGGCCGCATGACCCATTTCCAATAATAAGGCATAATAATGTGGTTGTGGTGACCTATGAGAAAATAGTCCCACTGTAGGTTCCTAAGGAACTTACTATCATCTACCCACTTAAGAAAATGGTAGGATATCTATCTCACCCGATTAGGCATAAGGGTATTGAACTATAAGTGTCAAAACTAAAAATCACCATGTCTCCACTGCCCTATCACATCACACCAATGGGCCATAGGGACATTGTACGGTCATCTCTATGGGAAACCAACTAGCCTCGTACACATGATGTGGGAAAAATCCCACACTTGCAGTAGCATGAACGTAGTGAGGTTGTAGTACTCGTAGTGCACGTACCACCCTAGCTCCTGGTATAGGTGCACCACCATGTTATGCCCCTAGGCAAAGACTATCTTATTCTCAACCATATCAATACAGTATGGACAACACCCCCATGCAGTTGAGAGCCTCGCCCATCTATAGTGACCCAGAAGGCCATATTCACAACCATCATGTGACACATCAAGGGTGCAGCGGTCCGCACTTGATTGTACCAGTGTGTGTAGTTATGCCCTATATTTTTGTCATTGTCGATCCACCTCGAGTAGTAGAGGACACCCTTCGATCGTTCTCATGTTGATCGGTCATCATCTATCACCACTTGTCGTCCATGGATGGGGATTCCAATAATCCAATACACATCCTCTAGAGTGATAGTAATCTCTCCAATAGGCAACTGGAAAGATGATGTGGTGGCATCCCACCACTCTATTAGGACTGTCAGCATCCTCTCGTGGTATCATATATCTCGCATGGTGAACGCATGCCAAAGGCTGACCTGCTATAAATGTGTGACCTCATCCTCGGTGAGGCAGTCCCTCTGCTCATGGAAAATCCTGTATGCTCACCTACTGAGATGCTCCTAAATATCAAGATAGTACAACAAGAATTTAAAAAAATTAAGTCAAAACATGAGATTTTGAAATAATCTAAAAGAAAACTTTACTACGGACTTTTGTGCACCATGTTGACGTCTACATGTCGCGCATATGTCCTATTTTTCCATTGACGCCCCAAGGATGCCAACACATACTCAGGACACCAACGTAGAAATGAGACGCCAGTGCATTATTTATACACCAACACAGAAAAAAGATGCTTGTGTAGCTTGAAGTGTATGCTAAAACTCACTAAACACAAGGTTTTGAGACCTACCAGGTCCACCTCATAGCCCTCGGTGACATCCTCCCTCATCTACTCTAATATCAGTGCCTCATACTCTCTCTTGCTTTACCTTTTCTTGAGTTTTATCTCACAAAGTTAATAATTTCCTCACAGTGAATAGTGAAAATGACCCTTCTAGGGGCCCACCTAGGTATATATATGCCCCTCGGGGCCCATTTTTCCTAGAGTTTGTGGCCCATCGATTTCTCCTAAATTTACCCCACCTAACTAGGGGAAAAATCAAGAGGGGGCATATAGTCATCTCTTTACCATATTTTTCTTCCGAATCATTGAATTTCTTCTTGATCGTTCTTCCGATTTTCAAAACTGACCTTGAATTTGAGTTTTGCATATTATAATTTCGTATGATTTTCAAAACCAATCTTGCACTTTTTGTTGAGGTTGGTTGTTGGGGGGTACCTTCGGTACTGGCTAGCTCAACCTCGGTGACCTTTAAGGCACTTTTTCTTGGCACACAAATTCATAAAATTTTAAATTTGGGTAAGAAAATTCTTCTCTACTTTAGTGTGGCTGGTTTTTTCCAAACTCAAGCCCACTAAAGTGGGGGCAAAATGTAATGTCATAGAATTGCACCTAGTGGAAATTCCACATTTTAGCACTGTGCCTAGCATTTATGATGCCTAAGAGCATTAATGAAAAAAATCCCATCGCTCAAAGTTTCATAATTGTGATTCCATATGGACCAGTGGCAAAGCAACAATAGCCTAATGACATGTTTCCCAAAAATTGGTGCCTTCGAAACCCATGCAGTGCACAAACATCTGTGCAGAGCGCTAGCATCCTAGTAGTTTTTTGAGTTTGAAATGAGGAATGCCGAATCTTGACTCTTGACATGTGTCTTGGTAGTAAATATTTTGGGTGTAACGACTCTTTGTCGCCCTTGCATGCAAAAAAACCCCTCATTTTCTCTCATTTTGGGGTTTCAATCCATTCAGTCAAGCTCTCTCTCCAGTTTTCACTCTTGATTCTCTCTTCATTCTTGACAAGCAACACTTCTACAAGTGAAGCCATGTCGGACTAAGGTTCCTCCAACATCTATATCTCTCAAACAGTCATTTAACGGTGTGTTCTTGTGCTCCAAAGAGGGCCTAGGCCCGTGGGTAATGCTCTCTCTCTCACTCTTTTCTACTTGTTCATTTACTACTTAGTGGTGTGGGTTCTACTCTTCAAGCTAGTTTTTCTTTCACCACACATTTTGTCCATTTCAGTTACGCTCCTCTTCTATCTGGTTGTTTGTGGCGTTGGGAACACCAAAATGGGGGTTTGACTGAGGTAGACCCCTATACATCCTTGAAATTTTCCCCTCATTCTTTTGTGTGTAGGTTGCAAAATGGAGCTTGCAATGAAGACTCGAATAGTTGGTTTGAGGGTAAGTTTTCTCCAAGTTCTCCTTGTGATTTTCTTGAAGTTATTGTTCTATGTTTCAGTATTCTATCTAGTAGACCTTAGATCCAAGTCAAGAAGTGAGACTTTATTTTTCCTGTCTGAGCTTCTGAGATTTCTATTGCTCAGAATGCCAACACACCAGTTGGATGAAAGCATGCCATGCTGGCATCCTGAATCTGCACTTTCATCCTTTGGTTGAGAGCTCCTCTATCAGAGGTAGAAATCTGGAGGTTTCACTCTCTTGGGATCTGAAGTAGTTTTCTTTTAAAGTTATCATATACTCATTTCCTTTGTAATTTCTTCATTCTGTTGATGTTGAGGTGGATAAGGGTAGTTCGTTCCCTAGTGATCTCTTAAGAACAAAGAGACCCATGTGCAACGAATCCCTCTTATCTCACAAGGACATTAGGAAGGAGAGAGATAATGTTATGAATTTCAATCCACATGTTTTCTTAACAAATGCGATTTTCATGATTGTTCAAAATTGTACCCTCTTTCACAGTAGGGGAGATGTTGATAGATGAATTTAGACCAAGTAAAGTAATTGCAATGATCTCATCTTCTTGTGTCATAATATCTTCCCAAGGGGGAGAAAGAGAAAATAAAGACTCTCATGATTCCCAATGATTGTATCTTCTTTCACTAGGACAACTTCGTCACTAATAGGAGATGTATCGGGTGAAGAACAATTATGATTTTCATGATTGTCTATGCTTGTATCTTCTGATATCACATCATTCCCACAAATAGGAGAGATAATAGGGTTTGAGATAGGCAATGTAATATTAAGGATTATGTTAATGGTTTGATTTTCTTGCTCTAAGATGTTCTCATAACTATGAAAGATAAGAGAAGGACGACTAACATGTTTCTTAATAACTTCATTCTTGTACTCTAAATTGAACTCATAAGAGGAGATGTCGTACCTATGCAATCCATTTTTAACCATATCAAAACCACATCTCTTAAAGTAAAACATGTTATCATGAAAAATTAAGCTATCTAAAGTATACAATTCTTCAACTAAAGTGCAATGTAATGACCTAAAGTGAAATGTGTAAATGCAGTTTTCAGATTTCAAACAAGGTAATGCAATAATATGAAAATGAAATGTTGTAAATACAAACTTGGAATTGAGTAATGCATGAAATGAACTGATTTAAGCTATATCTAGGATAATGTATGTAATGAAAACTTATCCAACTAAAACAGATAACTAATGGCAGCAAACAAAAGTGTAGAAAAAAGGTTTTCAATGTTATAAAAGGTAGTTTTAGGGCTGATCTATGACTAATTCGCCCAGAGGGGCATATGAGTCCCCATTAGAGTTTTTAGGGGTATGAATAGTGAATAACACTCACCACATAATACCTAGAAACTAGGTAAAACAACCTGCACTAAGACTCAATCGCCTAGAGGGGTGTACGAGTCCTAGATTAGGGTTTTTACACCATTTTAGCAAATTCAATGTGAATGCTATGTTTTATGGTTAGGATGATCTCTAGGCTAAGAGAAAATATTTTTTTTTTTTCGAATCAAGGAACACTAAGAGTGGGGGTTGAATCAGTGTTCTACAAAATTTAACTTTATTGATCTGATCCTTAAAGCACTTATAACATTCATCCAAAATAAATATGCATGAACATAAAACAAACAACCACAACACCATAACACAAGGATTTTTATGTGAAAACCCTGTTAGGGGAGAAACCATGGTGGAAGGCCAATCCAAAATATGAGTATACTCAGAAATAAGTTTTTACAAAATGGGAATGCACTTGCATTCATGCACATTGCATAGAGCTCACTGCTCAGAGATGAAGACTCACTATCTTACAAAATATTTAGATTAAATCCATTTGAGATATTTGAACTAAGAGAATAGCATCTTATAATCCCTGATTACAGTTCCAGATAAGCACATTAGTCGATTTATTGACCTTCTATCTAATTTTGTTCTTCTACTCTAGTCGGCTTCAATTCAAATCACAAATCCTTTTATGCACAAGTGAAACTATGCATAATCACTCTATAATCCTTCTGATATTGACAACTTACACCAACACACTTTGCACATATATCCAAATGATATAATTGATCACTTATATATCTGCAACTAAAGATTTAATCGCTATAAGTCGGCTTCAACAAAAAATGAAAATATTTACAAACTGTCGGCTCAATCCATAATTAATTCTTAATGTGCACCAGCAAAATTTGGCTACAGCATAATGATGACCAAAATCAACATGTTCGAACATAAAAACACTTAAATAATTACTCCTCAAATATCTGCAACCGCTACATCCACCAAGTCGACCTTCATCCACTGTTAAATAAAGAATTAATCAACTGGATCTTCTAACTCGCACACGGATCGATACGAGGCTCTGAGATTCAAGAGAGACAGAGATCATATACCAAAAAACCTTCCTTGAGATCCACAACTAAAAATAATAACAGAAAATTGCATGTGAATTGATGAACACAATTCTTTCAGATGCTCTGTTCTTACTTGACAGTTAATCACAAAACTTTGATTTGACTTCTGGTATGATCAAATGATGATGTGTGGATCAAATAACCGACTAGCGTTGCCATCAATGACAACACCAAATAAAATTTGCAGTGTCTCTTGCCAACATTTTCCAATGAAATTTCATGATCAATGCAAGATGCAAAAATGCAACCTATATGCACTTTCACTAATGCAAGATTTAGAAACCCTAGATGCCAATTAACTAATACAAACCCTAATGCAATGTTAATGGAAGCTAGATCTAGGATGATGATGCACTCCAAATCAGAATTAAGATGTTCTAAATGTGGGTTCACCAAAATGAAATGAATTTAAATGGTTGCTTTATGGTTTAGGACATAGAACAACACATTTCACAGTCATTCATTCAAGGAAAACCCTAGAGATCTCAATCTAAAGTATGCAAAGGAGAAAGAGATCTTGCAACATGGCTATCCTAGGGTCTGATTATAAACTGAAGAGGGGTTCACCACCAAGCTAGGGGATGGAAAGACTAATGAAATGCAATACCTAATGCTTAAACCTATTGCAATGCAATACTTCACTAAATGACCTAGAAAGGTATGTAAATCAGAATAAAAATATAAGAGATGAAAGTTGTGCATCTAGAAACATGGAGAGGACTCGATGAAGACTTGAAATGCTAGAAACACTTAAATTAATGCCTATTGGGACTCATATGCTACTTTGGGTGATTTAGTCCCAGATTGGGTTTTCTGTACCAAAATTGGAATCTGACAGAGCTTAATTTGAATCTCCTAAAACCTAAAAAATGGCAGTACTAGGACTCATATGCCCAAGGTGGCGTATCAGTCCCAACATGATTTTTAGAGGGTTACTTGACCTAAATCTACTCTCCTAACTCTACTCTTTTTGTCACACTTCATTTCCGCATCTGAAACCCCAATTTTCAACCTGTAGGTGACTTTTAGTGAAGATGACAACCTTGTGATGACTTGATGACTTTCTTCAACCTTGGAACCTAATCTTTAAAGGATCTTCGAGCTCCAAGACACCTAGATCTGCAATCACACATGTAGAGAGAGAAAAACTTGTTGATTGTTAGAGAATAGGGGTTTGCCTTGGTGGAAACCCCTTTTAGCTAATTAAACCAAATGATGAGATAATGAAACATGAAAAGTGGAACATGAAACATGAAAAATGATACCTTGAATCATGTCTTGTAAATCAACAATCTAACATGAAATGGCCATGAAGGAGGTAGATCTAGATCTTGAAATAAGTGTAGAACAATGCTTAACCTTGGATCTTGAATGCTACATCACAACACTAACTCAACAATATGCTTGATGCTTGATAACCTTGACATGATAATGGATCTTGAATGGTTGCAACAATTGGTGAGGAAATATGCCCTTGAATGCTTTAGGAATGCTCTTGTGAAGTATTGTAAACTCTTGTAATCATAAACTTGCTATTAGGAATGCTCTCTTGAAAGTCTTACGTGAAAATGAGTGAAATAACCTTGTATTTATACTTGTTTATGCCAAATTTCCCAAAATTACAACACTACAAGCCAAAATCAGATCTAGGAGGAAAAAATCCTACTAAGAATTTGAATTAAATTTAATTTTGTGCCACATGGGACTCATAGAAAAATCAGGATTGGGGCCCAAAAACCTAGGTGGGACTCATACGCACAAGGTGGCACATGATTCCCAAATCACTAAATCTGGGCCACACAACTTAAAAACACTTGAATTATGATTGGATGTTGGTTTATGTTGGGATTATCCTCAGAAAGATGCATTAAATGACGCTTGTGGATGCAAAATAGGACCAATTAAGGCATAAATAAGCTTGATTAGTAATGAAAACCATAGATTTGTATGAAAGTGTGGTACAACACTATACAAAACTCTAAATAAGGCGCCAATAAGCTCATTTAGTTCACAAGGGCCCAAGACCTATGTGAATATGTTAGATATATTACAACACTAAATCAAGGCCATGTTAGGGAGAACTTTTTCTGTCATTACACTATGTTAGTTTCTATGAGGTTTATAATTAATTCAAATAAATTTATTTGCATTCACCATTCAGAAAGCATGCATTGAGAGTTCAAGAAGTTGCAAACTTAAGCAACTATGGTTTCCAAGTGAATTAATAGGTAAGTATAAATTTTCTCTATCCAAGCTTTGTAAAGTAAGTTCCCTTCCATTTAGATAGGTGTGTTAGGTTTTCTTGAGAATTTTTTATTTTTTATTGACATAATTAAACCTTTGTTATGAACCATATTTTGTGTTTGAGAAAACCTTGATCATGAGTCAATCTACTTGAAAAGAAAAGAGTTCAAGGAAGGATTATGAAGAGGACATAATTTAAAAACAACCTAGATTATCGAAGAGAGAAAAGCATGTTTGAGGGTCTAAGGTTCTTATAGATAGGTTGGCGTATATGGAAAGCTCTGTTAGAGATGCAACTATTACCTCTCAAGGTTGGAATCTATTTGAATATGGATACAAAAGGAGTCATCTAGCTCAGATAGAGACAATTAGGTAAATATGGCATGAAAATCTCCAGTTGGTTCACTTGAGGTCAATCTCCTCATGAAATGAAACTTTTCATACTATTGACATGTTTTAACTCGTTTAAATAATCAAATATATCGAGTTCAATTGAAAGAATTTTTCTTAAATATTTCTTAGTTAGGTTAGACAAAGCCATCTTCCCCACCAAATTCTTAGTTGGTTCACTTGGAGCCAATTTCCCTGCAATTGCAAGTCAAACAAGGTGAAATGAAACTTCACCTTTTAGCATGGAATCTAGTTCAGTTGAGGAAAATATCTGCAAAGGTGGGATTTCAACTCCTAGAGGTGGCAATTGTTTGTCAGATAGACACAATTAAGAATTTATAGGATTATTGAGTGCAGGTAATTTATGTACATTGGGAACTCTAAATACAAAATAAACATTGCGGGTTGGGAGTAAAATGTCTACCAAACTCAGGTGGGGTCATCCCACAATAATGGGTTACACTTTTTGGCCAAACTTGACATTGAAATCAATATTTTCAGAAAAAAAAAAAACTTCATTTTCTGACACCTATAGTAGGTAAACTGTTAGGAATTTGAAAACTATGTAAACTAGTGATTTGAGAGATTTCATCTGTAGATTTTAAATGTATTTTTTTTTAAATGATTTTTTTTTTTTCTATCTCCTTTGATAATTAGTTTTTAATAGTAAACAACATTTTAAAAAAGTGGTGTGTACTTCGGCTCGCATAACTTATTTTCTTGAAAGGATAAAATTTTGATTCTTTTGAATTTAGGTTGGTAACACTAGTATCTAGTGCTTTCATTTGTTTTAATAATGTCTTGTTGAATATTTTTCTTTTAATTAAGTTTTGAAGTCAAACCAATTACAATGTAGACATAGGTGCACTTCGGCTCACATAACGTTTTTGGTATGTATTGAAATTAATTTTTCCTTTTTTTGTTGGAACGAGGACATCAATACCTAGTGCGTATATATTTTTCAATATTTTTTTTTCTCAAATTTACTAGTTTTCCACAATGATTTTTCACCGAACTTGATGTTTGATGAAAACCCATGTTTAGTAAAACTAAAATAAAAAATAAAAACTAAAAAAAAAATATATTAAATTTATAGTTGTTGGAAAGCACGTTTCGATCACTACAATCCTCTAGCTTGGTTTATCAATTTGAATCCATTTGTACCTCTTTCCCGGGCTTCGATATTCAAAAAATGCATAAATTTTGAAATGGTGGAGGGGGAGGTGAAAAAAGGGGGGTTCATTAGAACCCCCCTATATGGTGCAAGTGGGGGTTCATTAGAAGGGGGTGGGGGTTCATTCGAAGGTGGGTTTCATTAGAAGGGGGGGTGTTCATTCGAAGGTGGGGTTCATTAGAAGGGGGGTTCATTTGAACCCCCTTCATTAGAAGGGTTAAGCCATTTTAAATTTTTTGATGAGAATTTCTAATTTTTCTTCATGGAATTTTTTTTAACCCACTATTGTGGGTTTACTCGGTGGCATCATCATGACGTATGCATCGGATTGCAGCGATTTTGAAGTGAACTATAAAATTATGTTCTAAATGAAATATCAAATTTAATAGGATTTCAAACCTTCACAGATATTTAAATTAATTTAATTTCATGTCACTATCACCTTTTCAATAGTTCTCCTTTTGGCAAACTAAGGGATTCATGAACCATTAAATGTTGCAACTTTGTCCAAGTTTATTTCAATAATTTTGTTGTTTGGAAAATAAATGTTTCAACTAACCTAGTGAAAAAATATTTGGACTAACCTATGTTTCAAATAACAAATTGCGTTGGCTAAACTATGTTTCGGTGAACCATGAAACCCTTAAACTTACTTAGTCTCTTTTAAAAATTTAAATGTTTCTTGAGGAATCAGTTTCAATGAAGATGATCCTTAGAAAACTCACCTTTCATTGAGCTCGCGAGTTCGCTAACAAACAATTTGGCTGAAACTTAAGACATTTTGAATAGTTTCACCTTTCGACAAACAAGGTGTTTAGGAAAATGAAACTTCAGAAAAATGACAAGTTTAGAAATTAAAGGTTTTACTGAAAATGAATGTGGGATTTTCCATTGGAACTAGTTATTGTGGGAAAACTAATCTGTGTCCACTGTGTCAGATGGACACCAAAAATTTATTACTGAATAACTTGTTTATCTTTGGATATTTTCAAAAATTTCAAAAGCTGAATTATGTTATTGTTGTTTGTTCTTTCCATCCATGATAGAAATTATCAAATTTTAGGATTTGAGAAATTACCAAGTAACTTTTATCATTAATGTAACTAAATCTAAGGCTTGGAAGATTTGATGAGATTGCTCAACATTGTAAGGAAAGCCAAACTTAAGCAAAAAGTGGGAGTCCTTATTTTACCAAATAACAAAATAAGGCGTGTTGTGTAGACTACTTAATAATTAGTCCATAATTATATTAGACTCTATCAATATTTCATTGCTAAAACCTATTGTCACATACCATTCTTGCCTATCTTCTCCAAGAATTTCAAAACAAGGGCATCATTTTAATATTATCAATTCATTTTTAGGTATAGAAACCTACTTATATATTTCAATTTAACACATAATTTACTTCTATTATGTTCAATACTTAGGATATTATTGTGAATTTATTTAGTTGTTGAAATTTGTGATATTCAAGAAAGACATGACTTTCAATTTGTTATATTTTAGATTTAATATATTGACTTAATAGAAATCGTGATAAATATGAAAAATACGATATAGCTCTTGTGATATTGAATTCTTCTTCAACCATTTTTATGATTAAATGTACCATTTTTGTCATGAATTTGTGTTAATGCTTTTAAATTTTATATTGTCTTTCATATCATTGAAGATTTAACTATAGATAAATTGTTTTTCAAAAAAAAGTTCATTTTGCAAATTTTAATGCATATTAAAGAGGCAAATTGCATTATACAATTCTTTTTTGAATTAGCACAATTCTAAATTTATTCTCACTAAAATTCTAACCCATACCTTAATTTGATGACCAAACCTATTTGTCAAACTATTTTTCTAAGATAAATATCCATTTGAAATTATCTTTGAACCATTAAAATATACCTAATTTTAAATAAAATTATATATAAACTAAATATATATTATTTTTATAGTTTTCTTAAAATCTCCACTTTTATGTGAATCTAGGTACCTTATTGAAATTTTAATTGCAAATCATTAGATAAAAAAAAATATTATATGCCCATCAAATTTAAGCCTTGCTTCCAACACTCGTAACGTTGTTGATTTCAAGGGTACAATATATGTAATTATTGAGAGATTATTTTGGTGCATGTGGAGTAGACGTTAAGGTTGGCATTGATTGGCGATGAGTTAGTTATGGCTTTTGCTCCAGCTAGTGTGCTCACCACAACGCTTGCCCACTTCAGGATAGTCGATTGCTTCCCAACTTGAAAAGGCATGGAATACATATTTATTCCCATAGTACACCATTGAACGTTTTTGAAATTCCTCCGGACATGAGCTCCACATCCGCAGATGATTTCAACGTGGTAGAACTAGGGGAAAGGAGCCGATACATGGGGGCCCTAACGTGCAATGGGACATGCGCTCATTGGGGCCCACACCTATACGACAGTCCTCCTCAACTTAAAAAAAAAATCATCCATAAATAGGCATGATGACATCAAACATAAATCGGATATAAAATGCACACTTAATAGCATTAATTTTTAAAAAAAACAAGTACACGCTGGCAACCAAACATGATGAAGTGTATCCAACTTGTATATGACATATAAGAAGTAGCATTCTGACATGGAATTTAAACAACCCAAACATTAAGACATGCATCCTTCCCTGTAAATCAGTAAACCCAACATTCGCACCAATGCAAGCATCACTTTCACATTAATCACAACTACACAACATAAACAAGGTGCCAAGTCAACAACTTTGAAACCCATCCAACCCATCTTTGACCGACTGGCGAACCCATTACAACAATGTTTCCCATCGTAGCATAACCAAACCAACACACAAATGCATTCGCCTGTCCCGTCTACCATGAGACCTACAACACATATCAACTTGAATCTATCCCATCTCGCCAAGTAGGGTGCACAAGTATCGGAGCCAAACCCAAATATCCCACCTACATCCATTTAACACTCCTATAAGGCCACCATTATTCAAAACAAAAACATGGAAACAATTTCAAACAATCCACCAAACCAATCAAGTCAAGAATTAATGACTGAAATCAATCAAGTCTCCAATTCATACGAAACAAAATTCAAATTCAAAATAGGACAACAATTTATTTCACCACACCAAACAAGCATCAATCAAATTCAAATAGCCGTGAAAACCAACAAGTATTCAGTTATTCTGTAGTGAGTGACATAAGAAAAGGAGGAGTGACAAGCACAAAATTGAACGAGTTAACATCAAGGGGAGGCAACAACTCAGATTCCAATGCACCAGCATGCATATTGTTCTAGGTTTTCCTTTTCACACTTTTCCATTCGTTTACTTTATATTGTTCTTCATTATAGCCATTACTATTTTCCATTTCTAAGCTTTATATTGATCTTCATTACAGCCATTACAGTCATAGGTTTTTGTTTATGTTTCCCTAGGGTTTATATTGAAAATATTACAGTCACAGGTGCTTCTTATGTATCAGTAGGGTTTATATTGCAAATATTGCAGTCATAGGTTAGCATATGTGTTCCATAGGGTTTATAATGCAAATATTACAATCATGGTTTACCATTTAAAGCTTTCCCTAGGGTTTATTTTCTAAATAATACAGTCATTCGTTAGCATATACATTCCCTATGGTTTATATTGCAAATATTACAGCCACAATTTACCATTTCTGTTTCCCAAAGGTTTATATTACAAATGTTACAGTCATAGTTTACCATTTCGGTTTCCCTAGGGTTTATATTGCAAATATTATAGTCATAGTTTAGCATCTCTGTTTCCCTAGGGTTTACATTGAAAATGTTGCAGTCACAGTTTAGCCTTTCTGTTTCAGTAGGGTTTATATTGCAAATATTACACTCATAGTTTAAGATTTCTATTTGATAGGTTTTGCATTATCATTCACTCTGCTTTTCATGTGTCTCAATGGTTCTGCATTATCATTCACTTTGTTTATCGTAGTCTCATATCGTAGTCTCATAGGTTTTGCATTATCATTTATATGGTAAATATTGGTCATGGTTTACCATTTCTGTTTCATAGGTCCTATATTATCATTCACTCTGCTTATCTTATTCTCATAGGTTTTGCATTATCATTCACTCTAGTTATATTATTCTCATAGGTTTTGCATTATCATTCACTCTAGTTATCTTATTCACATAGCTTCTACATTGTCATTCACTCTAGATATCTTATTCTCATAGGTTTTGCATTATCAGTCACTACAGTTTCTATTTTTAGAAGGTTATTTTTTCAGCATTTTCATATGTTTTTGCTTCATCAATTGATAAATATTTATGCCTAACAATGAGTTCGTCATAGAGAATATATGTAAGCTTTGCTAAACTCTTACTATTTTTCATTCGTAAGCTTTCTATTGTGTCATAGTTCAAACATGAGTGTGGTTTTCACTTTTTTGTGCATGAGAATGTTAATGTTGTAAACGCTTAAGAGATATGAGATGTTCTTAAACTCTAACTCCCTTGCATAGTTTGTAATTTTGTGCTTCTTACTCCTCTACTTCCTTATGTCGCTCACTCTAGAATAGATGTAACTCTCTAAACTGTTACAAAAGATAATCTCAATTGAAATGCAACAAACTAAAAAGATAACACATACACAAACTAAATATTCTTCTATTCAAGCATCACTCTCTTCATACATATAAAGATAACTGTTAAAGCATTTTTGTTTCATATTTTACCATTTATCTTTCCTATGTTTTGCATTATCATTGACTCTGGTTATCATATTGACATATGTTCTGCATCACAATCTAATTATTTTGTTGTTCAAGCATCACAACACTCTCTTCATACATATATAGATAACTATTCATTCATTTGTATTTCATAGTTTACCATTTATGTTTCATAGACTTGTTATGCATTATCATTGACTCTTCTTATCATATTCTCATATGTTCTGCACTACAAACTAATTGTTTTTCTATTCAAGCATCACTATTTTGATTCTAATTATCCTGTGTAGATGGCCAAGGGCAATGCAGTGGTGACCTGTACTAGGAACAAAAAAAAGAAAAGAGCCACAACAAGGTTGCCCGTCGAGAAACGAGGATGCAGATTCCCCTCTGAAATATATCATGTTGCACAAGTAGATGAGGTTTCTACTCCTCAAATACCATAGATTGAGGTTACTACACCTCAAATACCGTAGAAAGTAAAAAAAATACAAAAGTTGTGGTCCGAGGATGACATGAAAAGGGCACTCTATGACGTTGAAGAGAATGACATGTTGATAAGGGGGATTCCAAAAAGTGGTCAATCCCAATAGCCACATTGTCCAAATGGCTAGGGGGTCTAACAACAACTTCCAAGAAAGGTTCGCCAATAGTCCTCACCGAAGAGGAAGAAAATCTTATTGTGGA
Organism: Sequoiadendron giganteum; assembly: GCA_007115665.2. NCBI lineage: Eukaryota > Viridiplantae > Streptophyta > Pinopsida > Cupressales > Cupressaceae > Sequoiadendron > Sequoiadendron giganteum. The sequence goes on from CM021107.1 coordinate 622,437,256, forward strand.
ATGGTGCGAGCAAATGGATGATATTGGTCATGGTATTGAGATAGTCAATCTTTAGTCTGAGGTTGCTCAAATATGTCAAAATAGGCCAAACCCTTTCACCAATGACTTCCCAGGGAAATCCTAGTGGATAGGTTTCAAGCATAGACATCCTCAACTTGCATTACGAACTGCTAAAGGCCTAGACAAAGATAGGGCATTCAATCTTAGATTTGATGTTGTAGATACATTATACAAAACACTATCTGTAGCATACAAAGCCATGCCATATGGTCTTGATCGCATTTATGGAATTGTGATGAAACTGGCATCCAAGCAGGCAAAAATGGCTCCATGAAGGTGCTCGCAAGAAAAGGTAGCAGGAATGTCTCTTACATTATCCCAAAGAGCCATGAATGGATAACCATTTTATGTTGTGTCAATGTTGTCAGGAAGAGCATTCCAAGATTCTACTTGTTCAAGGGGAGTGTGAAAATAGATAATTACATCATAGATTGAGAACCAGGTGCTTGCATGGCAGCCTAGTCACATGCATGGATGACCAAAGAATTGTTCATAGATTAGTTCACCCACTTCAAAACCTCGATTCCAAGTGGTGTATCACCCACCAACAGGGTCTTTCTAATACTTGACGACCATGGAAGCCATGTAGCACTTGAAACCATCCAGGAAGCAAGAGAAATTTGTGTAGATTTGTTAACATTGCCATCACACACATCACATAAGCTATAGCCGTTGGATGTGAGTGTGTTTGCACCTTTCAAAGCTTACTTCAAATCAAAACGTGCAGATTTTTTGTCAAGGTTTCCAAACATTGAAGTGAGGAGGAGAGAACTTGCAATGTTAGGCAACAAAGCAATGAAAAGAGCTTTGATAGTTGACAACATCAAAGTTGGGTTTAAAAGGGCTAGTATATGGCCGCTGAATCCTGATGCACTTGTAAATGACATGCGTCCCAGTGAGACATTTGTGCTCAACAAGGATGTTGACGCAGTTAAAAAATTCTCAGCCTTTCTAGACTTGGTGTGTCAAGCGATGATGTCATAGTATTGCAGTTCACTCTTCCAGATGGACACATGCAACTTACAACATAAACACAACACTCACCTTATAGTTTTCATGCTGAATTACTTGCACAAGTGGTGGTTAATGAACACACCCCTCCCATGGTGGTCAGCGTCGTTGATCAATTCAACGAAAGTTTAGATCTTCCATCACAATGAAGCCAACCATCCTAGTTGCTTGAGGGAGCAATGAACTTGGGCATTGATTTGGAAGTCCCAGAACAACGAGATAGGTCTATACTTTCCCATCACCACCAACATAAATTGACCTTTCTTAAGTTGTGCATTACTATGCTCCTTCTTGTAATTCAGATTCACAAGGCAATGAAGATGTACCACAGGGCTCAAAGGTAGTGGAGGAGGTCATTGGCACACAGTCAGATGGTACACAAGAAACACAAACAGTTTCACACATCAGCAAGTTCCTAAAGTTTCTTGTGCACACTATCCGTCAAAAGAAATCCAAAGCAGGTGCAATTTGGATTAGTAGACAGACTCAATTGTTGACAACAAATGACTACATGAGGTTGTTAATGGAGCAAGAGCAAAGGAAGAAATAGGTCGAGGAGATAAAAGCAAGAAAGAGACAACAAAATGAGGAGAAAAGGGCAGCAAGAATTGTGTTAGCAGAGTTGAAGAAGAATGCTAGAATTGAGAAGGATATACTGTGAAAATAAAAAGAGCAGCAAAAATTACAACAGAAAAAGGATAGAGATGCGAAAAAGGAGCAAGAGAGGCTTTGCAAGGAATATGAATGAAAGGAAAAAGAGATTGAGGAGGCACAAAGGGCTTTACAAAGAGAGAGGCGGTTAAGGAACACTTCTAATCCGTTGTCTCAAAGTAATGGAGTCTCCTATGATATTCTCAAGATTAATATCCCTCAGTTCTCCACAATAATGAATTATTCAAACCTCTCCCAATCTGACTTCAGGGGCAGTCAATATCCATATCAATTTGGCACTCGGGATGTACAGATGTGTTCACCACCGCCCCCAACACATGTCACTTACCAAATCTACCACTCCAAGTCCCACTCATGTATTCAACAATCCCAGTCGACTAGAAGTGGACGAGAACATGGCAATTGGCACCCAACCAACCAAGATCCTTTTCACAATAGCAGCAACTAGATTACAAATGCTAGTTTCATAGATTGTAGAAGTATTGATATTTACAAATGCACCAAAATTGTGGATAGTTGTAATTTTTTGATAAGTACAGATTGACCGTTATTGTTTTGGTTTGTGAAGTAATCTGATCAGATTCAAAAAAGTGTTGTATGTAATTTGCAACATGTGTTATTTTTTTGATTTGAAATGTATTCTTCTTCGTTGACAGTTTTAAATATATGAAAATTACAGATGCATCGATATTGTTTTGATTTGCAATATATTATGATCATATTGCAATGTGTGTTCTATGTAATTTTCAATGTGTCACTGTTTTCATTTCAAATGTTTGCTTCTTCATTGAAATTTTATCATTTTCTATTCCTTTTCCAATTATTTTTCCACGTGGGAGGTTGAAATTTGTCCAGGACTTTAAAAAAATGCAAAAATGACTCGTCAACCGATGCGTAGGCACCTCAGGTGCCAATTCCTACGTGGCTCGACATCCGAAGTTGACAGCCTTGCCACATCAACTTCTCTTAGTCTGCCACACAAAGAATCCACTATGTCGCATTTATCACTTGCCGCCACTTCCTATTCCTATTGATTGTCGTGTTCAATTGTTGTCACCTCTCCTAAACTTCTCGCCACCCCGCAATTTTATTCCAACCAACCTATACATATGGATATACATATACATACATATACATATATACATATGTATATGTATATGTATATGTATATGTATGCATATACATATGCATATGTATATGTATATATGTATGCATATGTATATGCATACATATACATATACATATACAAAAGCATATAGATATGCATACGTATATGTATATGTATGCCATACATATACATATGCATATGTATATGCATATACATATCTATATACATATACATATATGTATATGCATATACATATCTACATACATATACATATGCATATGCATATACCTATACATATACGTAAGTATATACATATCTATATACATATACATATGATATGTATGTATATGTATACACATATACATACATATTTTCTGAGCCAACCTGCATTGAATGCTCCCTAGTGCCTCACTCTTGTCGCCCACTTTTCACCTTTTCATTCTAGCAAGTTGTCATTCTTTCTTCACTTGTAGGCCACTATCTGCTCGGTTCATCGTCTGCAACCTAAAAACCTTTACCACAACCTACGATGCTCAAAGATCGGTTCCTATTTGGGTAGAATCTGATTAGGAGATAGGCACATGCCAATTACTGAATGTTACCAGCGGCTCCACTTCCGCCATGCAAGCAACGAACGGGTTCCATATACATATACATATACATGTACATATACATATATACATGTATATGTATATATATATGCATACATACACATACATATACATATACATATACATATCTATATACATATACATATATGTATGCATATGTATACACATATACATATACATACCAATATACATAGACATATATATATTCGTACATACAATTAAGTCGTGCAACTGTTCTATCTTTTTTTAGGTGCCATTGATGAATTTGGAGGTGTTTAATTTTTCATAGGTGATGCTTCATCTTCAATTCAATGTAAATGAATGCATATATATTATTCTGCTGTGATTCAATTCATTCATAGAAATGAATGCATGTAAGAAATGCTGCAATTTTTCATTTCAATAACAAACAATAAATTTTGTTGTTTTGATGCCATTTATAAACCTGGGGTTGTTCTATTTTTTCATAGGTTTTGCATGTAAGCAATTCTATATACATATATGTATATGTAAATATATATACATGTATACACAAATATACATATAAATATATATACACATACACATACACATACACATATACATATACATAACATTTGTATGTTGTTTTCGTGCCATAGATAAATTTGGGGCTGTTCAATTTTTCAAATGAATGCATATAAGCAATGCTGCAATTTTTCATTACAGTAACAAATAATATTGTTGGCTGTTTCGATGCCATAGATAAATTTGGGATTCTCTTTTTCATAGGTTGTGCATACAAGAAAATCTATATTCATACACATACCCATCCACATCCACACATGTATATACATAAAACATAGACACACAAATATACATATAGGTTTTGCTTCATCAATTCAGTCAACTAAACAATAGAGACATGTTTTAGGGAGACTTGATTTCATGAACGCTCATTTGATGGCAACCTATGTTGCACGGGTCCACAACTCCATTCGAATTGTGAAGTGTTGCATAGGTAACCATGACAAACCTTCACAAAACCAAGTCCCTTAAGCCATTCAAATACAAAGCTACAATAGTTGCATGATTCAATTGATGCACCCTAACCTATTACAAAGATAACACCCCCAAATGAATCAAATCACCTATAAAATATAACACACTTGCACTTAATCAAAGGCACCTAAAATTGATATAATTGTTGTAGGGCTGATTTGATGAAGGATAACCTATGAAAAAGAGAACCCCCCAAAAAAATTGATTAATAGAACTTCATGTTCGAACCATGAAAAGAATTGTAAATTCCAACCATACCAATATTAAACACAATTTGCAGTGTCAAAGTATCTACAATTGTTACAAGATGTAATGGTTTAGGGGGACTTGATTTTAGGAATGCTCGTTTGATGGCAACCTATGTTGCATGGGTCCACAACTCTATTCGAATTGTGAAGTGTTGCATAGGTAACCATGACAAGCCTTTAAAAAACCAAGTCCCCCAAGTCACTCAAATACAAAGCTACGGTAATCTATGTTGCACTTTGCCCACAATTGGACCTTTCAACTGTGAAGTGCTACATAGGCAACCATGGAAGGCCTTGGGAAAACCAGGTCCCCTAAATACATGTTGTAAGAAAGTTTTAGTGCTCAATATTGATCTATGGTAATACATGTGAATACTTGAAGGTTTTCATGGCTATTTGAATTGAGAATTATTTGAATTTGATTGATGGTTGTTTGGTGAATCTGATTGATTTTGGCCATTAATTATTTAGTTGATTATTTTGGTGTATTGTTTGCAATTATTTCCATAATGTTGTATTTAATAATGGGTGCCTTACAGCTTATAAAAATGGAAGCAAATGGGATTTTGGAGTTCACCACTACTAAGTTCGCACCGTACTTGGCAAGATGGGACATATTGGTGCTGATATGTGTTGTAGGTTTCATGATTGATTAGACAGGTGGATGCATTTTCTTGTTGGTTTGGTTATGATATGATGAGAAACATGATTGTAATGGGTTTGGCAGTCGCTCAAAGATGGGTGAGATGGGTTTGAATTGTGTTGACTTGGCACCTTGTTTACGTTGTGTAGTTGTGATTAATGTGAAAGTGATGTTTGGATTGGTGCATCAGTTGGGTTTACCAGTTTACGGGGAAGCGTGCATGTGTTACTGTTTGGGGTGTTCAAATTCCATGTTGATATGGGACTTTCTATATGTCAGATACAAGTTGGATACACTTCATCATGTTTGGCTGCCTCCGTGTACTTGTTTTGTTTTGAACTAAATGTTATTAAGTGTGCATTTTAAATATGATTTATATTTGATGTCATTGTGCCTATTTATGGATGAATTATTTTTTAAGTGGTGAGGACCGGTGTATAGGTGGACATCATATAAAGTTGAGGACACCCCCAAATTAATCAATGGCACCTACAAAAGATATAAATGTTGCAGGTTTGAATTTATGAAGCATAAACATATACATAGACATAGACATAAGTGAATTAAACACGACTGTAGAGAAGTATAGGAAGGGGTAGTGAGTGATAAATGCGATGCAGTGGAGTTTTAGGGTAGTTGACTAGGAGAAGTAGACGTGGCAAGGTTGTCCACTTAAGACCTCTTCACACATCTATACACACACACATTTACATATAGACATACACATTTACATATACACATTTACATATACAAATACATACATGCAGACATAGACATAGACATTGACATACACATACACATACACATACACATAGACACATAGACATAGACATACACGCAGACATAGACATAGAGAAACACATACACATACACATACAAATACACATACACACAGACATTGCCATCATTGTGAAGAAATAACGAGAAGTTGCTAGAATGAAAGGCTGTAAAGTTGACAAGTGTGCGAGGCACTACGAGCATTGGATGCAGGTTGGCTCAAAAAATACGCAGGATGTTGTGAAAGTAGTATATGTATATGTATATGTATATACACATATATAGACATATTCATACACATATACATAAACATAAACATATGTATATGTATATACATATGCATACATATAAATAAGATGCAAAGACCTTAAGCATATACATGTTGGATACACTTCATCATGTTTGGTTGTTAGCGTATAATTGTTTTGTTTCAATATAATTACAATTGCGTGTGCATTTAATATCTAATATACATATACATATGCCTACGTATATGTCTATAAATGAGTAAACCTGCATTTAATACATATGTCTATGTAAAGGTACAATATATGCATGACTGATTTGATGAAGCAGAACCTAAAAAAATAGAACACCCCCATATATTTCCAAGGCATGAAAAGAAGGTACAATAGTTGGATGATTGAATTGATGGAAAATAACCTATGCAAAAGATAACACCCCCAAAATAATCAATGGCACCTAAGAAAAGATAGAAACATTTGCATTATAGATTTATTGAAGTAGCACATATGATAATCGTACACCCCTATATTTATCAATGAAGACTAACCATGATGAAGTTGGGTATTTGTTTTTTGATAATGGGTTTTAAAAAAAAAATCTATTGGTCCACGTGGCCTGTGACGTGGATTGTGCAATTTTGGGTGTGTACGTATCGGCTCCTCTCCCCTACCTAATCAAGTAGATCCTATTAAAAAAACAAGACCCCCAAATTTTTGTAATGCAAACAAAAAAAACTCCAATAATTGCATGTCTGAATTGATGAATCCTAATCATTGGGAAACATAACACCCCCAATTTAATGAATGTCACCTAAAGAAAATAGCAATAATGAATGAATGAAACAACACGTATGAAAAACCTAAACCCCCAATTTTATCAATGGCATGTAGAAGTGGTACTCAACAACATGAATTGAAAAGTGAACATTAACCCATGACTGTAATGGTTGTAATGAAGCAAAATATAAAGCTTACGAATGGAAAACAATAAGAGTATAATAATTATCACATATGTATATGACTGACTTGATGGCACAGAAACAACATAAATTTTTTAAGTGACTGAAAAGATGAAGCAAAACCGAAAAAAAGATTAACCCACATTTTTATTTTGGTTAATGAAACAGAGAACACAGCCTAACTCAATGATAATGACTTATGATAATACGATAAGCAGAGTCAATGATAATACAGAACCTATGAGAAAAAGATAAGCAAAGTCAATGATCATGCAGAACCTATGAGAAAACAATAAGGAGAGTGAATGATAATGTAGAACCTGTGAGATTACAATATAAGCAAAGTGAATGATAATGTAGAACCTATGGAACATAAATGCTAAACTATGAGTGTAATATTTGCAATATAAATAACACCAACATATTTATCTATGGCACAAAAACAACACAAATTTTTTAAGTGACTGAAAAGATGAAGCAAAACCTAAAAAAAGATTAACCCACATGAGTTTTTTTGGTTAATGAAACAAAGAAAACAACCTAACTCAACGATAATGCAGAACCTGTGATAACACGATAAGTATAGTCAATGATAAGGCAGAACCTGTGAGATTACAATAAGCAGAGTGAATGATAATGCAGAACGTATGAAACATAAATGGTAAACTATGGGTGTAATATTTGCAATATAAATAACACCAACATATTTATCTATTGCACATAAACAACATTAATTTTTTAAGTGACTGAAAAGATGAAGCAAAACCTAAAAAAAGATTAACCCACATGATTTTTTTTGGTTAATGAAACAAAGAACACAACCTAGCTCAATGATAATGCAGAACCTATGAGAATACGATAAGCAAAGTGAACGATAAGCAGAGTGAATGATAATGCAGAGCCTGTGAGATTACGATAAGCAAAGTCAATGATAATGCAGAACCTATGAGAATACGATATGCAGAGTCAATGACAATGCAAAACCTATGAGAATAGGATAACCAGAGTCAATGATAATGGAGAACCTATAAGAAAGAATAGGATAAGCAAAGTATATGATAATGCAAAACCTATGAAACATAAATGGTAAAACTATGAGTGTAACATTTGCAAAATAAACCCTAGGGAAACATAAATGCTAAACTATGAGTGTTATATTTTCAAAATAAACCCTACTAAAAGAGAAATGCCAAAATATGAGTGTAATATTTGCAATATAAACCCTATGAAGCAGAACCCATATAAAAAAAAATATAACTTCATCTATGACATGGAAACAACGAACATTATTATTACTAAAAGAAGAAAACAACCCCAGAAATTTCAATGGCGGGGAAACAACCAACTGCATTATTATCTATTATATAAACAAAGCGATGCTTGAACATAAGATTCATTTCCAAAGATTTGGTGTGTTTATGAACACAAATATGACAGTGTTCATAAACACTAAACTTCAACAAAAAAAAGATATCTGCAACACCAAAAAACCAATAAAACAATCTGAAATTGCAAACCAAACTCAAACAACCGAATAATGGCGAGCCTTAGTGAGCAACCTCACTTGGGTCGAACACGCGACGAACCCGTTCGTTGCTTGCGGTGACCTTCATGGCGGCGAAGAACCTGTTCATGGCGGCGAGGAACCCGTTCATGGCACTGAGGAACCTGTTTGTTGCTTGCATGGCAGAAATGGAGCCGCTAGTAATGTTCGGTAACTGGCATTTACCCATCTCCGTATCGGCTTCTACCCAAACACGATATGGTCTATGAGCATCGCAGATTGTGGTGAATAGACGAAGGTTGCAGACAACGAAACGAGTAGGTACTAGCGTGCAAGTGAAGAAGGAATGTCTACTTGCTAGAATGAAAGGCTGAAAACATGGCGAGAAGAGCGAGGCACTGGGAGCATTCAATGCAGTTTAGCTCGAAATAAACGCGGGGTGGCGTGGAGCTTAGGAGAGGTCACAACAATTAAACCCGACAACCGGTAAGAATAGGAAGTGGCGACGAGTGATAAATGCGATGTAGTGGATTCTTAGGATTGCAGACTGAGAGAAGTTGGCGTGGCAAGGCTGTCAACTTCAGATGCCGAGCCACACAGGTTGTGGCACCTGAGGTGCCTACGTATTGGTTGACGGGTCATTTGCGCGTTTTTGTAAAGTCGTGGACAAATTTCGACCTTCCACGTGACAAAATATTTTGAAAATAAAAAAACATAATTTTATATTGTTTAATATCCTTTTTGCATAATAGGTTATTTTTAAAAAATACTATTGATTCACGTAGTCTGCCACGTGAAATGTGTGATTTTGGTGTGTACGTATCGAATCCTCTCCCCTACATACAGATTATCACTCAGGCCCTCAACCCGAAGCACTGCGCCTTCGTCAGAAGTACCATTTATGTTCTTGGATTGTGTGTAATAAAACAAGTAGACTGCCTCCTGTTCAAGCGCAGGCTCTTGGCCGGACTTGTACCATTTTATGTAGTGCTCGCCCAGCTCCAGGAAGCACTCGTGGCTGAATGTATCGGCGCCTAGCTTCTTTGCGGCTGCGCTTTAAGGCGGAGCAACGTACGTGCTCTCCTGCCAGTCATTCCAAGTTACTATCTTTACAAAAGGGGGATTAAGACTTATAAGCTGCTTTCCCCGAGCCATGCGGCGAAGAAAAGCTTGCCGTTGTAAGTGAGGTAGTTTGGGTGATCTGCGTAGGTGGTGAGCATGGAAATGAGGTCGTCGGATGAGAGGGTTTTACCCTCACTGTTGATAGACATATCAGCAGAGAAGAAAAGCTTGAAGTCTGTGCCAGAGTCTAGAACGGCCTGGCACATGTCGTCTGCACGGTTGGGCCGCCACACATTGGAATTGAGGGCAAAGGCGTCAATGCCTTTGCTATATGCCAGCTGAATTTCCTTTTTCAGTGTCTCCACGCCGTCCGGCTCGTAAAGCATGTAATGCGTAAATACCATCCGCGGCTCCTCCGACCGGGAATACTAAAGAGAAGCATTCCAAAATCATGGTTAAAGTTACATGCTTTGTTACTAGAATAAACAAATAAATAAGAAACAAGGTTTTCAAAGATTTTTCTAATTTTAATTTTAGAGATATAATGAAGCAGCACACCTTAAATGTAAGATGCTCTAGCCCCAAGAGCCGAGGAGGGTTCGCTTCGTCCGCCATTTGTCTTCCCAAGTCACGGAGGTGATCATGCATTCTAAAATATTCATGATGCATTCTAACATCATTGGGCTGGATATGTCTAAGTTTCTCCAATTCGACTTTCCAAAAGTTCTCATCTCTTCCACGAACGACGAACGTGGGTGCCCAATGTTTTGAGTGAGAGGAGTAAACCTCCGCAGAATTTCACGAAACTTTCAACCAGCTCCTCGCATGGAAAGGTTGGGATCTTTCCGCCGAAAGCATGCTTACGGAAGAGCTCTTTAGCATGATCATTACCCATTGTTTTCATCTCATAACAATTACTGATTTCTGCAGTTATTAACACACCTTCGTGACGGGTTGTGATAATTACTAAGCAAGCAGGACTGAGAAGATCTTGAAATAAAAGGGCTTGTAACTGGTCCTCATGATCGATATCATCTAGGATTATTAGAAAACGCGAAGACTTTGCCTTCTCCAGACGATGCTTCAGCAGACGTGTTCCTTCCTCGGTATGCTGAAATTCTCTGTTTTCACTAAAGAGATCTTTCAGAAGCTTTTTCTGCAAAACGTGCAATTCACGCTCGGTATGCTGAAATTCTTTGTTTTCACTAAAGAGATCTTTCAGAAGCTTTTTCTGCAAAACGTGCAATTCACGTTTGGCATTTGATTCTCACACATCATAGAGAAAACAAGATGCCTTGTACTTTGATTTCTTCTTGTCGAATAGTGCTTTTGCGAGGGTGGTCTTCCCAGAGCCCCCAAGTCCAAAGATCCCTACTGACCCTGACTCTGCGAACCTTCTCTCAAAATCTTCGACAAGTTCATCCAGTCCAACTGGATATAATGCAACATGCGATATCCTGTTTTCGATTTCTTTCACCACGGCGGAGACAATCTCTTTACACAAATTGCTGAAATCCGAGAAGAAGATTTTCATTTCTTAAGAGAGACATTGAGATAAGGTGAAATAAATGCCACTTACCGAAGAAAAATAGAAAATGGAAAACCATGATGAATGGCAACGAAACCAAAGCACATTCAAGTAAACTTACCTTTTACCCCTCGAACTTTCAAATCCAACTACTTGTGAAGCAGATTCAAGCGCTTTTTTCCATTCTTCCAGCTTATTATCAGGGTACCTTTCTTTGCGTGCTTCATGTTTGGAAAATGCCGCAGCGTACGATTCCTTGATGTGACGAACGACAAAAGGCTCCACATCATAGAACACAGGAATGAAGCGTGCGCCTTCATGATCTCGTTGGCGTAGCATCAGGACGAGCTCGTTTAGACACCATGGGGACTCTGCATATCCTTGGGAAAAAATGGCTATCTGAACAAAAGATGAGCATATGGCACTCTCAATGGCAGGAGTAATAGAATCTCCCTTTTCTAACTCTAGACGGTCTAAAAATGCCGGGCAAACTCTTCTTTGACGTCGGGGCCTCGGTGGCTGATGAATGCATCATATGATTTTGAGGAAGAGAAAGCCATTAATGCAAATATTACAGTGGCGTTACACACCAGACTTTCTAAGGCAAAGAGGGCTTGATTTAATGAAACGATACAACAATAGCTGTGATTACTTAACTGTTCCATTACGGAAGTAGCTGATTAAGAACACATCATGGTAAAAAATTTTTTGTCCTTTTTCCCAAGTACAGGCCCTACCGTAACTTTGTATAAACAGATTCATTGAATTTGTCGTTAAATAGCTGACATCTTATTCCTCGCAAAGACTAGGGACAGGGAAATATACTTCACATGTGAAAGAATTCAATAATTCTTGGCATTCTACGTATATCACAAAATCACACTCACTTCGAAGATACTGCGGGAGCTTTAAAAGTCAGTCGTACGGTTTCAAAATTATGACTCATATCAATTGCGTGCAGTTTTTAAATTATTATGTGTCAATTGCGTGTGATTTTAAAATTATTATTTTAAAAGTCCGTTTTACTGTTTGTAAGTCTTCTGTCAATTGGGTGTGGTTTTAAAATTATTATTTGAAAATTCAAGTCTTATATCAATTGCACGTGATTTGATTTGATTTTTAAGAATACTGTATAAATAAACATTAAAAAATAAGTAGTCACATTTCTAGAATCTAAACATAAGAACATAAAACATAAAAATATAAAAGTCTTGTGCCATTTTAAAATCCACTATATCAATTAAGTGTGATGTCATTTCCTTCACATAATGAGAAATTATCTTACGATAGTTTACCGTATCTGAAGAATTTAGTATGTTTTAATCAATATTTAATATAATTAAAATGAAGTAATTTGTAATTTGAAAGAAAAAATATTAGGCATGATAATGAATTTACTATTTAACTTTTAAAAATAATGTTAATAAATGTGCCTACATAATAATGTATTTGGAAGAATAATATTAATGTATTATCTCATTTCGTTTATAATGAGATTTTCATTAGTTTCTTAGCGGGAGGTTTACTTGTTAAAATTCATATGTGATTGAATTAAAATTAGAAGCTCCAAATTCAAACATTTTCAACCCTTTCTATCAATCATTATGAGTTGAATTAACATAAATTTAACCGACATGTTATGTCATTGTATTTAAAGACATCCAATGTCCACTTTATTTAATATGAGGGAATAATTATCGCTCACTTTGATTTTAATAGGTAATAAAGGATCAAATATACATCATCATCATATAAGCTTATTTTGTGTCTATGCACGTTGTTTGCAATATCAAGTAGATCATTATAATACTAACTAAACTTGAAAAAGGGGTTTGACCTAACTAAACTTGTTCACCTATCAAGTCAACAAACTCCTAATGATGTCCTTAGGCAACACCTTCCCAAAATTATCTATCTAGAAGATAGTGGCTTGAATTTCTTATGAGAATTATCATAGTTATCTTAGGGTATTCCTAATTATTTATTATCATGATTGTATTAGGACCCTTGTATCAATATGTCTTCCTAATGGTGATCTTATTTTTATTCTTAGATTTAGTTCTTTCAAAGGTTATTCTTGTTTGGTGATGCTTATTTAGATTGGATTAGGTGAGTTTTCTTTTATTCAATGAGTTCACTTTGAGGTCTCAAGACATGGACTTGGGGACTACATTTTCATCCTCAAGGTGGCCTTAGTTTAATGTATTAGTGGAAGCCTTTGTATTCACATTGGTGGATATTATTTGTCATTAAAGTGGTGTTAGCTTCAATTCCAAGCCTTCATATAGTTCAATTTTAAGACACAACTTAGTGTAAATCCTTTGATTGGTTGACAAATATCTTCAAAAATAAAGTTAATGAAGGCTTTTTCATCAGCATGAATAATGAATTTTTGGTGGGAGATGTAGACACCTAAAATTTGTTGAGAAACATGTGTCTCAACCTTGCAAGATTTTTCCAAATAATTCCAAAAGTGTTGTTGATAGTTTTCCACTTGTTGGTGCCTTGGAAAAGGGTGTATAAGTTGTCAAAACAAGCTTTGTCCATAGTATAATATAGGAGGGCCATTTTTAGAGGATAGATGACACATTTCATGACTTTTATGAGGGTCAAAAATAGGGAACAAAATTTTGGACGTGAGTACTATTTTAAACCTGGTTTTTTTTTTTTATCTTGGAAAAATAAATGTCAAGAATGGGCAACATGTGGCATGGAGGTTTTTCCCATGGTATTGTAAAACCACAAGTGGTTTCTAGGTTGTGAAAAGCCTATATAATGAGGGCTTGGGGAGGAGTTTGAATCATGGAGTTTTGTTTGCAAGGCTGGGTGCTAGAAGGATGCTAGTAATGTCTCTCCAAGCTTGAGTTGAGGTGATGCTCTTCTAAGAAATTGCATTGCAAGTGTATTGTAATCATTTATTGATTTGGTAATACATTATGTAGGTTTTAGAGTGTGGGGTTTTTCTCCCGTAAGGGTTTTCCCCACGATAATCATTGTGTTATGTGCTCATTGTTTTATTCATGCTCTTGTATGTTTCTTAAGATTCCTATAATCAGTTAAGTTGAAATTTGCATAATCGTTCTCTCAAGATTAGCGTAGGAAGCGATTCCGCACACCTTTGCTTCCTTTCAAGTGGTATTAGAGTCTGGCCAGTTTTGGTTCTATTTGTTGGGTACGGGGTTTTTTGAGCTAATCAAGGTTTGAGTGGGAGCTTGTACAGAGTATTTCACTTTTTGTATTGTAGGATCGTAAAGATGGCAAGCATGTCAGGGAGGATTGATGTAGAGAAGTTTTCTGGCATGAAATTTGAGATGTGGAAGCTGAAGATGGAAGATTTGTTGATTGATTGAGATCTATGTGATGCGGTGGATGAGAATAAGTTGAGGCCTACAGATCTGACTTTAGCCGCACAGTATGATGTGATGGACAGAAAAGCTAAAGGTCTCACAAGATTGTGTCTTGCAACCTTAATTCCGATTAGTGTGCATGAAGAATCCACTGCAAAGAATCTTTGGAAGAAGCTAAGTGAGATCTACCAAGCAAAATCACTTGTGAATAAGATTTCCTCGAGGAAGAAGTTGTATTCCTTGAGAATGGAAGAAGGTGGACGAATTTTTGAGCATTTGGAAAGTTTTAATATGTTGGTGACTCAATTGACCTCAGTTGGGGTGCTAATGGATGAAGAAGAAAGGTGCCAAATCTTGCTATGCTCATTGCCAGACTCATGGGATAGCCTTGTCATGGCCATAGGGAGCACTTCAGTTGTCTTGAAGATAGAGGATGTTGTTGATTCTCTACTTTTTGAGGAGATGAGAAGGAAGTTCTCTCTGAATGCCAAAGAGGCTTTGAGTGTTCGAGGAAGACCAAAAGAAAGAGGAAAGAATGAAAAGAAGCATGGCCGTTCTAAGTCCAAGAATAAGGGGAGATCAAAATCCCCTGGTAAGTCCAAGGCAATTTGCTGGAATTGTGGAAAACCTAGACACTTCTAAAAGGACTGCAAAGAGGAAAAGAAGAAGAAGAAGCAAGATTTTGATTCTGAGTCTGAGAAGGAAGATGGAGATGCTTTTATTGCAGCCTTGGCCACTAGTGCAAGTGACAATGCATGGTTGATAGACTCAGGTGCATCTTCCACCTGACTCCTAATAGAAACTAGTTTAGTAAGTATGAAAATTTTGATGGTGGTAAGGTGTATTTGGGTGATAACTTTGTTCTTGATATTGTTGGTCATGAAAGTATTCGTGTAAAATTTTCTAATGGTAGAATTAGAAGATTTGATGGTGTTTTGCATATCCCAAGACTAGCAAGGAATTTGTTATCTATTAGCAAACTAATAGATGCAGATGTGCATGTACAGTTCTCTGAAGCAGGTGTGAAAATGGTGAGAGATGCTATGGTGATAGCAAGAGGAAGTTGATTGGGTACATTGTACTAGCTTGATGCATGCACAATTGAGTGCAATAGTACATTTGATAAGATTGTGAAAAAGACTACTCCGTTGGAATTTAAGGAGAGGGTTTCTCTTTCAACAAATGGTTGTGGTTTTTGGGTACCCAAGGGTGCTCTATCGAGTGAATCAAAGTTTCCTGTAGAGAAGACAATGTTATGACACCAGCGACTTAGCCACATAGGTGAGAAGGGTCGACGAACCTTGAAAAACAAGAACCTTGTTGATGGGTTGAATGAATCTTGCAATCTTGAATTTGATTTTTGTGAGCATTGTATTTATGGAAAACAAAACCACATTCAGTTTTACTTGAGTTCTCATAAGTCTTCATGTATTCTAGATCTGATCCATTTGAATGTATTTGGTCAAGTTGATGTTCCTTCCATTGGTAGATCAGTTTATTATGTTTCTTTCATTGATGATTTTAGTAGAAGAACATGGGTTTATTTTCTTAAGAGTAAAGCTGAAATTTTCAGTCATTTCAAAGAATTTAAAGCAATGGTTGAGTTGTAGACTAAAAAGAAGATAAAATGTTTGAGGACATATAATGGCGATGAATACTGCTCTAATGATTTTGATACATTTTGTAAAGATTATGGTATTAAAAGACAAAAGACAACTCCGTATTCTCCACAATAAAATGGAGTTGCAAAAAGAATGAATAGGACCTTGATGGAGAAGGCTAGGAGTATGCTGAGTGGTGCTGGACTAGAACAAAATTTCTGGGCTGAAGCTATAGCCACTGCTTGCTACCTGATAAACAGGTCTCCTACATTAGCTCTTGTTGATAAGACACCAATGGAAGCATGGTCAGGCCACAAGCCTTCACTTAGACATCTGAGAGTGTCCGGTTGTGAAGCATATTCTCATGTGCCAAAGGAGAAGCAGACAAAATTGGATAACAAAGCTGTTAAATGTATATTCATCAGATACAGTTATGGTATGAAAGGATACAAGTTTTGGGATCCTACTAAACAAAAGGTATTTTATTCTAGAAGTGTTCTTGTTAGAGAAACTAAGCCTTCTTTTGTTACGGTGCAACCAGAAAAAACAAAAGAAAAGAAAGATGTGATTCAACTACCTGCTACACTAGAGAAAGTTGAATCGAGACCCTTAGAAAGACAAGAAGTCGAGGAGAGTTCTACGTCTTCTGAATCATCAGAGGAAGAAGAGGTACCTGAACCTAAAAATGAACCAGATCTTGTTTGAAGGTCTACTAGACAAAGGAAACCACCTGAAAGGTATGGATATTCTCCTAATGATTGGATGTGCATATTTTCTTTGAATGCTAATATTGATGAACCGAGATATGTGGAAGAGGCTCTTGGTATGAATGATTCAGAGTCTTGGAAAAAAACCATGGATGAAGAGATGGCAACTCTTAAGAGGAATGACACATGGGACCTTGTACCATTGCCTGAAGAACGAAAGCTTGATGATTGTAAATGGGTGTTCAAAAAGAAGATGGGTTCAAATGGAAGCATTGAGAAGTATAAAGCACGTTTGGTTGCAAAAGGTTACTCCTAGGTTGAGGGAGTAGATTATGGTGAGATTTTTTCACCTATAGCCAAAATGACAGCCATTCGATTTTTGCTTTCTATTGTAGCAACTTATGATCTAGAGATCGAGAAAATGGATGTGAAAACAACTTTCCTTCATGGAGATTTGGAGGAAGAAATTTACATGACACAGCTAGAGCACTATGTGGTAAAAGGTAAAAGTCATTTGGTCTATAAGTTGAAGAAATCCTTGTATGGTTTAAAACAAAGTCCTAGGATGTGGTACCAAAAGTTTGATACATATGTGTTGAGTTTATGATTTTTGTGGTCTAAATCGAATCATTTTATATATTTCAAATCTGATGGTGATCGTTTCTTGGTTATTGCCTTGTATGTTGATGACATGTTATTTATTGGCAAAGGAAAAGGTTTGATTGTAGAATTAAAATCTCAACTCTCAATAAAGTTTGAAATGAAAGATCTCGGTGCAGCAAGACACATTCTGGGAATGGAGATTATAAGAGATAGACAAAGCAAAAAACTTTGGCTAGGCCAGAGCAAGTATGTTGGTACTATTTTGAGAAGATTCAATATGCAGGATTCTAGACCATTGGGTGTTCCTATTACAATGGGAACAAAGATGTATAGCTCACAGTGTCCTACATCCCCATTAGAGATGGAAGAGATGAGTCGAGTACCATACCAGAGTGTTGTAGGAAGTTTGATGTATGCTATGGTTTGTACTAGACCAAACATTTCCCAAGCAGTGGGAGTTATTTCCCGTTACATGTCTAATCCAGGAAGAGCACATTGGGATGCAGTAAAGAGAGTTTTCAGATACTTGCAGGGTACCTTAGAGTACTCTATATATTTTCATAGAATAGGAAACGAGCATTTCTTGGATATTTGTGGCTATGTGGATTCAGACTGAGTTGGTGATGTTGATAGAAGAAGATCCACTAGTGCATATGTGTTTACATTATTTCATGGTGCAATCAGTTGGATGAGCAAGTGACAGGCTATGGTTGCTTTGTCCACTATAGAGGCAGAGTATATGGCAGCTACTCATGCCTGCAAGGAAGCCATCTGGCTCAAGAGATTGTGTTCAGATATAGAGTTCAAATAGGGTGCAATAAAAATATATAGTGATAATCGGAGTGCAATTTTCCTAGCGAAGAACCCGACATTTCATGCCAGGACCAAGCACATTGATGTACAATATCATTTTGTGAGAGATATGGTTGAGGATGGAAAGGTGAAGCTGGAGAAGGTAGAAACTTTGGAAAATGTTGTTGATGCATTAACTAAGCTCGTGAGCATAGAGAAGTTTAGATGGTGTTCAGAGTCTATGGGCCTCTCGACCCCTATCAATTAAGTCCATGCTAGTTTTGACCCTCTGACTCTTGCAAGGTGTTCGACAAGTGGGAGAATGTTGAGAAACATGTGTCTCAACCTTGCAAGATTTTTCCAAATAATTCCAAAAATGTTGTTGATAGTTTTCCACTTGTTGGTGCCTTGGAAAAGGGTGTATAAGTTGTCAAAAGAAGCTTTGTCCATAGTATAATATAGGAGGGCCATTTTTAGAGCATAGATGACACATTTCAGGACTTTTATGAGGGTCAAAAATAGGGAACAAACTTTTGGATGTGAGTACTATTTTTAACCTTGTTTTTTTTTCTATCTTGGAAATATAAATGTCAAGAATGGGCAACATGTGGCATGGAGGTTTTTCCCATGGTATTGTAAAACCACAAGTGGTTTCCAGATTGTGAAATGCCTATATAATGAGGGCTTGGGGAGGAGTTTGAATCATAGAGTTTTGTTTGCAAGGCTAGGTGCTAGAAGGATTCTAGTAATGTCTTTCCAAGCTTGAGTTGAGGTGATTCTCTTGTAAGAAATTGTATTGCAAGCGTATTGTAATCATTTGTTGATTTGGTAATACATTATGCAGGTTTTAGAGTGTGGGGTTTTTCTCCCATAAGGGTTTTCCCCACGATAATCATTGTGTTATGTGCTCATTGTTTTATTCATGCTCTTGTATGTTTCTTGAGATTCTTGTAATCAGTTAAGTTGAAATTTGCATAATCGTTCTCTCAAGATTAGCGTAGGAAGCGATTCCACACACCTTTGCTTCCTTTCAAAATTAACCACTTAATACCCTATTGAATACCACATCAATGTATACTGACTCCATTTGAATAATTATATTTTCAATACCTCATTATCACATTCTCTAATTAACTAAATTAATCTTCATCATTTATTGAAATATTTATCTCTAATTAATTAGTCATTTCTTTTCTTCTTCAAAATAAATAAATATTTCCATATCATTATCCATAAGTAAACAACTAAAAAAAAAATCACATGCACACCCACACTCACTAATTTATGAATAATTATCATTTTTTAAGAAAAAATTGTGGGTAAGTGTGTTATTCCTATGTGTAAAGTGTGGGCACAACAAAAATCTCATAGAAAGTTGATGGGTTTGAAATCCATAATAATACTAAATAATTAGGACCAAGATTGGATAAAAATTTTTGAACAATATCGTGTCCCATTTTTTGGCCAAAGTAGGACAATAGAATAATCATTTTCACTAAATTTTCACTTTATGAAACCTGTAGCAACTCAACCATTAATAATCTAGAGATGATATGAACTAGTGATTTGTGAGGACTTGTGTGTAGATTCTAAATATATATTTAAAAAAAAAAAAGAATTAAATTTGTGATTTTTTACATGATTTTTAATAACTTATTTTTTATAGTAAACAAAAAAAATTTAAAATGATGTTTTTATCATCATACATAATTTTTTCATTGAAAGGATAAAATTATAATTTAAAAAATATAGATTTTTAACATCAATATCTAGTGGATAGATATATTTTCATAATTTTTTGTTGCATATATATTTTTAATTAATTTATAAGACAAAGTAATTATAATTTGGACATAGGTGTATGTTGTCATGCATAACTTGTTTTTTATGTATTGGAATGAATTTATTTATTTTTAGCTGAAACAAGGATGTCAATATCTTGCGCACACATATTTTTTTATAATTTTTTTCTCTATTTTTTTTTTCCATGTGTGTAAAAATTATCTTGAAGTTTGGTGAAAAACCTTCATTCACAAGAAATAAAAGATAAATATAATTATAAAAATTAAAATATTCAAAATTATAGTTTTTGGAAAACTTATAATAAGGGTTTCACAATTAGAAAACATAATTTGTCAATAACTCTATTTGATTCCCCAAAATGTAAAAAAAAAGTGATTTTTTGTCAACATTTTGATAGGTACGAAGGAGAGTCCATTATGGGTATGATTTAAGACTCAAGGGGTTCTATCCAAGGGGATTTGATCTAATGGGGTCTTATATAACCCTATTCAATTAAAACCTTTTAGATCTAATGCCTCAAGGCTTAAATCATTAATTTTTCTAAAGAATATGTGATTTCAAGCAAAAATCAAGATGTCCCATGTTCAAGGCCCATTATTATGGGATTAACCATTTAACTAAACCATTTCAATAAATTCTCACCATCCATTTACAAGCAATATTGACTATGCATCTTCTATTTTACTCTAGAAGGTGACTTGCTCTAAAGACTAACATTTTTTTAGTTTTTTTAATAATGCAACTTATCCATTCATTTTCATACTATATTTGAAAATCTTGACTGTTCACCCTTTTTATTGCTCTAGAATCTACTAAAAACTTAGTAAAGTTACTTTGATACATATTGGTTATCCATTGTCATATTACTATATATTGAAATTTCAACCATCCACATCATCAATAGAAAATCTATAAATTTACCCTCATACCTCATCAAATCATAGGATCACATCAATCACATTAATACATGTAAAAAGATTATAGGATCCTTGAGAATCTAAAAATTAAGAGCATATCCTCTTGAGAAAGGATTTTTTTATCTTAAATAGTTTTAAAAAAACTAGTTTTAAGCACTTGACTATGGATTAGGTGATTTTACAATAGTTCTTTCTAAGGTATTAAATATTTTAGTTTGAATTATATTGTTTTTTTTTTGTTATAGGCATAAATTATACGCATGGAGTTATATTTTGGTAAATATTTTCTAAACTTAATTAAAAAATTTACAAGAAGTGTTTGAAAAAGAAGGATTTACATGTTGAATAATAAATAATTATTTTGAACATGTGAAATAAATAGTTAATTATGGTGCAGGGTGAAGCCATAATAGTGGTTTACATTTCAAGTGAGGAAGTAAAACTCACAAAAATGACCTCAAGAGAAAAAATGTGATTTTGGGGGTTCGTACGAATCTACTGGTTTGACTGAAGCCATAAGGGGTTCACTCAAACTAGGGTTCGAGTGAGAGCCTCTTGGAATCTTGGCTACCAGAAAATAAACAAAATTCATGGGAAAGGGGTTCGAGCGAATGCCTTTGAAGGGGGGTTCACTCGAACCCTAGTTCGAGTGAAAATCTAGTGGTTCACTCAAACCCCTAGGGGTTCGTACGAATCCCCCTTATCCCTCATCCCCCCCCGAGACACAAAAAAACCTAAATTTTGGCACTTCGAAGCTCGGGTTGAGGATGAAAATTGAGGAATCTTCACAAACCCAACTGGAATCAGGTAGTCCTCAGAATGAGCTATCCAATGAATATAATTTTAATATGTTTTTTTATTTATTATGTATTTGTAACGAGACTCTAGTTTACATCATCTTCAAATTCCTCACGGTTTAGCCACTATAGATGCCTGAATGTGACGATTCAATTAAAAATAATAATTTCAGTGTCCAGTTTGGCCAAAAATTGTAAACCACTATTGTGGGATCACCCTGCATTGTAGAAGATGTGTTTAGCCATATTAAATATTTATTTGGGTCCACTTATAAATTTGTAAACTTTAACATCGGTTTGATATTTTATGTGTGGGTTGCACATTGGAAAACTCTGTAATATTAAAATAAACTAATACCAAAAATAAATGTTAGGGTTAATGGTTTTTTTACACTCATGGTTTTGAGGCACATGGTTTTACCTTACTACTTGATTGTTTTGTGTGATCTTGATTTGATAAAAATAAGCACATGTTTGATGGTTAAGGTTGGTAAGTTGAGCGAGTTCAAATTGTATTAAGATTTTATTGAGTGCATATATGAACATGGTATGTGATGTGTGGTTATATTCTTGGACTGTATATAGACAATTCATTTGAGGATCTTATTATTTTAGAATTATTCATAGAGGTCTGTGAACCCCAATCCTAGACCTACACAAACATAGTAAACAAACACAATATTAGATCCATATGCAAGTTAGAACTAAGATTCCCCATGAAATTCATCAACAATGTTCAAAATAGGAAGAAAACGAAGAAAAAGACAAGAAAAACAATTAAATCATATTTAAGCATGAAAATCCTCAATTCCATGGGGGAATTGGTGCCAATTATGTGTAGAAATTGACGCTTTCCCAACTCCTTTGTAAGCTTGATGAAGATTGATCCACTTGATGATGAAGAACAATGTGCTCGATAAAATATGCAATAAACTAGTTATGATAATGGAAAATGCTCATGGAGATGGATGAAATTGCTTTAATATGAAGATAGTAACTTTGCTATAAATTGTGGATGTCAAATGAGAAGAAGATCTTTCTATTTATAGAAAGGCAAGATGGAGGAATGAGCAAAATGAAACAATGTGGGATCATTCAACATCCAATAGCCAAGTACCACTTGTCAAGATGTGAATGGATGAAGCTTTAACACATTTTGATGAATGAGCCAATAAATGATATTAGGTGGATTTTGAAATTCATGAAATGACTTGTTGGAGAGGGAAATAAAATGACTTAAATGCTACTTGGCTCAATGCACAAGGACATGTAAGAGGAGATAAATGTTTTGTTGGAAGGACAAATCCACTTGGAAGGATTTTCAAACTTGGAGGAATATTCCCCTAAATATGCCATGTTGAGAGAAAATATAGATTTAATAAACCAATTAAATGTATTTTTATGTGCAAGTGGCAAAATCTAGAGAAATTAGGTGATTATAATTAAATTAATCAAGATTTGATCAATTTAATATGAGATTAGATGATGTGACAATTTGATTTATATTTTTGGGTTGATTTAAATCAAAATTGAGAGGAATATGACTTAGACTTTAATTAAATAAAGATTTTGATTTATTTAACTAAAAGGGGATGATGTTAGATTAAATTAAATAAGGTTTAATTTATTCAATTTAATAGGATGACTTTAGATATTTAATTAGATAAAATGAATTATTTAATTAAATAAAGACACAGGGTTAATTAAATCAAAATTATTAATTTAATTAACAGGGAAGAATGAATTAATCAGATAAAATTGATTTATTTAATTAAGAGAGGAAATATGGTGAATTTAATCAAATAAAGATTATTCAATTAAATTGATTAGTAAAGGGGGTGATTTAGGAGGAAACGATGTTAGTAAGATCAGGATTAGGTGTGTAGGATCAACTTGTATATTTTTCATGTCTACATTTTGCCCCTCTTTGAAGCAATGCATTTGTTGCATTAGTTCAAAGAATAAACTGTTATGATCAAATTCAAAAATTTCTCATTTTTTCAGATGCCCCACTGCTGCCCCAGCAAGAAGGATTATGTTGGTATACTACCCCCTCAAAAGATTGAGCGGAAATATTAATTTTTTGATCACTATCATGATAAAATATGAGAGGAGTGGTTCTATTGATTAGAGGATGAAAGATAATTCTTTAACAAGATCAAATATTTGACATAGACAATTTTGCTGATGTATAGACAGTCATCAACCATGGGTAGCCTCGTGTATATTTTGAGATATCACACAAATTTTGGATAGAAATGTTAGTAAAGATAGAAGAATAAGAAGAAAATAATGATGAGAAGCGGATCCAACAAGCCTACACTATGAATGATGATGATGATGATGATAATCAGGAGTTGGGATTTTAAAAGGGCCATTTACCTTATGTTTGATAATACACATAGGTATGATGCATCAAGGTATAAAGAACCAGGATGGCGTTGTACCTGGTGTGATGGACTTTGACTCAACAATCAGATAGGAGTACTCTTGTTCACACTTGAAATATAGAACCTCATTCAGAATGTAGTTCAGATATTCTAAACATCTCGCACCAAAACATAGAAAAACAAGCCTTCCTATGTGGTCAACAAGACACCTAAAACACCCTCCCTACAAACCAAACAAAGCACGCATGATGAAGTTATTTTACAAGAATATCTAACAAGCACAATAGATAAAAATATAATGATCATTGCCCCATTCCTTTTTCTTTAAATCCTTTTGTTTGGACATCATCGAGAGGTCATTGGAATGAGCGCAAAATAAGACAAGTCAAAAAGACCAAGATAAAGTAAACAAACAAGTTAATGTTCTTCATATTGCTAGCCAAGACTATACTATGGTGATGCCTGATGTTGATGTCCATTGTAGGAAGGATGCATCCTAGGACATGTTGTTATCAGATTGATTATGAGATTGATTGGATGATAAGCTATTGATTCTCTATGTTGACTAACTTGTTGACTTACTGACCTAGACTCGAGACTTTGACGATTGAGCTTTCACTTTTAACCTACTGAACTTGCTTCTGATTGACTTACAAGAGGATGAAGATGATGATTGATTTATTATGAATGATGATTATTGTGGGTAAAAGAGAGATGAGATGGATGTACCATTTTGGGTATTTTTTTTTAATATTTGGATGTTTTTGGAATTTTGAAATGTTTTGAGGCTATTTTTTGGTATTTTGAGTTTTTCAATTTTTTTTGGATTTTCTGAGATTTTGACCAAGAGACTAACTTAAAGACCTACCCTAGGGGTCTCGAGAGTTGGTCAACATATTAGCCTTGCCTAAATTATATACCTAAAGACCATGTAGTTTGACTGACACAGATTTGATCATTGATGAGATAGATGGGCAAACAG
The DNA here is from genome assembly GCA_007115665.2 of Sequoiadendron giganteum. Taxonomy (NCBI): domain Eukaryota; kingdom Viridiplantae; phylum Streptophyta; class Pinopsida; order Cupressales; family Cupressaceae; genus Sequoiadendron; species Sequoiadendron giganteum. The sequence goes on from CM021107.1 coordinate 622,462,643, forward strand.
TTTGCCATTTTATTGTGACGGATGCCTAAAGAATTGAACTAGGGTGTCTCGAGGGATGATCAAAGATCAACCTTGCCTACGTTCAAGCTCAGAGATGATGTAGTTCGGTTGGATGACTCATTGACATGATTTTTTAGTTTTTTGGGATTTTCGACATGTTTTGGATTTTGATATGATTTGGATGTTTTTGGATTTTTTGATTTTCTAATATTTTTGGATTTTTGACAAGATTTTTGTATGTTTTGATGGATTTTTAAATTTTTTTTAAATTTTTTTATTTTAAGGAAGATCACAAGAATGTACACGAATCCAATCTGATGTAGGTACAAGAACATGCCCCCAACGTGATGTGATAGACTACTTTGATATAGGTAGGACAAACTGACCTTTGGAATATGCCAAGTAGCACTAGGATGGAACATGATACAAACACAAGATCAAGCTATCGTACAAAAGTGAACGGATAGTGGAAGGATAAATGGGATGCGATGGATTAATGGTAAGGTATAGTGGATAAGTGAGTATGCAGGATAAGCCGTGAAGATCCTGGTGGATGGAGAGTGTTTTATTTACACTTGACGCTTTTTTGCCAGGTTTTCACCAAGGTACTTGTCCAAAGTGCCAGCGAAGTGGTTTTCACTAGAGAATGATTTTTTTTCTTTATTGTTTCCAATCCTTTTTCTATTTTTTTTGGATTTTTATATTTTTTGATTTTTTTGTATTTTTGGTTTTACCCTTAAAAGATCAGGCATAATTTTTTTTGAGATGGGAGTTGTTCATAGGCTCCTGCAGAGGCTCCCCTTCGGGCATTGACAGTTGGTAGGCTCCTGATTTATAGTTTGTCATGGTGATGAAGGGCCCCAACCACTTGGGTTGAAATTTTCCCTTGCTATTAAGATTTGGCAAGTTCTTCTGATTTTCCTTTAGTACTAGATCACCAACTTGGAAGGTTCACCTCCTAATCTTCTTGTTGTAGCTACGTTTGAGGAAATTCTGATAGAATTTTAGGTGATTGAGGGCATCCATGTATGTATCTCATCTAGTAACTCAAGCTCATTTAGTTGTGAGACCCGATATTCTTCATTTATAATGAGATTTTGCAGTGATATCCTCAGGGACGAGAGCTCGATCTCAATGGGGAGGATGGCCTCTGATCCATAAACTAGGGAGAAGGGGGTGACACATGTTAGTGTGTGGATGCTTGTGCAGGAGGCCCATAAGGCAAGATTTAGCTATAGATGCCAGTCACGACTAGCGTCATTGACTATTTTCTTGAGGATCTTCAAAATGGTTTTATTGGTGGCTTCTGCTTGGCCATTGCCTTGGGGATAATACGGAGTGGAAAAGTGATGTTGGATGTTGAATTTTCGGCAAAGGTCATGGGCATCCTAATTTTTGAAAGGTGTCCTATTATATGAGATAATAGCTTGAGGGGCACCATATCGACATATAAGGTAGTTTAGGATGAACTTGGATATCTGCTTTCCAGTTATGTAGTTCATGGGAATGGCTTCGACCCACTTCGTAAAGTACTTCGTGGTGATGATGATGAATTTATGGCCATTAGATGAGGTGGGGGTGATTTTAGCGATGAGATCGAGCCCCCAGTATGAAAAGGGCCAAGGTGTAAGAATGGGATGAAGCTCCTGAGTTGGTGCACATGGATAAGGTGCCCATGTTGTTGACACTGCAAACATCTTTTGACAAAGTCATGTGATTCTCTTTCCATTGTGTGCCAATAGTATTCGATCTTCAGTAGTTTCTTAGCCAAAGTCATACCACTCGAGTGTAAACCACAAATTCCATTGTGAACCTCGGTTAGATCAGTCAGGGCTTCCTCAATATTTAGGCAATGTAATAGGGTCCCTTCGATGCTCCTATGGTAGAGGGTTTCTCCTAGGATGAAAAAATGTGAAGACTTTTTGACAAAATTTATTTTAAGGTTCGAGGTTATGTCAATAGGGAGGACTCCCATTCTCAAGTAGGTGTAAATTTCATGGTACCAAGGATCACTAGGACCAACGATTTCACACATAAATTCAAACTCTGGTACCTCGAATGCTAGTATGAGAAGCTTCTCTACGAGTAATTCCTATTTTGGGATGTTGTGCAGGATTTCCAAGAGTGATCCAGTTGTATCCATTGCGTTCACTGCTCTATTGTTTTCTCTATAGTTGTTCAAATGTAATATCAATGAATGACTCCTTTAGGCTCTCCACCAATTTCTTGTATGGAGTTAGTTTATAATCCTTTTTCATATATTCATTATTTACTTGATTGATTATGAGCTAAGAGTCTCCATATACGTTAAGGTCCATAATCTGCCACTGCACCGCAATCCTTAGCCCTATGAAAAGAGCCTCATATTCTGCTATGTTATTCGTGCATGGGAATGACAACTTTTAGGATTTGGGTCTGCAGTCTCCTTGGGGAGTGATGAAGAAAATTCCTACTCCTAACCCATGCTATGTGTACGATCTGTCAAAATACATCTTCCAATGGTTTGCTACACTTAGGCTAAAAATTGATTCATTGGGAAACTCTGATACAAGTGGGTTTTCTACATGTATAGGTGCCTCCGCCAATTGATCCGCAATTTGTTATCCTTTGATGGCCTTGCACTCTATATATTCAATGTCATGCTCTGTTAATATCATAACCCACTTGGTTTTCTATCCTATGAGAGTTACTTTGGAAAGTAGGTACTTCAACGGATCTATTTTTGCGATTAGCTTGATTTGATGTGCTAGCATGTAGTGTCTGAACTTCTGAGCTGCAAACACAATGGCTAGACAAGATTTTTCAATAGGTGTGTAGTTTAGCTCATGTCCTACCATAGTCCTACTGATGTAGTAAATTGCTATTTCCCTTCCATTTTCATCATGTTGGGCTAAGAGAGTGCTGGGAGCTACCGTTTTTGCTAATATGTATAAGATCAATGATTTTCTTAGAATTGGTGGCATTAGAACTGGTGGTGTGAGTATGTATTCTTTGATTTTTTTGAATGCTTGGTCACATTTTTCATCCCATTTGTATGCTACCCTCTTGTGAAGTAGATGAGAATATGTGATTTATTTGTCTACCAGTTGTGCTATGAATATGTGGATAGACTGGATTCTTCCTTGTAGACCTCTTAGTTGTTTTAGTGTCCTAAGTGCTTCCATTTCAAGGATCGTCTTGACTTTGGCAGGATCTACCTCGATTCCTCTCATTGACACGATATACCCCAGGAGCTTGCCTAATTGCACTCTAAAGGTGCACTTCTTTAGGTTGAGTCTGACCTTGTATTTTCCCAATCTATCAAAAATGGAACTCAGAGTTGATATGTGGTCATGTCTTTTCCTTGATTTAGCCAGTATGTCATCCACATAATCTTCTATAGTCTTATGAATCATGTCGTGAAATATTAGTGTCATGGCTCTTTGATAAGTTTCTCCTGTGTTCTTTAGCCCAAATGACATCATATTCCAGTAGTAGGTTCCCCACGAACATGTGAGTGCTATCTTGTGCTGGTCCTCCTTTGCTATCATGATTTGGTTATATCCCAAGAACCTGTCCATTAGTGATAGCATCTCGTGTCCGGCCGTCATATCCACTATCATGTCAATGTTTGGTAATGAAAAGTCATCCTTGGGAAATGTTTTGTTCAAGTCTCTGAAATCGGTGCAGATGCCAATGCCCCCAGTAGGCTTTGAAATAGGTATTAGGTTTGACACCCACTCTGGATAGTCAATCGAGCGTATGAACCCTACATCTAAGAGCTTCTGCAATTCCATTTTGACTAGCAAGGCTATTTGGGGATTTATCTTTCTTAGTTTTTGTCTCATAGGTTTTTCTTCAGGATATACAACCAAGTGATGAGCTACTACCTCTAGATCAAGCCCAGGCATATCAGCATAATTCCATGCAAATTTTACCTTTCTTTCTTTCAAGAATGCAACTAGGAGCTCTTGTTCTTCTGTAAGAAGTGACTCAACATAGAATGTGATGTGTGGCATTTCTTTGGTTCCTAGATTGATGGGATTGCATTATTTTGCCAGAACCATTGATTTTTCTTGATGAAGTGTAGTGAGGGGAAGATTGAATCCTTCATCCTCCAATGCCTCAAAGAGGTTTTTACCATTGGATGCATCCCTTATTTTTACTATTTTGGGGTCAAAGAGTGCCACATAGTGGTTTTCACTCAAAGACCTTGAGATTATTCTCAATTTCTCACTTTTATGACTGAAGGATTCAATCGTCTCCTCGTAATAGGCTTGAGTGTCTACTGTAATGTCAAATTGAGCCTTATGATCTCCACTTGGTATTGTATCCCGTAATCCCATGAATTTCGAGAGTGCCTCATCATTTTTGAATGTGTCCAGAATCAGTAGTCCTTGTTGGTTGTAATTGATGAGTTGGGGGTAGACGAGGTTTATTTTGTGGGTTTGGTGGTTTGACTCAAAAGATAGGGTGCTAATCATGCATAGGGAGGAGTCTTCAAACAACATAGGTAAATCAGTTATGGGATCCTCGTCACTACTACACACATCAGTTACATCGAAGGTGAAGTTATCTAATGACAAACCTATAGATACTAGTAGTTGAAGGGCAGTTGTTGTTAGCTGAGGGGGAGTCATGACTACTTTAACTAAGAGAATTCTGCCACGTATGGTTACACTCAGAGGGGTACACCTAAGGCTAAGATTTGTCATTCGTTTCTCCACAATAATAGGTTCCAATCAACCATTTTTGTTCTTTCCCAAAATTCCATTTATGTTATAGCCCATACCCAACATTAAGTGAAGTCCTTTGTTTGCATCATCCATAGGAAGGGTTGGTATGGGTCTTTCATCTTGTAGAGGAGACTAGATATGTCCTGTTTATCCACCACTTCTCAGCCTAGATCTCCCCAAATCCTGAATTGGGAGGGATCTGCTCTGAAGGTTTGAGTTTTTGTAGTAGTGGGTTGTGGCTTTCCATGGGATCTAGGGGATTGAGGTAACTCCCCAACTACAAAGGCTCCTTTCTTCATTCTGCATTCCCCACACCCATTGTTTGGATTATAAGCTTGATGTCAGATATGTCAGGGATGGTGGGTGTCCTTGTACTAGAAGTGGGGGCTATGTTGGATGGATCGATATATGGAGTTGAGAGGCCTTCATCATTCTTTGGGACTTGGGGAACTTTATAGTACTTGGCTCCTAAGTTCTTGCAGTAGGCGAAGGGTTCAGGATCACTGTAGATTGTGACCTCTTGATTTTGGTATGAAAACTTGACACATTGGTGGAAGGTTGATGCAACTGCTTGCATCCCATGGATCCACGGGTGCCCAAGAGGATGTTATATGGCAGATCAAGGTCAAGCACCTGACAGGTGGTTTCCATAATAGCGGGCACTACTTGAATAGGGAGTTGAATAGTGCCCCGAGACACTCTTTCTTGATCGTCGTATGCCCTAATTGTGATACCCTTACCTTTTTCAATGGAATCTTCAGAGATTCCTTAATTATTTATAAGCTCGAGTGAACAAATTTTGAGGCCTACACCCCCATCCAACAAGACCCTTTTGACCTATTTTTGTGAACTAGGACTTCAAGGTGGAGTTCATGGTTGTGAGATGGCTAGGCAGGGAAGTCTTGATCGAAAAATGTGAGGAGATTCGAGGTGCTGATGTTACTGACCATAGCTTGGAATTGCTCTATTTCAAAGTTGGCAAAGACGGTAGCTTCCTCAAGGATTTCTCTATGGGCAGCTGAAATCTTCAGTAACTCCATGATGGAGATCTGAGTAGGGGTTCTTTTTAATTGGTCAAGGATGTTGCAACCATTAGGGACAAATTTCTAGTTTGAGGTGGATGTCCTAGGTGGTTGTGATGCCCCAACAATGGTGACCTTCTCACCACGTGTGGTGACTCCACAATCAACTTTGTCTCTCTTGGTGCTAACAACAGTGACCATTTCGTCAAGGCATGTGACCAATCCTTTGTACACATAGCTCACATTGCCATATTTTTTCTTCCCTTTGTTATTTCCTTGGTTGTGATCGGGCATCAGATTCGTGTAGATTTTTAGATCTTGATTGCTAGCTAGTTGCTCAATATTTATGATTTTGTCATCGATGAGGTCTTGGATGATATTTTTCAGTTTAATGCAGTTGGTGGTCGTATGCCCCTTGAGCTTATGATAACCAGAAAGGAAATTTTCATTGTACCAGGGTGGTTTCACTTGAGGCTCTTGGTAATTATCATAAGTGGGGATTTTGATGAGGTTCTCATTTACCAACTTCTTCATGATGGATTCAATTGATTCCCCTAGGGCTATGAATTTCCTCTTGGGGAGATATTTGTTTCGTGGAGGTGGTCCTCCTTGATTATTGAGGTTGTTGACTTGATTGTGTGGGTTACCACATTGGCTTGCATGTTATTGCGATTATTTTTCTGTAGTTGATGATGTTTTTGGACATTCTGCTTTGGAGCACTGATGATGACCTTGGCATCGACCACTCGATCATTGGTGACATTCTTGTTTTTTTCCCATGTGTGAGGTTTCTAATTATAGCTAGTGGATGGGTGACTATCTTGATGTTTAGGATATGTAGGTGTGTCCCCTTGTGTAATAATGGCTCTTTCGATGTTGAGCGCCTTGGGGATCAATTGGTCATATGTGGTGATACACTACATCTTCAGAAAAAATGCCAAGGTCTTGTCTAGATTAGCAATGATAGTGCAAATTTATTGCTCCTCAGGCATGTCCCAATTTCTCCGATTGACCTTGGATCGCCATCATTGTAGGAAGGAGGTGAATGATTCCCCTTTTCCCTATTTGAGTGCTAATAATTCCTCTAAACTAACATTTGTGCCAATGTTGAATGCATAATTCTTGAGGAATATGTCTATGATTTCTTGGAATGTTTTGATGCCTGTAGGCAGATGAGAGAACCACTCCATGGCGGGACCAACCAAGCTCTGAAGAAACAACCACATTAGATATGTATCATTGTAAGCAAGTTCCATGCAATGTACTTGGAATTCCCTGATGTGATCTTCAGGGTTTCCCAACCAGGGAAAACTTTAATGGCGAATTTTTGCCAATTGGCGAATAATTGAAATCGGGACCTCCACAAATGGCGAATAGTACAAGCTAAAAACGATGCTGAATCGCCAAATTTTTACAAAAAAATAAAATCGTCTCGATTAATTCGCCTATGTATTATATTTTAAATGACGCATAGTTGAAACTTATTCACCAATAATTTATACTATAATCACAAATATCGCTTATATTCGTCAGTAATATTATACTTCTACCATTGATTTTAGGGAAATATTGCCACAATAATAAATGACCATTTAATTTTACAGATATTTTAGCCTTGAATAGGGCTATTATTTATTACCATCAAATCATCGCTTAAATTTTTAATCTAATGGCTACAGGTTGATTTCGTGGCCTAATACACACATTTCTTTTAAAAGGCTTATTGAGGTCCATAATGTGTTTTGGGCCACATGATTAAATCTAATCGTGTGGCCCAAAACAAATTTCGGGCCTCAACAAGTCTTTTAAAAGGCATGTGTGTATTAAGCTACGGAATCAACCTGCAACCATTGGATTAAAAAGGTAAATTGCTAATCATGTGGCCCAAAATAAATTTCGGGCCTCAGCAAGCCTTTTAAAAGGCATGTGTGTATTAGGTCACGGAATGAACATGCAGCTGCTCGATTAAAAAGGTAAATTGCTAATCGATGGTAATATTTAAGATTTTCATTTATTCTTAGATTTAAAGTGAGATTTTAAAAAAATACTTAATTTGTGTGTTCTCCAATGCACTTTTGATAGTGAATTTATGCTTGGTGGCGAGGGGCTCTACCCCTCGACCTTGCTTGTATCACGAAAGGAGCATGCTGGGGCTGCTGTCCCCGGACCCCGTGAGGGGGCGTTGCCCCCTCGACCCCAACAAGCTTTTTGTTGGGCTTGTTGTTGAGCTGGTAGATGCTGTACTTGATACTCTTGTAGGCCTTGTTGATAAGCTTGTTTCTAGACTGCTTGCAACTATGCTTGGTATTGGGCTTGCGCTTGCATTTTTTGAGCTTGATATTGGGCTTGGGCTTGAGCATGCACTTGTTGGGCTTCTTGTGCAACTTTTGTAGCTTGTGTGGCATGTGTGGCTTGAGTTGCTTATGCAACTTGGGCGACTTGTTGTTGTTGTAGTATAGCTTGGGCTTGAGCAACTTGTTGTGCTTGTTGCATTGCTAATTGCGCTTGTGGTTGCTAGGCAGCTAGCTTTGCAGCTTGTTGATTTTGGATTTTTTGGAGTTCCTTTTGATGGGTAGCTTTTCAGGCTACTTGCAATGTGACGCTGAATGAATTTTCCATGTTGGGTTTTGGCGGTGGTGGTGGTGGATTAGGAATAGTGTTGATGTTGTGATGAGAGGAATGATCGTATTGATGATTGGGGTTTGAGTGGTGGATAATGTGATTGATATGCTTGGCCCTCTGAAAACCATGCTTTGAGAGATCTAAGGAATGGTGGATGTGTTGATTTTTGGGTTTGTTTGGATAGTTTCCATCTGTTGTTGCGATATCGATGGCAAGATGGGAGGATTTGGTATGATGCTTTGATTTATGATAGGGGGGTTGCTTTGATTTGGTTGATTGATGGCGGGTAAAGGGGGAAGACTTGATCTAAGGGGTGATGTGGATGTAAGGGGCAAAGGTGGAAATGGCGGAAAGATGGGCAGTGCATTCCCTTGAAGAGATGATGATGAGGGATCGAAGACTCCCCCTGCTCCAAACAAATCACCTTCTCCTTGTGAGGTCATAGGGAGAGAGGTTTGCATGTCAAGAGGATAAACCAACATTGCATGAAAATTAGATGAATGGGTAGAATCATGAAATAAAAGTGGAACGTAAGGGTGTAATGGATTTACTAGGATGGATTGGCCCAATATGGTATTTGCATCCAACTCTTGGTTGTTCACAAGGGGATGTGCTTGAAGGGTATGAAGCAATGAGCTTCCCTTGTTAGCAGTTGGTGGAGTTGGGGCAATGGATGATGTGATTTGTGGGATGCTTTGAGTGATGCTCTGACATGGAGGTATGGGTGGGATTGGAGTTATGATCCCAAGAGGTCTCTCCACAAGGGTGCTTACATCATAGTCAGAAGGGAGTTTAGCCCCTTATTTTTCCAATTCAATCATGTATTGGGAGGGGTATAACCTCATCATGACATTAAAAATTCTATGATATTCGGGATTTTACACCATCTCAAGGATTTCATCTTGTGTCATCCCCAAGATATTATTGGTGATGTCTTCTACTTGACCCTCCTCTTGAGTATTTTGAGGCATTGGAGGAGGATCTATTGGGAGGTCAATGGATATCGTAGGGTTGAATTATGTTTCAGTTTGACTCAGATCGCTCAAAGTGGACATTTCTTTGTTTTCCTCCATGTTTTTCTTGTATTGAGATCGAGTTTGAGCCATAAAATAAGGATCAATTTTCAGGAATGTAAGAGATGAACCTCTAACACCTTATATTGGTCTAAACTTTAGGCTCAAAGAATCCAAGTTTTCTTTAAGGATCAAAGGATGGGGATGAGATAAATGAGGGATGGATGGTGCAGATGATTGAACTCTTAGGAATCTTGAAGGGAGATACTAGACTTTGGGACTTTGTTTGAATTTTGATTTGGATAGTGAATTTATAAACTCTAAGAGGTTGGATGTTGTCCTAGAGTAGACTTGTACACAAGATGATAATTTTACTATAGGTGTGGATTCATCAAGACACCCCTAGTCAAACAAGATGATTTTGGATAATGAACTTATATACCTCAAGATGTTGGATTTTATCAAGAGATAAACTTGTTCACAAGGATTTGATAATTTGATCAAATATGGGGAGAAGGATTCATCTACACATATATAATCAAACAAGATGATTTTAATTTTGCCAAAAGTCTAGCGTGAATGATATTTTCAATATTTTCAAGAGTTGTTGGTGAAATGATTTTTTATTTACGTTTGAGGGATAGATGAAAATGTTGATTTTGATCCTAGATTAGACCTAGATAGAACTCCTTGATACAAGTCCTTGATATTGAAGAGCACACTTGGTACTTCCTATGTAATAAATGCAAACCTTTGAAAGAGACTTGGATTTTATTGATCTAATAAAAATCATACAAGTTTGGATTGTTCTTTGAAGCTTTCTTGTAAAAATTATAGACCAATCTTTCTCTACTTCAAGAAGTCTTTCAAGACACTCCTCACGAGCTTTAGGACTAAGACTTTTGAACTTTGGTTTTTGGATTTTGATCTTTTGGGAAATCATTTGGAAGAGCACATGTGTGGGGATCAATTGTTCCTTAGCTTTGATTAATGAGTTCTTTTTATCACAAATAATTCTTGATTAGAGTTTAAAACTAGATTTCTAATTTCCTAACTTCTTCTCATGCCACAAAGTCCATTGTGTGGGAAATTGAGGAAATTAAGGCAAAAGCTTCCTAATGTTGACTTTAGTATGAGAAAATTATGATATAAATCCAAATGCTTAGAAACCTCTAAGGATAAAATCCCTAGGGAAAGCAATAACACATGAATTTGTCAATGGTATTTTCCCATCCTAAAGGGTTTGAAATTTGGAGAATTTTAATGTTGAATATTTTTTTTCAAGATTTTGGAACCAAGCAATGTGTTTAACTAACTCAAATATTGCACAACCCTAGACTAGAAAAATCAAATATTTGTTGAGTTCCCACTTGGACGAATCTAGCTATGCTTACTCTTAGTGGATGATTAGATGCTTGACCACACAAGCTCCCCCTTACAGTGCACTTGCTTCTCGGGTCAGCCAAACATCAGTACCCATGAATATCCCATGGCATACTTCTCATCTCTAGTAAAAACTGTAAGAATATGGGACGGATCCGAAGGTTCGACCTCCTGACGCCAATAAATATTGGGATTTTGGGCTTCTAAACAAAAGTTTGTAGTAAGGGCATCTAGTTTAGGGGATGTAATGATAAACTCCTTGTGAGAGAGCTCCCAACCCTTAGAACAAGGTCTTTACACATCATAAAGATATCGAGGGAGATTTATCATGCACCGCTTCCCATTGTTTACGATTTTCATCGTAACCACACATTTCTATAGTGGTTTGGAAGAGCTTGGATTTATCTCATTACCGCTTTGGTCATTCCCTTGGGGTGAGTACTTTTTCCCACCATGGTAGGCCCTCTAAGATAAACAAAAGTGAGCAAACATATCTATAGTTTGATCAATCTTTGTTGAGAAACAAAGAGAGAGCACACACGATATGTTCCACTCACACTCGCAAGATTGGTTCAATTTTTAAAACCCAATTTGAAATTTGGAGGCAATCACTTACACAACTTAAGATCACCAAACGGACTTTTGATTCTCAAGATTGCTATAAAGCGTGAGAGAAGTGCATACTTATTTTTGATGATATTATTTTGGGTAAGTGATTACAAAATAAAGAGAGAGCACACGCGATATGTTCTACTCACACTCACAAGATTGGTTCAATTTTTAAAACCCAATTTGAAATGTGGAGACAATCACTTACACAACTTAAGATCACCAAAAGGAATTTTGATTCTCAATATTTCTATAAAGCATGAGATAAGTACATTGTCTTTTTGATGATATTATTTTGGGTAAGTGATTATAAAACAAAGAGAGAGCACACACGATATGTTCCACTCACACTCGCAAGATTGGTTCAATTTTTAAAACCCAATTTGAAATGTGGAGGCAATCACTTACAAAAATTAAGATCACCAAAAGAAATTTTGATTCTCAAGATTGCTATAAAGCGCGAGAGAAGTGCATATGTTGTTTTGATGATATTATTTTGGGTAAGTGATTATAGAACAAAGATGCACATGTTCATTTAAATCTTCAAGGAAATGATTATGATTATTTTTAAAGCACCAAAAGGAAAGATGAAAGTTGTTTTGTTCAATTGTTAACCTTAAACAAAATCTAGTAAGTTTTTCTAAAGTTCTTTTTACCCCTTTGTAGAAAAAATGAAAGCTTTGTAGTGTTCTTTTTAGAGCCCAAAACAAATTTGGTGTATCTAAAAGCATGAAGGTAATCAAATCCTTAGAAAGGGATCAGAAGTTCTCCCAAAGTGTTTAAAAACACTTAATACAATAAGACAATGATGTCATAATGAAATCCTTCTCTTTGTTCCCTCCTTGCTTCAACTTGTAAACTGATTAAAATCAAGAAACACAGAGACATTAAATAGGTTAGAAGTTCAAAATGTTCAAACTAAAACAACACATGTCAAAATGAATTGAATTTTAGATTTTTACTCCAACCTAGTGGTGCAGTTCATGGGTGCGATGGAGTTTGAAATGATTAGCGGTGCAATATAGCATTGTTGATTACTGAGAGTGGTGCTCTATAGTAAAACAAAGACCATGATTGCGGCTCTATTTGACTAGTGATGTAGTATGCAATTTAGAAAGTTTGCAGGTCAATTTGAAATTTGAGTTTTATTGGTGGGAAGACACCAACGGTGGAGTTTGGATATTATAGCGGTGAAATATAGTGTCGCTTGACAGTCAACGACTGAGTTTCCTATAAGCTGCAAAAAAATACAAAATAACATGGAATTTTTCAAAAAAAATGTGATTAAATCCTTTAGATTCGCCCTCCTTCTAGCACTAATATGTGAACTCCAATCCTAGACCTACACAAACATAGCAAAAAAACACAATATTAGATCCATATGCAAGTTAGAACTAATATTCCCCATGAAACTCATCAACAATGCTCAAAATAGGAAGAAAATGAAGAAAAAGACAAGAAAAACAATTAAATTTATTTAAGCATGAAAATCCTCAATCCCATAGGGGAATTGGATTCAATTATGTGTAGAAATTGGCCCTTTCCCAACACCTTTGTAAGCTTGATGAAGATTGATCCACTTGATGATGAAGATCAATGTGATTCATTGATAAAACCTGCAATAACCTAGCTATGATAATGTAAAATGCTCATGGAGATGGATGAAATTGCTCTAAATATGAAGATAGTAACTTTTCTCTAAATTGTGGATGCTAAATGAGAAGAAGAGATTTTTATTTATAGAAATACAAGATGGAGGAATGATCAAAATGAAGCAATGTGGGATCATTCAACATCCCATGGACAAGTGCAACTTGTCAAGATGTGAATGTGGGAAGTTTGAACACATTTTGATGAAAGACCTAATAAATGATATTAGGTGGATTTTGAAATTCATGAAATGACTTGTTGGAGAGGGAAATAAAATGACTTAAATGCCACTTGGCTCAATGCACAAGGACATGTAAGAGGAGATAAATTCTTTGTTGGAAGGACAAATCCACTTGGAGGGATTTTCAAACTTGGAGGAATATTCCCTAAAGATGTCATTGAGAGAAATTATAGATTTAATAAATCAATTAAATGTATTTTCATGTGCAAGTGGCAAAATCTAGAGAAATTAGGTGTTTATGATTAAATTAATTAGGATTTGATCAATTTAATAGGAGCTTCGATGATGTGACAATTTGATTTATATTTTTGGGTTGATTTAAATCAAAGTTGAGAGGAATATGACTTAGACTTTAATTAAATAAATATTTTGATTTATTTAACTAAAAGGAGATGATGTTAGATTAAATTAAATAAGGTTTAATTTATTCAATTTAATAGGATGACTTTAGAGATTTAATTAAATAAAATGAATTATTTAATTAAATAGAGACATAGGGCTAATTAAATCAGATTGATTAATTTAATTAACAGGGAAGAATGACTTAATCAGATAAAATTGATTTATTTAATTAAGAGAGGAAATATGGTGAATTTAATCAAATAAAGATTATTCAATTAAATTAACTAGTAAAGGGGGTGATTTAGGAGGAAATGATGTTAGTAAGATCAGGATCAAGTGTGTAGGATCAACTTATATATTTTTCATGTCTACAAGGTCCTATGTAAGTGTATTCTAATTTTTATCACTAAATAATTCATTGAGTGTGTATTCTTTTGAAGGATGATTTCTTTCCTCTTTAAAGAGCTATAAATCTTGATGCATATTATTTGATGATCACCAATGCATTTATACAAGTGAGGAAACAAGGAGGAAGGAGGAAGAAATTGAATAAACTAGAAATAGTTTGACTTCATACTCAATTGTATACACCCACTAGTATAGCAATGTAATAATATTATGCTAACATTCCCACCTTATTACATTTCTCTTACAAATTTACCCCCGAAAAAATTTAAATTTCACCTTTCCAAGAGACTTGGTGAGTATATCAGCTATTTGAGAATCTGATGGGTAGTACTATCCAAGATGAATGGGGTGGTTCAAGATTTTTTCATAAATATAATGAAATTTGACTTCAATTTGCTTTGTTCTTTCATGAAAAATTGGATTCTTTACAAGCTTCAACACCCCCTATTTGTCACAAAAAAAGAATAGGCGACTTCTACTAAAAAATGTTCATGTCAACCAAAATACATGTAACCAAATCACTTTGCACAAAAATCCTTGTCCAACATGATATTCAGCCTTGATGGATGAGAGAGAAATAAAAGTTTTCTTCTTACTAATCCATGGACTAGGTCCAAATCCAAGATGAAAAATATATCATGTAGTTGACTTCCTATCATCAAAAGATGTGACATAGTCTGAGTCAACATATCCCTACAATAAGAACTAGGGGTTATTCTTATATTCTAGACCATAATCAAGTGTACCTCAAATTTATCTCAAAACATGCTTAGCTACAATCCAATTGCATTTCTTTGGCTCTTGCATAAATCTAGAAAGATAGTTGACAAGAAAGCATAAATCTAGTATGGTATAATTGAAGTAAATGAGAGGAGCAACAAGCTATTGATAGATAGTTGCATCTACTTGATGCAAATATTGGAATTGAGAAGTTTTAAACCTTTTCTATTGGAGTTGACACATGTTTACAATTGGAAATTCCAAAATTTTCTAGGAGTGTCTTGGCATATTTCATTTGGGGGATAAAAATATGATGCTTCTTTTAATATCTCCAAGAAAAGACAAAAGAAGAGGTATGGAATGGGTATAAGCCTTCAATATCTCATCTTAGAGTATTTTATTGTACTACATACATGCATGTCTTAACTAATAGGAGTAACAATATTGATTCCAAGACATTCCATTGCATCTATTTAGGGTGCGATACAACTTCAAAATCTTATCATCTCATGGATCTTGAGACACAAAGCATTTATGAGAGTCAAGATGTGGTATGTGAGGAGTCATAATTTGACTTATTGACACATAAGGAAGATACAACCACCTATCATAGATTTCTCTCACAATCAGATAATGAGAATGAATATTCCTCTCATATAGAAGATGAGCTACAATCCTAAGAGTTTTTTGTTGATCTTGGACCTTTGGAACATCATTCTTCAGATCAACAACAACATTAGTGTTTGAAATGGGTCCAAACCACCATAATGTACTCCCATATATATTATCTTCTAGATCTCTCATCAAGAGTTAGACCAAGAAGACACATGATAAATGAGGTGAATATTGCGTTGATGAGTTCAATTGTTGATAGTATTAAACCTGATATAGTCTGAGAGGCCCTTAGTCTAAAACAATGGAAGAAGGCTATGGATGTTTAGTATGATTCTCTAATAAAAAAATAGGCATGGAAACTTTTTATTTTTCATGTAAGAAAGAAGCCCATAGCCTACAAATGGGTTCTCAAAATAAAATACAAGGAAAATGGATTGATGAACAAATATAATTCACAACTTGTTGCAAAGGGATATTCTCAATAGGATTCCATTGATTATGAGTAGACCTTTGAACCCACTATGAAGCTCAAAAAAATCAAAGTTGTTTGTATACATTAGAAACATAGAAAGGTTGGAAGGCTCATTAGATGAATGTCAAGAGTACTTTCCTAAACGGTGATCTAGAAGAATTATACATAACCAAACCAAAAGGATTCATTTATGAACATCGTCCTCAAAAGGTATGTCATCTCATTAAGCCATTTTATGGGCTTAAACAAGCCCCTAGGGGATAGTACATAAAAATAAATGATCATATCTTGTAGCATAGTTTCACTCATAGCCCCTCATATAGAAATTTTATATTAAGAAGATAGACACCCCCGTAAGTCATGTTGCTAGTGCTTGGGGCTCCTAGCCTAACTTTGATACCAAATAAAGAGTTGTAAAGATTGATGAATATTATTCAATAACGACCAATGTATTTATACAAGTGAGGAAATAAGGATGTGTAAACCCACAAAAGTGGTATACAATTCGAGTGAGGAAGGAAAAGTGGAAAAAAATGACCCCATGCAAAAAAAATTGCTTTTTGGGGTTCGAACGAACTATTTGGTTCGCTAGAACCCAAAAGGTTCGAACAAACCCATTAAAGGTTGACCCCTCATTTCTCGTTCAAAAAAATAAAAGAAAATGGTAAAGGAAAGGGGGTTCACTCGAATTCCCCATTTCCCCCCTTCTCCCCCTTAGGCACCAAAAAAGTCCTGAATTTTGCGCTTCAAAGCTCGAGTTGAGGATGAAAATGGAGGAGACTTCACAGACCCAACTAGATGATGGTAGTCCTCATAACGAGCTATCCAACGAATATAATTTTAATATGTTTTGGTTCTATTATGTATTTATTTTTTTAGTTTTATTAAACATAGGTTTTTCACCAAAAATCAAGCTCTCAGTTCTGCACATGTGGAAAAATAGCAGATTATAAAAAGAATGAAAAATATGAGTGCACCAGATATTGAAGTCCTTGATTCAACAAAAAATAAAATTGAATTTCAATACATACAAAAAAAGTTACATTGTATACGGTTCGCCTATGTCTGAATTGTAATTGGTTTGATTTCAAATCTTGATTAAGGAAAAAATATTCAATAAAAGACTATGAGACCAATTGGAAGCACTAGATATTGTAGTTACAAATCTAAATTTGAAAACAATAGAATTTTATCCTTCATGGAAAAAAAGGTTATGTTGTATACGGTGAGTGTCACTCCTTAAAATATTGTTTACTGAAAAAATTAGTTTTCGAAGGAGATGGAGAAAGAAGTGCAATCTGATTCCAAAAATTTTGAATTTTTTTTTTTTTAAGAATCTACAGACAAAATGTCACAAATCACTAGTTTGCATCATCTTCAAATTCTTCACGGTTTAGCCGCTATAGGTGCCCGAAAGTGAAGATTTAGTTAGAAAAAAATATTAAAGTGTCCAATTTGACCAAAAATTATAAACCAGTATTGTGGGATCACTCGGAGGAAGGAGGAAGAGGTTGAATAAAGTATAAATAGTTTAACTACATACTCAACTACATACACCCACCAATATAACAATGTAATAATGTTATGCTAACACTCTTAAGTGTTTTTCAAGGTATATTTTGTGTAATGTTCTGATACACATTTGATCCTTGCATTATGGTTATTTTTTAAGCTTATATGTATATTTTTCTCCCTTGGGGTTATATAAGAAAATTGAGCAACTTGGCAATTTCCTAATAAGTGGTACAACAATTATGGTTGTGGCTTAGGGAGATGAGAGATCATTATTTTTGTTTAAAACCTTTGTTTGAATAGATAAGACATAAATTTTAAGCCATGTCAATTATAAAGAGACTATAGAAATTTCAAGGTATGAGATATTCTATGTAGATTGTGATCTAATGCAAATTTAGGGTTTTGAGGTTTACAAATTTATTATTATTTTTAGATCTAGTATTCGAAAAAGGGTTTGAGAAAAGGGATTTTCTTGTGTTATCACCATGAATATTTTTATTGTGATTTTTTATAAATGATCCCCTAGGACAAACTAAACCTCCTAATTTTGTTAAGGTGACATATGCGATAAATATTTATATAAAATTTGACTCATTTTGACCTCTAAAGCCTAGAAGTAAAAAAAAATTCTCCCTTTATTTTTCTATCATAATATAATTTGTATACAAAGATGTTTTTAAAATAAAAATCTTTTAAACTTATTTCATAATAAAAATATTTTTTATTAAAAAAATTGATAGGAGTGGAGTTCATAGAGCCCCTATCCTTATGACTAGTATGAGGGTTGTCAACCATTATTACTTTGTCAACCCTTAGTTGGGAATCACCTAGTCAAAAGGGCTAATGCCTTAATCCCAACCTTTGATGAAGTGAAGCTAATTCCTCAACCCCATGAGCATAATTAAAAAAAAAAATTAAGCAAAATAAAATGAACCATTGGGTCCATGCTCAGAATTTGAAAATAAAGAATTAAAAACATATAAATTATAATTTGAAATCCAAAACTCGTCTATAACCCTTTCTTTCCTTGTAGTTTCTTTTCTGAATTAAAGTATGTGAAAATTAAAATAAATTAAGTCATTTCGCGCTTATGTCTTCACATTAAGCCATTTTCTGCCTCGTTTCATGATTGTATTAGTTTCTTTGAGTCTTGAGGATATAATTTTTATAAAAAAAAGGCTACAAAATCGAGGAAGACTGACATCTATCCTCTTTCTTATTGGTTTCTGCATGTCTATATGAGCTTAGTTACTAAAGACAAAATGATGATGCAGAATTACATAAAGATCAACACTTGGTATTAATTGGCATTGTTTTGTAAGTTTACGAACTCTTCAAAGCAGGCCAAGTTTTAAATTGAAAAATGGTGGGAGAATAAAACATAGATGTATTTCATTAAGTCCACAAGTCGCTGAATCTTGAAGGAAGGTCACATTTAATGTTGTGGAACTGTGGATGGTTGCTACGTGGGATCCTAACTGATGTCATTTGCCTTATTGAAGGAACTCTTCTCAGCGTACCCACACAAATGATGTAGAAAGTGATATGAGTTGGAAATTATTGGTTAAGATTTTTCAAAGAACATCAAACTCTTATCAAAAATTTCAAATCTAGTCAAAGTGATTCTAAATTGTTGATCTTGTTCTACCTCCAAAAATGAACGACTTACATTCAGTATGAGAAATGGGTAGTTGAATACTTCTAGTTCATGTGAACAAACATTAATGGTGGAAGTGAAGGGTTGTGATCTAATCTTTCAAAGGATTTTCGCCTTGCAATTCGATCAATGAGTAAAATAATTATACATTTCATTAAATTTGGAGAGTGATTTCTCAACATTCCATGACTTCTACAACAAATTAGGGTTTTAAGAGTGAAAAGAAAGTAACTTGGTACTTTTAGGCCCTTTGTTTGAAGAATTATTAAATTTTCCAGTGTTTAGGGTTTTTATTTAAGCTACGAATTTAGTAAATTATCTAAAATACACCCAAACAATATACTCCCACAAAAAACTAGGTTAAAATTAAAATTGCAACAATGAGCCAACCAAAAAGTTAGATGTCTTCATCAAAAATACCTTTTGATGAGGATCTAATTGTACAACTCCTTGGGTCATCTAGAAAGGCCACACACACTCATGGCGTTGGTGTTGTAAGTGGTCTAAAAGGAAATGGAAGGGAATGCACAAAAGTCCTATAATTGGATGGAACCTCTTTATCCACTCCTACAACAAGAGGGCTTCTAGGGTGTCAATTTCAAATGTATAGACTTATGATCTAGGAAAAATAGTTGTTCTAAAAATCTTCATGAATGTAGCCAAGAATTATAATGAAAATATTATAATTATTAGGCCTGCTAATGGCAGAGTGTTGGTACAAGTTGATGAAGATTCCATCTCTAAGGTTTTTGGCTTAAAATTAGATACAAATAAGGTTATAGATTTTGATCTATTTAAGTAAAAGTATCAACAAGATAAACATAGTTACATATTCCTATGGTTTCTAAGGCATAGGTTAAAGGTATTTGACAAAGGATCTGTCAGAATTCCAACAAGTGAGGATGAGCCATTCAATATTGACTTGTTTGAGGATTATCTTATCAAGAATTATCATTGACTTTTCCAAGTCCTTGGTGGGGATGCAAAACCATAATCCCTATTTCACTGATGTACATGGAAGCATATATTCAAAACCCTTTGGTGAACAATAACTTAGATTTTTCCACATACATATCTAATTGAATTCTTAAGAAATTCATGGAGATAAAGTTTAACAATAAAATTGTAAATTTCAAATGGTACTCCCTGCTCTATCACATGTTTGTACATGATGAAGGAAACAATGGGATCAAGCCATGCAGGTCGAAGTGACAAATGATGTTGGCAAGCCTCTCCCTATCCAGTGTTAGACTCATATTTGGGACATGGATTGTGAATCCTCAAACTATGTGATATTTGAGGACAATTTCATCATAAGGGTCTAATTTTTTAAGGGAAATTATAAGAAGAAAGCTTTCCCAAATAAATATTTGACATTTTAAGACCCAAGGAGAGAATCCCAAAACTTGGTGTGTAGCACATTTGGGGAGATTTGTATCTCCATTTAGATTCACCTATCATTAGAGTGTATGGGTGCCCTATGGGACCCCACACATTGCCAAAATATGTCCCTTTGATACTAGGATACCTAGATATAAGATGGAAGTTGAATGAATTTGATAAGGCCCACCTCAAAGGACAAAATTAAGGTTGATTCTTACCATTCGCTGTACAGTTTTTTAGATTTCATAGTGATCAGAGAGGGCCTATAGCTCATTTATCCCATGCTTCAAGAATATAGAATGACTCAAGAAGCTATAAGAATATTTCATCCTAAGGGTTTCATTAATTAGGTTAGGACAAGTATCAAAAGATCAACATCTATGGACCATATCCTTTTTAATGAGGATGTGATCAAGAATTGTCCAATTGACAAATAGGTCAATGAAAGAAGAGTAAAATTATGGGTTGCCTTTCAAAAAGGAGAAGAGAAAAGGGAAAATAAAGTAGCTGATTATATTGGAACATTTGGAAAGATTAAATAACCCATTGCTAGAATCTAAAATAAATAGGATAATGCTAACAATTTTGTTGGTAAATCGCCAATGGTTGAATAAAGACCCTCACATGAGCCACAAGTTGATCAATCTGTGTATGAATAAATTCTAGAGTGGAAAGAGACCATCAATGAAGGAAACTTACCATCAAGAACAACCACCTATGATAGCTATACCTCCTCAAGAACCCCCTACTACTACTACTACATCCTAGGAACAACCTTAGAAGAAAAGGAGGCTTGATCAACAATCCTTGGTTGATTATCCTCTAGGTGCTTATGAAGTAGAAGGGGTAGATGATATTGTGGAGGAGGAAAATCAAGAAATTTCATCTCCTCCAAGGGTAAATTTAGCAGGCATACTACAAAGTTGATTGGGCATCAATGTGAAAAGTGGTAGAGATGAGGTCGATGACATGAGGGCCCTTCCCTGTACTCAATTCATCTTTGATGATTAATTTGTTAAGTCTAAGGAGTTTAATAATTTTATAATTAGAAAAAGAAGAGAGGATTTCCATGACAAACTGAATAAATCTAAGGGTGAAGTGCACCCTTCTAGGTATGAAGAGGTTACACAAATGGTGTTGAAAGAGAATGATTTCAATGTGAAGAACATAACACCAAAGGAGCGAAGAAGGTTAGTGAGAGAAAGTGGACTACTATTGTTGGAAAAGTAGGATATTACATCTACAATAGATTTCCACACCATTAGAAGGAAAAATAAAGAGGCATTTTCTTCAAATGACTAGGTAGAAAAGGCATACTTTGGATTAGGCTTTAATCCAAAGTTGGAAAACTTAGGAATCTAGGCTCTAACAGCAAACAACAACAAGCATCAAGTGGTAGAGATTGTGCTAGAAATGAAGGGGATTCTAATTGTCAAAAGAATAAATTAGACACCATAGGTCCCCAAGAAGCTTCGCTATTAGTTCATACAACTATGTTCAGTGAAGCAACTACCAAGAGGTTGCAAGAGGAATATGATCAATTGTTGAAAGACCAAGTTAAGATCACTACATAATATAATAACTTCAAAATGTGGCAACCATCAACATCATCACCAATAGTAGGAATTGAAGTGGTGAGTGCTTCAAATCCAAGTATCTCAGACATCATTATGTAGGAGAAGGAAGACTTAACTAAAAATATAGAGAAGTTGGAGGAACAATTTAGGAATGCTCGGGGAGAGCGGAAAAATAAAAGAAATAGCATAGTGGATGACACAATTAAGCACAAAGTGTCAAAATATTCTTGGGAGGTTAGAGGATTCATATTAATCTTATTAAAACCTTATGGATTCCCATATAAAAATTGCACAAGATCAAGAGAAGCTTGTGAAGATAATAAATAGGTGGGTACCCAAGATTGATAATTCACAGGGTATACACAACAGAGCAAGATTTGGAGATGACATGCTAAAATTTAACATTCTTCCTACTTGGAATATAGCCAAGTTGGTAGGGAAAATGCAAGAATATATGACAAAACTAGTACAACAAATAAAGATTAAAGTCAAATATCTTAAATGTATAGAAATAAAATCCATGCATAGAATCTTGAATGGGAATGGAGAGCTTAAATATTTAGATGAATGAAAGACATGATTTAACACAATGTTTTCAACACTTGCAACTTTCATGTACGCTAATGATGATGTGGATACCGATTTTTTATAATTAATTATAGACATGTTGGTTTCCTCAGAGCTGGGTTTAGATACTTTTTGCAAAGAGGCTAGAGAACTCTTTGATGCAAATTATCTTGAATATAATGGCAATGTTGATAAAATACTTTCATTCCAATGTCCCTCAAAAATAATTTGTGGGATGGGATGAAAAATATAATGTAATGTATACAATTCCCACCATGTCATGTTAAGTCCCTAATGTGGTAAAGAGTTCATATAATGACATGGTATTATGAATATGCAATTGTCCCTCGAACTATTTTATAATTTTGGCTCCTATTGTCTTTTGTGGTGTAGTCACTATCATCTCCAATGGGTTCATTCCTTAAAGTTATTTCTACTACACAGATTATATAGTACAAAGAAAAAAACGTGTTCCTTCCCTATTTTGCTTCATCATTGCAGAGTTAGAAATATCTTCTATGATGACTTCTACAACTATTTGTCTCCTCTAGTGGTGTGTTTTTTGTCTTTTACAAAGAAGTAGTACTATTTTGTTTATGATGCTTTGGAAAAGATTGTGAAATAAAAATGTGACATCTATCCATGGATTAAATCTTGTTTCTCCCTTTTTTATATAAAAGGAATTTCTGGGCCATTTTATAACATCATTTAATTTTTATAAGCAGAGAAATTTTATCTTAGGTTTATATTTTGTTTGGTCTAGGTCTTCCAAGAGAATTGTCGATCATGCAATTGTCATTTTTGTACATAAATGCAAAATTATAACATATGAACACGTTGTGATAATTTCACAATAAATTATGTCTAGATGTATATGTTATTACTCTTATGAATACAATTTAATAAGGATAATTTTCTATTCATCGTTGTCATTTCTACAATTGAATGTTTCTCATATAACTTCTATTCAAGTAATAGATTAAATTGTTGTCTATGGAATGCTAAGAGTTCTAACGTATTTAGTGATTGCTAAGTAGAAATGATTGTAAATTTTAGAGAATATCACTGTAACACAATGATATATGATCTTTCACATAATTTGTTTTAAGTTGTTCAAAAGATAATTGCATTTTTGTTTGACTCTATAACCTAGGTTATGACACCAATCCAAGTATGCATACTAATTGCATATCCATCATGGTCATCATTTCTCAAATCATTTTCCAATTTGTGTTGTAATTTATTCCCTAGAGCTTATTTCATCTTCTCAGAACCAATGAAGCAATTGTCTCCAAGAATATTTCCAATTAGTTGTAATCTATTTATAATTCTTGACATATTTTAGGAGAGAATTTTTGTTTAAAAAATATCTTGGTATAAATAAAGTGTAAATTCATCTAATATTGTTAAGGATCAACCTCCTAGATCTTGCAAAACCTAAAGTCCAAACGAGAAAATTGTAAATTTAATCTCTTGTTCATTAGCCAACTTCTTGAAACCTTTGGTCATAAGAACTAACAATTCTTTAGATAGTTTTAGGAATAAGTTGGAATTTGCAGACAAACCAACAAATATGGGGTTAACCATGCGCTAAAACTATCTCTACTTATAACTATTTCTACTTAAATCTTACTAGGCCCCTTCTTAAATAGTTTCTCATATCATCAATAAACTATCTTGCTAAACTAGCATCCAATGATCTCGAGACTTTAAGAAATTTACTAGGCTCCTTTAAATAGAGGAGTTAGTTTACTAACCCTTGAGTTTGATTGAATGCTTTCTTGTGGATGAAATATAAATTTTCTAAGAATGAGTCATCCTCAAATTGGGTATGCAGCCCAATGTTGGAGCACTCCAATAACAAATAAAAGGTCTAAATTTTGGATGTGGCTCATTTCTTAAAAATAGACATCTTATTCAAAATGCAACAAATATGATTATATAAACTAGAAATATGTGATGTACATAAAATACCAATTAATTTTTCTTAAGAAAATATAATATTAGTCTCATGGATATAATCACTAGTTTTTACCTTCGTTTATGGAAACACATTAACCTAATTGCATTGAATTAAGGAAGCAAATTTTGCACTAAGTGAATGTTTTTATAATATAAATCTCAAATAAGATTAAAAAACAAGTATATTGAAAATATAATTTTATTAAGAATGTAAAAAAATCTAATTTTAAAAACAATAATTTATAGAATTAAAAGATCAGTGTATAGATAGTTTTCTTTATATTCAGATATATTAACAGAACATAGATGTGGAAAGCAGATATATTAACAGAAATAATAACAGCAGAGTTGGGTCAAATATATTTTCTCCAAAACCTACTGTCATAATTTATTTATTTTTTTCCTCCATCATTCAAATATGCTTTCTGTACGGTAGAATAAAAACCCAAAATATAGCTTGAAAATCATTATATTCGCTGTATATGCAATACCAGACCGAAATAATATGAAGGTAAGACAAGTACAAAAGCTTCCACAAAGTTTCTCCAAAGAAAAGAAAAATAGCATGGTTTCTTTTTGGAAATCTTGATAATCTAGAAAATGGAATTCAATAATCCATAGCATCAAGTCGAAGCAAGTCGATAATTTTTGCTCCCATTCGTACTAGCATGATGTTCATTCTGCAATCAAAAGATAAACAAGAACAAAGGAAAGTTGAACAGTTTAACACTAGATCTATTTCTAGTACAGATGATGGGAGCTGAGACGAGGTTTGATGGTAACCTCCAAAGGCACTTTCCTTGGCATTGTCAAGCCAACCCCTTCATTCATGTCAACCACTTTTCCATCTGGAATAAACCAGTCAAAGCTTTGCAAGAAAGTTGCGAGAGTCATCTGCACCATACTCATTGCCAATGAAGAACCAGGACATCCTCTTCTCCCTGCCCCAAATGGAATTAACTCAAAGTCATTTCCTCTCATTTGTATGTTGTCTACCTCTATCTCCTTCTCCAGAAAACGCTCTGGAATAAACTCTAGTGGTTTATTCCACAATCTTGGGTCCCTATGAATTGCACATGCATTTACAAATAGCATTGTTCCTGCAGGAATATGGTAGCCTCCCACTGTGCACGCTTCAATAGATTTGTGTACAGAAAGCAAAGGCGCTGGTGGATAAAGGCGCATAGTCTCTCTCACTATTGCTTGCAGGTATTTTAACTGGGGTATATCTGACTCCTCCACCAGTCTGTTCCGTCCAACTTTAGAATCAAGTTCCTCTTGTGCCTTCCTCATTACATGGAGATGTCGTAATAATAATGACAATGCCCACTCCAGGGCAACTGAAGTTGTATCGGACCCTGCGCTAAACATAATCTGCAAAGCTAGAAGTATTAATAACAAAGGAAAGAGAAAAAATCTAATCTCACAAAAAGTTAATTTACTTGCATTATATTGACTATTCAAATGCTCCTTTGGACATGAATGTTATAAAAACCCATATGCGGTTATAAATTCTAACTTTTGACTCTCTCAAAAAGCTATTTAAGAGGTTCGCATACCCTCACTTGTAACCACTAGGTGGATGGATCCAAGGGAATTGCCTTCCAAGAATAGATTGATGTTTGGAAGGGATACTGATACCTTGCTCCAAGGACGAGTCATGTGCGAGACTAGTTGGAGGTCGTCTCTTAGTCTATGAATCAACTATTTTTCAAAGCTAAATTTAGCTAAGAAAACTCGAAGTTAGATTTACTTGGTGTTTGCAACATAATCCTATCAAGGCAAGCATCTTCCCTTGATATGGGAGCTACTACTGAACCATTTCTGACTTGTTTTCATCACTTCATTATTTCTCGTGTTTGTATTGCTCTCATTTTTCATAATGTACCAGGCTACATTCTTTTTTCTCATCTCCTTCATTGACTCACCAAGTGTACTTAACATAACTCATTTGTATAGCTTGAAATTTGAGAGGAGTAAGGTAAACTAATCGTTGGAAATAAGTCATAGTTGGATTGACAATGGGTTGGTCAAAGAGGGGTCAGTAGTTTCGTTGGTAGAACACTTCAGCAGCAAATGGAAGGTCCTAGGTTCAAGTCCTTTGCTCTATATGATTTGTAGCTCAAAAAGTGCTATCAGAGCTAGGTTAGGAGGCCCAAGCACGAGCAAGGTGGCTTAAGGGGGGTGTTGGAAATAAGCCACCTAGACTGAAGATTGGCTGACCAAAGAGGAGTTAATAACTCAGTTGCTAGAGCACTCTAGTAGCAAATTGAAGGTCCTATGTTCGAGTTCCTAACTGGTCTATATGAGTTATATCTCAACACTAATTCATATATGATCTTATCAATCAAGTGTGTAGAGCCACTGATGCCATTAATGGTGAAGATATGTGGATTTAATGTGTCTAACTAGTTAGATCTATGCAAGGATGATGGATTAAAGAAATGCTGGGTGAATTTAAAAATGAGTGGCTTAAAGATTGTTTGACAAAAAAATTGAATTATTTTTTGTTATTGTCTCTTTTAACTATGTTTGTTAGAAGAATAGATTGTTGATTGTTGTTGTTTCTAAATTTGATTGTGTGTAATTTTTTTCATCAAATTCACAAACAATAACAGTCAATTTTTAATTGTAAAAATCTAATATAATTAAAAACAATAGATTATTTAAATTCTTCTCTAAATAGTTTTATATTGATAATTGTAATATAAGATCTAATATACACAATAAAACTGATCATCAACAATTCATAGATCTGTTAGATTCATAAGAAAAATAAACTTTTCTCCAAAGTGCTCTAATAAAGCAAAATTGTTAAAAAAAAATGGAAAAGTCAAAACACTTACGATGGTAGTTGCCTTAATAAATGCATCTTTATCAGGAATTGCTTCACCGTTCTCCTCTGCCTGTGCGATCAGCATATCAACAAAGTCTTCCATCTCTCCCCTTTCTTTTAATCCTTTCTCCCTGTGCTTCTCCAAAATTCTTTGCATATACAAGTCTAATTTCTCTTGTACCTTGATCATAGCCTTCTCATATCCTTGCAAATCAAGCCATTTCAACCAGGGAATATAATCCCCAATATTGATTGCTCCATGAAGCATAAAGGATTCTTCAATCACATGGGTCATTAAATCTTCCGAAATCCCTGATTCCTCTCCAAAATACCTCTCATTTATAATCATAGACATCAGCGTTTTAAAATTCAATTTGGAAATAACATTTCTCATGTTAACAATACTCTGCAGCTGTGTCTGCTGAAACAAAAAAATTACTGCTTTACGAAGTTCTTGCATTCTCTTGGGTGCGAACGACTGGATTCTTTTGGAAGATAGAAGCTCAAGTATACAAATTTTTCTAGCATCTCGCCAATAGGGGCCATAGGGAGCCCAAGCAATCATAGAATAATTGTAGCCCAAATGCTTACCTTGTGTAAGTCGAGGTTTAGATGCAAAAGCCTTATCGTTTACTGTAAAGCATTCTCTGGCTAAATCTTGAGAGCTTATCACCAAAACAGGGCGGCTACCAAATTTTAGAAGCATAACAGGTCCATAGCGTGTTGCAAGTGAACATAGAATCTGGTGAATTGGTCTGGTTTTATCTAGGAGAAGATGAAAGTGACCAATTACAGGAATACCTCTGGGGCCAGGAGGGAGACGGATCATATAACTTCCATGGTGTTTCACTATAATTGTTACCACAAGAAAAATTGTAATAGCTCCGACCAGAATAACAGACACCATAGAAGATGTTAGGTCCATGAATACTTCCATCGTTTAAACCTCTTTGTTTTCTAAATACTATGCTCAAAAAATAAATCAATATGAATAATTGAGAGAAATTACTCCATTAGTCTTTGTATGTGAGAGACACGTGGAATGATAGAAATAACTCCATTATTCATTTACAGTGATTATAAAAAGCTACCGACAATGGGCACATGGGGTTTGAAGGATACTCCATTTGATTTAAACATTAAGGTGATAGCATGGGACAATTACAATCCCAAAGCAATATGCAATAATTGTACTCGCAGTCGGGAGGATTATGAGCTTGTGGGCCAGTAATTTGCAGTCTGTAAATATGACCAAAGGCGCCTTGTGTTCTGCCATTGTTATTGATTTATTTGTGTCAATTGACTTTTGTCTGATACCTATTTATTTTCTTTTCGGTGTCTCTCATTTTTTTAAATCGATATTTTTTATTTAACTTTTCATTCATTAAAAAAATAATAATATAATATATGGTGGTAAATGGCACATCCATGTGGTCAAGTCTAGAAGTACAATTAAGTTTCCATGGCTATACTAGGGTGGATGAGGAGGGTCTTGACCATCAAGGTTCTCCAACATTACCTTCTATAGGTAATAGCATCGTCTTCAATTTTTTAAAGGTTGTTGAGTGTGAACCAAACAAATGGTGAGCAACACACAATGGAGATTGCCCATGTCTGGTCAGCCAAAGTCTCACCTAGGAGATGATGAATGGGAACACTGAGGCCATCCTTGATGGGCAACAAATGGGCAACAAAGTCCTTGGGATTTTGAGGCAAAAGACCATGAAAGTGAGATGCAAAATCTCCAGAACTATCTTGATGGAAAGAGTGGCTATGTCCATGCTAATAACCATGAGGTGAGATAGAGTCAAGAAGAACTTGAGCAATAGTACAAGGGACATTATCCTAATGGTCCCACAACTCCTGGAGATGCATAGCTTTTAGTGCAACCTTGGTGTCTTGCACCTAAATCTGTATATAAGAACATTAGAGCGAATGATAGCTTTAGTATACAAAGAATTTTTATTAACAATGTTGTGAGAAAAGAGAGCAACATTCCCATCTTTACATATATTAAAGAGAATTTTCATAAGGTAAGCAAGATAATACAACAAATTAAGTAGGAAGGTGATCTTAAAAAAGATACCTCAAGAAAAGTGTGAGAGCTTGCTCTTTCAAATAAGTTGCTATTATCTTTACATTTCCTACTTTTTCCATATTCTCTCAAGAATCTCTTATTTACTTTTCACACTTTTATTGAATGAGTCATAGTTTTTAGCTTATTTACTTGTTTTATCTCTCATGACATGAGAGTCTTCTTATACAATGTTGCAAAATAAGGATAACAATGACTTGATGTAATGTATAACAAACACTCTAAATGCATGTTTGAGTACATTTATTAATTAATTGAACTTGACATATTCATCTTGACATTAGAAACATGCCCATGTCTACTTTAAGTAGAGAGTCACATGCCTCAAAAAAGTGTGAGAGACTTCCCTTTCAAATAAGTTGTGATATCTTTACATTTCCTACTTTTACCATTTGATTCAAGGAAATTTCTTTTTTACTTTTCCTATATATCCATTTATGTCTTTGTTTTGACAAGGTAAGCAAGATAATAGAGCAAATTAAGTAGGAAGGTGATCTTAAAAGAGATACCTCAAGAAAATTGTGAGAGCCTTCTCTTTCAAATAAGTTGCTATTATCTTTACATATCCTACTTTTTTCATCTTCTCTCAAAGAATCTCTTATTTACTTTTCACACTTTACGAGTCATAGTTTTTAGCTTATTTACTTGTTTTATCTCTCTTGATGTGAGAGCCTTCTTATACAACGTTGCAAAATAAGGATAACAATGACTTGATGTAATGCATACCAAACACTCTAAATGCATGTTTGGGTACATTTATTAATTAATTGAGCTTGATTTATTCATCTTGAAATGTAAGTGTGAGAGACTTCCCTTTCAAATAGTTGTGATATCTTTACATTTCCTACTTTTACCATTTGATTCAAGGAAATTTCTTTTTAACTTTTCCTATAAATCCATTTATGTCTTTGTTTTGATAAGGTAAGCAAGATAATAGAACAAATTAAGTAGGAAGGTGATCTTAAAAAAGATACCTCAAGAAAAGTGTGAGAGCCTTCTCTTTCAAATAAGTTGCTATTATCTTTACATATCCTACTTTTTTCATCTTCTCTCAAAGAATCTCTTATTTACTTTTCACACTTTACGAGTCATAGTTTTTAGCTTATTTACTTGTTTTATCTCTCTTGATGTGAGAGCCTTTTATACAACGTTGCAAAATAAGGATAACAATGACTTGATGTAATGCATAACAAACACTCTAAATGCATGTTTGGGTACATTTATTAATTAATTGAACTTGATTTATTCATCTCGACATGTAAGTGTGAGAGACTCCCCTTTCAAATGAGTTGTGATATCTTTACATTTCCTACTTTTACCATTTGATTCAAGGAAATTTCTTTTTAACTTTTCCTATAAATCCATTTATGTCTTTGTTTTGATAAGGAAAGCAAGATAATAGAACAAATTAAGTAGGAAGGTGATCTTAAAAAAGATACCTCAAGAAAAGTGTGAGAGCCTTCTCTTTCAAATAAGTTGCTATTATCTTTACATTTCTTACTTTTTTCATCTTCTCTCGAAGAATCTCTTATTTTCTTTTCACACTTTATGAGTCATAGTTTTTAGCTTATTTACTTGTTTTATCTCTCATGACGTGAGAGCCTGTTTATACAACATTGCAAAATAAGGATAACAATGACTTGATGTAATGCATAACAAACACTCTAAATACTTGTTTGGATACATTTATTAATTAATTCAACTTGATTTATTCATCTCGATATGTAAGTGTGAGAGACTTCCCTTTCAAATAAGTTGTGATATCTTTACATTTCCTACGTTTTCCATCTTATTTCAAAGAATCTCTAATTTACTTTTCCCACTTCCTATAATTGGTTAAATTCATCTTCTCACAGATAAAACCAGGCCAACTCACCAGATTCTAAGTTCACTCTCAACACACTATGGGCCTATTATGCATCTCAAATTTGGTAATTGCCGTGTTTTATTGATAAGTTCTTCAGATTTAGCCAAAGAATATTTAACAGTAAATGATGAATCTTTTGCTTCTCGCCCTCGGCTTGCACATGCCCAGCATTTGGGCTACAATTGTTCTATGCTGGGTTGGGCTCCTTATGGCCCCTCCTAGCGAAATGCTAGAAAAATCTGTGTACGTGAGCTTCTGTCTTCCAAAAGAATCCAATCATCTACACCCAAGATAATGAAAGAGATTTGTACAGCAGTAAATTCTATGTTTCAACAGTCACAATTCCAGAGTATTGTGAAGATGAGAAATGTTTTGTCCCACTTGACTTTTAAAATCCTGATGGCTATGATCATAGATGACAGGTATTTTGGAGAGGAATCAGGTATTTCGGTAGATTTGCTTACCCATCTGATTAAAGAGTCATTTATGCTAAAAGGAGTAATTTGTATTGGGAATTATATTCCCTGGTTGAAGTGGCTTGATTTGCAGGGGTACGAGAAAGTTATGAAAGAAGGTACAGGGGAAATTAGACTTGTATATGCAGAGAATTATGGACAAGCATAGGAATGGATTAAAAGAGGAGAGAGTGATGGAAGACTTTCCTGATGTGTTGATTTCGCAGGCAGAGGAAAATGGTGAAGCGATTACTGATAAAGATGAATTTATTAAGGCAACTGCTATTGTAAGTTGTTTCAACTTTGTTACTTATGGTAATTTTGTTTTGTAAAATTCTTGTGTGGATAGAGGAGAATCAGATACCATACCACAAGGATAGTATCGAACTCATTGTTGGAGTTATATTAGAACTCTAAGAATTAGATTATGTGCATAATTTCAAGATCAGCAATTTGCTTTTCCATGTTTTTAATTTCATTTATCAAAATTATGTTATCTTATTATAAAGCCGCAATGTATATATTAAAAGACTGGTTGATTATAATGTAGGTTTTTTTTTTTTGTCTTACACGTCAGTTTTAGATGGACTGAAAATAGACAATAGATAAGAGAAAAGGAAAGCTCCAAACTCTATAGATAGGATATAAATATTTGTTCTTAGATAGATTTTACATGCTTTGAGTATTATGAATGGTGTTTGTCTTTATGTTCAAAAAATTAGACCAACAAGAAAATCATTTAAAAATGGTAATAACAATTAAAGAAATCAGATTTCCACAGTTCATAATGTTCAAGTTATATAGTTTCTGGATTCACCCTGTATAATTGTTTTGCACCAACATTAACTACTGATAATAACAATGGCAAGCATGGTGAAATAAACCCGAAACACAAGAATTAACACACCAGCAAGATACATTATAGTAGGAATTACAAACCTTAAGAGACATTGTAATCAACATTAACAAAATCACAACATTCTCAAATCACAAAAATGTCTATTTATATCCTAGATAGGACAATCCTGATCATTTTCGATATCGACCTTAATGTCATTTCATTTAGAAATAAATTTAGCCAAAAACTTAGCAACTTAATTTCCTCCCCTTCTAATGTGATCCAACTTAACATTGAAACTATGAATGCAATTGTTGATGTCTTTCTTACTTTCATTTAACTACCACTGCTTAAAGTGAGAGGACGACTTTTTTTTTTAAATGATCAATTCAGATTTTAGAATCAAATTTTACAACATTATGTGTAAAATTCCTTTATTTAGCATATAAAGAAGATTAGTGAATGACCATATTAAAAACAACACCAAGACTACTTAGAATTGTCTTTTGAAGCATCATCCACACAAAGGCATTCCCATAAGCATTTTGATAATCATGAAAGAGACAAAAAGGAGAGAAGATACATGAATAAGAACTTTAAAATTCTCACCAAAAAATTGGTTGATAAGCTTGAATCAAAACTTGGACGGTTTTCTTTCAGATTGATCATTATGCTATACCAAATCTGACTTGCATGTATTGTCGTGATTTAGTTGGTGTTTTTGGTGCTGTGTCGCTCTTATCTGGAGGACTTTTGCTGTCTATAATTTGATATTTGCTTGATGAATGATAAGCTAATTTTGCTGTCTCTTTTCTAAAGTTTTGATTTGTTCCTTTAGATTTATCAATACAGCTCGCTCATTTCGTTGTGATGTTCGGCCTATATACTGTTTTCTGAAATGCATGACTTGCAGGAACAGAGCATCTTATGGAACTTTTCTACAGGGACAGAACAGCATTTCTGAGTCTTGATTGCAGGGAACAGAGGTTCTATCTGCATTAGATATTGCATTGGATGATAGAGCCCTGCAGTGCTTTAGCTACATAGCTTCATTAGCACAGTGGTATCGTCATCCACATTGGCCAACTTGCAAAAATATCACCCCATTCTATTTACATGTTCAACAAACTACCCTTTACCCAATAATCCTTATAAAGAATGTCCTTTAGCCACAAACGTCAGATTCAGGAATCCAAACCTTTAAATTGCGCCAGTAGCACTAAAACTTTGATTGGTAGGAGTCTGATGCAGTAAAGGAAGGGGTTCCAATTAAGAACCGCCTTATCCTTGCTTGCTGAGTAAACTCTCTCTATATAAATAATAGACCACTGTCATTGATATATAACACAGATATTTTCAAGATCAGGATGTATCCCTAAATTCTTGAAGATTGTAGAAAGGGGAGTTAAAAATTAAAAAACAGAGTTTATTCTGGATAGTTGCTGAAATACAAATATCTGTTCTGCAGTTGATAGAAAAGAAAATGTTTTCCCAATGGAAAGATGAACCATTCCAAAAGACTTTCCCCTCAAGGTTCCTCTAGCTGCGTGGACTGACAAATTAAAAATCTCATCAGAATCCTTTTCATCGAAGAGCAGGAGTTCTATGTGTGATCGCTAAGGTTGCAAAACCTCTGCCTTGAAACACCCATTCTGAACCCTTCCACAGCATGAAAAACATAAAATTTCTGATGTAGGAGAAAAGAGTCGAAACTCAGACTTTAGCAGCTAATGTAGAAAAACTTGAACTGTGTATCCCATTTTTCTCCCAATAATTTGGCTTATGATTGTTCCTTCTTTTTGAGGAGGATTAATGCAATTCCTCAGATCCCTGAAATGGCTGAGAATTCTCCCTGGAATCGTGGGAATTAGTTTAACTACATGTGAACGAACTGTTTGACAAAAAGACAAGAGCTGAAGCAGAGCAGCAAAAACAAAAAGATTAAGAAATATAAAAATTATTATTTATTTTCCTTTTGGGTGATGCAATTAAGAACCATGGGTGTTCCTGCATTAGAGTCCTATATAGAGTACTTCACCTAGACATAAATGTTCTAAAAGGCCTTAAGTTCTTCCGTCTATCAATCCAGTGCTTAGAAGCAAAGTATATGAGAAAATGTTAGCATCCATAATCACATAGGATTTGTTATGACATCTTTGTCCATAAATATTATAAATTTATATTTTACAAATTTCTGATGTTTTCTCTTTTTCTTGTTACCTTGCAGGCTATGGTAAATGGAGGGTCTGATACATCTTCAATTGCACTAGAGTGGGCATTGTCAATGCTATTGCAACATCCCCAAGAAATGAAAAAGGCACAAGGACTTGATTCTAAAGCTGGACGAAAGAGATTGATGAAAGAATCAGATATACACCAATTAACATACCTGCAAGAAATAGTTAAAGAGACTTTGCGCCTTCATTCATTGGCACCTTTGTTGTTGCCACAAAAATCTATTGAGGCTTGCACAATAGAAGGATACCATATTTCTGCAGGAACAATATTGATGGTAAATACGTGGGCAATTCATAGGGACCCAAAATTGTGGAATAATCTACTGGAATTTATACTAGAGAGTTTTATGGAGATGGAAATAGAGAT
Organism: Sequoiadendron giganteum; assembly: GCA_007115665.2. NCBI lineage: Eukaryota > Viridiplantae > Streptophyta > Pinopsida > Cupressales > Cupressaceae > Sequoiadendron > Sequoiadendron giganteum. The sequence continues at coordinate 622,497,811 of CM021107.1, forward strand.
AGATAGCATACCAGTGAGAGGGAATGAATTTGAGATGATTTCTTTTGGGGTAGGGAGAAGAGAATGCTCAGGTGCTTCTTTGGTAATGTGTATGGTACAAACAATTCTTGTAAGGTTATTGCAAAGTTTTGATTGGTTTGTTCTAGACGGAAGAGTGTAGTGTAGGAAAAAGTCCCCTTTTCACACTTAATTTGGGAATAATTAATAATAAATTGAGTTAAATTATGCCTTAATTTAGTGTTGTAATATATTTTTCATATTCACATTAAGTTTAGGGCTCTAGGGCTCTTTTAAATAAAATGGATTTAATTGTATCTTTTTTTTATGTTTTAAAGTGTACATTTACACTTTCACATTAATCTAGGGATTTATTAATTGATTGAGGTTAATTTGCCTTGATTGGCCCCTTTAATTCAAATCTAGACCTATTTAAATATAATTTCTGAGGGATACAACCCAACACTCATAAATACCATTACACAACACTTAATTTTGAAATATGTGTGTCCTAGGGAAGTGACCTATGACCCTAATTTAACATAATATTTAACACTAAGAAATGTGTGTCCTTAGTAAGTGATTTAGGATGGCGAATGGGCCCTCACTTAGACCTAGGACCCCCCTTTTAAAATATGTTTTTGAAGGTATTTTAGTGACTTCAAATCTACAATTCAATGTCAGCTTGTGATATTTGAATTTTGGGAATAATGTCAAGATATATATAAATAAAGGGTTATTTCACTATGTTTCATCCTTGCAATTTCATGTCTTCAAGCATTCTAGCAAATTTATGAGCAAGTGTGATCAAGAGCATTCAAGAGCATTTTTAAGGCATTCAAGTGAAAAATTATAGAAGATTATTGCAACCATCAAGATTCATTTCATCATGTCAAAGATTTATTGTATCATGCATGTTGTTTGAGCTAATGTGGTGGTATAGTGTTCAAGATCTAATCAAGCATGAAAAAGGAACTGTTTCACATCAAGTTTCATGATCAAGATCTATACTCATTGAGGCCACTTCATGCTAGTTTGCAGATTTTTTATCCAAGGTTTAATTAAGGTTTGGTGAGTTGTTGCACATTGTTGTTCATTCATCACTCCTTCATGCTTTTCTATTTCATTTCAAGGTTTAATTACCAAAATGGGGTTTGATTGGTCAAACCCCCATTCCCTAACAAACAATTTTTCTCTCTCTTTGATGTATGATTGTAGATTTTAGGTTGAAGATCATTTGAAAAGAAAAATTGAAGAAAGTTGCAAGAAAAGTTGTCAAATCATGAAAAATCCTCTATAGATTTTATTTCCGGTTGTTTGATAATGAAAACTTGGAATCTAAGAGTGTAGGCCTGGCGAAAGAGAACCCAAAAAGTAGTTTTTCAGGAGCCCTAGCCAAGACCCATTTTCCCTAGCGCGAATGAGTCCTCAATGAGCTTCAAAAGGTGAATTTTGGTGAAAGGTACATATTGTTTTCCCCTTTCTAGATATGCCTTTTGATTACTATTTATGTCATATTTGATTATTGTTCTTCATTTGCATATTATAGCATGCATTTTGAAAAAAATTAGAGAAATAGGTCTTTGTGGGTGAACCCTTCTCATCCACACACCATTTCTCTTTGTTTCAAAGAGTTATTGATATGAATGAAGGAATTGGTTTGATGATGCAAAGGGCAATGCCTTTGGAGGTTATCATCAAGCCTCACCTTTCCTACCATCTATACCAACAAGAGGTCTAGTTGTAGACCATTGAACTACTTAATTTTTTTCATGGTTTGAATGCAAACTAAATATCAAGTTCATATTATTGGGGCCACAAATAATGGATCAACTTCAGGTTAATGCAAACTAATGAGAGCCAATTAGGTCCCATTTTATGTCATATTTCAGCCTATTTCATGCACCTTCATACCCATTCCCACATTCTATTTTCATTCCATATCATACCATTTTACCATTTTATGTTGCATTTGATTAAATATATGTTAAGTGGTATTTAATATAGTTTTTGGATAAAATATGGAAAGTAATTATTGATTGTTTTTACTAATAAGTATTATGATTTCAAGCCTTTGGAAAATCAAGCTTGCAACCTATAGATTATAGGAACTTCTCAATCTTCCTGTCTCCTTCTTCATGGAACCTTCTTGTCGCTTTCCTCACAAGAATACGACTTGTGCTTACTGTTGTGGTTATCGCGAGTTTAAATGGTGACCAAGTTCCCTCTTGATGTTGATTGTGTATATTTTATGGGTGAAGCTACAATAGTGGTTTACAATTTAGGTGAGGAAGGAAAACTCACAAAAAATGACCCCAAGGCAAAAAAATGTGATTTTAGGGGTTTGTACGAACCTACTGGTTTGATCAAACCAATAATGGGTTCGCTCAAACTAGGGTTCGACCAAACCCCTTTGAATCTTGGCCGCTAAAAAAAATAAAAAAATGCATAGGAAAGGGGTTCGAGTGAACCTCTTTGAAGGGGTTCGCTCGAACCATGGTTCACTCGAACCCTGGTTTGAGAAAACCCCTAGAGGTTCGCTCGAACCCCTAGGGGTTTTCTCAATATGAACCCCCCTTATCCCTCATCCCCCATCTGAGACACAAAAGAAACCTAAATTTTGGCACTTCGGAGCTCGGGTTGAGGATGAAAATGGAGGAATCTTTACAAACCCAACTAGAATCAGGTAGTCCTCACAACGAGCTATCCAATGAATATAATTTTAATATGTTTTGGTTTTATTATGTATGTGTTTTTTTAGTTTTATTAAACATAGGTTTTTCACCAAAAATCAAGCTCTCGGTTTTGCACATGTGGAAAAATAGCAGATTATCAAAATATTTTTTTTGGAAATATGTTCGTGCTAGGTATTGATGTCCTTGATCCATTAAAAAAAAATTTGAATTTCGATACATACATAAAAAGTTATGTTGTATACAGTTTGCCTATGTCTAAATTGCAATTGGTTTGACTTAGAAACTTGATTAAGGAGAAAATATTGAATAAAAAACTATGAGACCAAATGAAAGTGCTAGATATCAAAGTTACAAATCTAAATTCAAAAAAATTAGAATTTAATCCTTCATACAAAAAATGTTATGTTGTATACGGTGAACGTCACTTTTTTAAAATGTTGTTTCCTAAAAAAAACCAGTTTTCGTGGGAGATGGAAAAAGAAGTGCAATCTGATTCTAAAAAGTTTGAAAAAAATATTTTTAGAATCTACAGACAAAATGTGACGAGACTCTAGTTCACATCATCTTCAAATTCCTCACGGTTTAGCCGTTATAGGCGCCCGAATGTGAGGATTTAGTTAAAAATAATAATTTCAGTGTCCAGTTTGGCCAAAAATTGTAAACCACTTTGTGGGATCACCCTTATTTAATGGTGGATTTTATTTGGTTCTTTCTTCATGGCACTTCCTATATGAATTGTTCAACCGCATGAATTCATTTCATCTTTTAACTACTCCATGCTAAGATATCCACATCATCACCATTGTCGTTTATGTAACAACATATTTTCACGTCACCACATCATTATAGCCACTTCAACACTCCATATTGTAGCCCACGGTATTTGGTATATTGAATCCAATGATGGATGAGAAGCTTGCTAGCTGGACAAAATTGAAGTTATTCCTATCTTTTATTTTTACTCACTAGTATAACAAAACAATTTTAATTTATTTCATGAGAAATGTTGCATTATCATTTGTTGGTCGTAGGCCACAACAAAGTATCTATCCTTATATGTAATTTATACAAACTACATATATAAGGAACATAAGAAACATTTGTAAAGGATGATTTTTCCTTATGTATTACATTTGAGAAATAAAAGCTTCATTTTGTTGATCGGTCCAATGTAGAAAATGTTTTCTTTCAACTCACCTTGCGAACCAAAGGAAGGGCCCACTATCGGAATGCTCAGTGAGATTGTTTTATATTTGAATTAGTTAAAATTTGTATGTTGTGTGGTGTGTTTCATGTTTAAAAGATTAAGCTATAGAGTGTAACCAGTTCCTGATTCAATCTCCTTTTGAATTATGAAAGCTTTGATATTTAGTTAATGTGATCAATTAATTATTAATACAATCATATTGTTGGTGAGATCAATTCACTATTGAACATAACTATTATTTGAAATTCAAATAGTTGTGTAGTTTATTTATCATAGATTATTTTCAAAGCTATTCATTTTCTATCATAGTAAATAGTTTAAATGTCGCATGAATAGAAGAAAGCAATTCCTGTCGCCAGGAAGTGACAGTTCTTGTCGCCAAAATTAGTTTGATTTTTTGAAGTTTTATTTTCATAGGCTATATTCATAATCACTCATCTCATGACTCTCAACCCTTGTTTAGATTTCCATGATACCTTTCACAAGCTTACGATCCCCGGATTGACACGTATATAGATGAAGCTGAAATTCATTATTAAACATCGAATCCATTTCACTCTTTGCCCTAGTTTTGGCATATCACCAACAATAGTTGAGATCCTTCCGTGTTTTAGATTAAAATATTTTTGAAAGAAAACACATTGAAATTATTTCTCCAGAGAAACTTTGTAGAGGCTAATGAAGCTTGTATTAGACTATTCTAGTGTATAGTGGATTATAAAAATAATCTTGTCTAATCCTATAAAAAATTGTGATTAGTGAAGTATAGAGAACTAGATGTTGACCGAGCATTGTTTTCAATCACCCTTATAAAACTTATCCATATGTTATATCTTCAATTTCATCATTTTTGTCTTCATGTACCATGTTATCAGGTTTCACATTGTTTATATAATATAAAATTTTATTTGTCTAAATTTTCAATAATTAAATGTACTAGCATAATTGACAAATTGCCAAAAATGGGATCCTATTTCATAAAGGCTTAATTTTATTTTTTAAAAATAAACAAGATCCCGTTTCTAAAAACTTCAATTTTTGGCCTAGTTTTTGCTATGGGCTTCAGGCCGAAAAAAAGGCTTGAGGAGCCAACCCTTAGCTTTGGACCTACTTTGGACTACAACTTGAAGGTCATGTCAATGTCGGTAGAAAAAAGTGACTTTGGACAAATGTTTGAAGATGTTTTTTGAATAATTTTTTGATGAACTTAAAACTCATTATAGATGAGATTGTCTAGATTCCAAATATACATATTTTTATAATTAGATTATCTTTTAAAATTTTCAAATATTTTTGATGAAATTGGTCCATGAACTTGAAATATCAAAGTTTTTAAGTATTACAAATTTTTTATTATTTTTATTTTTTTGAAAAATAAATTATACGTGCACATTCTCTAGAGAACTATTTTCAATTTGAAAAAACAATCAAAAAATGATAAGTTTAGGTCATCTTGTGTGTGGCGTACATGAGGAATTCTCACAAAAATTATGGCTAGTAAAAATTAACAAAAAAAGTATTAAATTTTTTTTACAAAAACTATCATGCACATTTTTCACTATGTTATAGATCCTTTCCCAAAATTATTTAGAAAAATATGATTATTTATGTGAAAATATGGATGATGTACACATGCATGGTATGGTAAAAACGTGACTTTTAAATAATGATTTTTGGACATACCTATTGAAAATCACTTATATCATCTGGGTATTCCTAGTAGATGGTTAGTGTATTGTAGATGGTAGAAAATATTTTACAAATGATATTTAGTAGTGATATCTAGGTACAAAAGTAATTTACAAATGATATTCCTAGTAGATGGTTGATTCCATCTTGGTAAAATAGACCTAAGTTTCATTAGATTTAGTAGTGATATTAGGGCCAAGATGACTATTTCTTCTTAACGGAAGATTATGATTATGAGTAGCTTATGAAATTAACAAATAAATTAGGAAACTAACTACTAAGGATCATAATTAATTATATTAATTAAAAATATCAACTATATATTAGATCTAAAAATAAAACCAAGTAATAAGGTGGATAAGGGTGGTAAGGGTGAGAAAAAGGTACATCACAAAATGAAGCTCAAAATGCTAAAATAGAATATCACAAACCCTAGTAAGATAAAAAAAGATGATAATATAATAAGAAATAATAGATTAAAAAACCAAAAACCAACTAAGATATATTTAAACATCATGGTCACTATCCAGGTTTTTTAGTAGGAACTTCAAAAAAGTCATGGTAAAAGGGTTGCTAAGGATTGTAATGATGCTAGTCATTCCAAGAAAAGGGTAAGAAATGAAGCAAATTTGCCTAACCCAGTATTGAGGAGACCCAACCCACTCACAAGAGGCCTTTTTCCTTTGAGGAGAAACTTCAACTCCTAGATAAAGAGGGGTAGACCATTAGTGACCTTCATATTTCGGATGACCGGTAGTTGGTTTAGTCCCTTGTTGGTTCTATCCCATGCTCTTTTTTGTTTTCTTTTGTTGTCCGATTTGTAGCTTCTTCTATTTTTGTTTATGAATGTCTCACTTCTCATAAGCTCCCTTGTTGGGCCTCTATGGTTGTTTTTTATATGGGTACTAGCCCTTCCAAACTTTCATCTATTCAAAACTAAGATATAAAAATCCCAAAAATATAACCCTAAGGTGTTGTAAGATTGGTTGAGATCACTATAAAATAAAGGAAAATGACCTTCACTAAGATAATATAAGGTGATCAAATAAATGAATACACCTACGAATACATTAACCTAGAGAACTAGATAAATTGAAAAATTAATTCTAATCTGAGAAAAGAAATGAAAAATATATAAGTACTCGGCTCTAGAATAAATGAGGATGAATGGATTTGATGTAACATATATTTTGATTATAAGATATCAAAAAGCTAGTATATTTTCTCTATGTGCCACCTAGAATTTTGTGTATGAATTATTAGGATTGGAAAAATCCAAGGTTTCTTTCCAATTTTTTTTTTTTTCACGTTCCTTAAATCCTAAGCGCTAAAATGCCCTTGGTTTATTGTTACTTTATCTTTTATTCATTTAATACTTTCTCATCCCATTACCTATTCCTTAAGTTGCCTTCACACTTGCATTTATCTTCATTTAGTAAATCACCCTCTTTTCTTAGTGATTTCTCATAAGCAATTACCACACTGACTTTTAAATCACTTAATTAATTTTATCGATTTCAATGAAATGGTCCCTACCATGGTGCTAGTTATTCACTGCATGTCAAAATTTTGTTACATTGCATCTACTTAACCCATCATAGTTTTAAAAAATCTTGATGTTTTCAAAACCACGCAACTTTCATGTTATTATGACATGTGGTGCTACATGTTATGTTGCTATTTCATTGTATTATCTCTCCACGTTACAATTTCTCTAGGTAGAGAAAGCACCACAAGACCACATGTGCATGTTAGGCCAACACCTGCCTTCTCACTAACATGAGAAAACTTATTTTATAATGATGCAGGCTACTTTACTTGTGTGATTCTATTGTAGCACATTATTTTAATGCATCAAGTTTTTAGTCAACCTAATTTTATTCAAATTTGCAATGGTGTGATATGGTGCCCGTGTCCTTCAAAATATATTGTTTATTTCTACTCATGGTCCCACATGTTTCAAATAAAGGAGTTTCTATTGGTTCATGATTCTAATAAGGATGACCTGGAACAATGGGTCAAATTTTATGTTGTGTTGCATGGTTCAATTGCATCACAACTTTACAAAAAGGAATTTTAAATAAAGTTGTGACATATGTGGAGATTGTGATAGTTGTTGAATATGGCATACCAATTTTAATAGATGATTATATTTGAAAGGTTGAGAATTGTGGTCTTATGCTTGGGAGATGGAACAACAATCTTCTTCACTCTTTCATTCAAGAAAAATTCTAGAGATCTCAATCTAAAGGATGCAAAAGAGAAAGAGATCTTGCAATAAGGTTGTCCTAGGGTTTGATTAGAAACTAAAGAGGGGTTCAACACCAAGCTAGGGCTGGGAAAGACTAATGAAATGAAAGACCTAATGCTTAAACCTAGTGTAATGCGCAACTTCACTAAATGACCTAGAAAAGAGTACAAGTCTAAACAACAAATTGGAAAACAACAGAAGTGCACCTCGAAATATGAAGGAGCTTTGGAATCAATTCTGAAATGTTGAAAATATTATTTTAGGGCACACTAGGACTCATACGCCACTTCTGGCATATCAGTTCTAGTCTAGGGTTTCTAGATTAGAACCGGTTTCTGACAGTGTAGATTCAAGATTTGCAAAAATCTTGAAATTGGGTTGTAGTGGGACTCATATGCCACTTCTGGTGTATGATTCCCATTCCATTATTTTGGGAATTCAAAGTCTATATTTGTTCTCCAATCTCTACTCTTCCCTCCCAAATTGGTTTTCAGATCTGAACCTATAAAAATACCTAGAAAAAATAATATAGAGTTGATTTTCTTATGGGGGTTTGCCTCGATCAAACCCCCAATTTGGTGATTAAACCTTGATAGAAACAATGGATCTTGAATTTAAATGTTAACATAAACCCTAACCTTAAGTGTTTCTAAGATTAGGAAATATGAAACTCAATGCAACCCTATTATATTGTTCTAGAATGAGATGCAATTAAGAATGAAGCATAGACATGAATGACCCACTTTGAGAGATATCTAATCCACCAAATGAGCCCTAATAATGTATGTACCTTCCTTAGTCTGAATGTAGAATAATAATGGAGGATGGAATCACTTAGGAAATGAACCGAATAAAATGGTGACCTCTCTCTAGGGCTTCTAGGGTTTTGGACCTAAATGGAGAGAGTTCAATTTTATTCTTTTGCACGGTTCACTCAAGAACAAACCATTGAGATTTCAATGAAAAGGAGATTGAAATATGATAAAGGGAATGATCTATGGGATTTAATGATAAGAAATAAGGGGTTCACCACCAAGTGTAAACTTAGAAAAGAAGATGTTTAAAAACACAACACGTAGTATGCAAGATGACCTAGAAATGCAAGTAAATGTAACAAAAAAATGTAAAACTGGAAATGTGCACCTAGAAAACTAAAGAAGGTAGATCAAAGATCAAGAATCTTGAAAAATCTAGTATTGAAGCTAACTGGGACTCATACGCCAAGTTGGGCGAATCAGTCGAATTTTAGGTAAACTATGTTGGAACAAGTTTAAGACAAATGGGTACTTAGATTAGCAAAAATCCTTGACAAATAGGTACAGTGGGACTCATTCACCAATACTGATGAATTAGTCAACTTCTATATTTTTGGAAATTCAAAATTGGATCCTGTAGCTCTTAGTTTGCTTTTATGTTCTTGATTTAGATCTAGGTTCGAAACTGTAAAATTTAGCTTGTAGACCTTCTCTAAGATTCTCCAAGGCTTGTTCACAACTTTGACAACTTTGAATTGCATTGAAAACTTCATGATAACTTTTCCAATCTTGCTCCTTGATAAATCTACAACCTAGACCTGCAAATCACATGCAAAGAGAGGGAAAAATGGTTGTGGGGTTAGAGAATAGGGGTTTTCCTTGGTCAAACCCCTTGTTGGTAATTAAACCTTGAAATGAAAGAAAATGTAAAGGGAGAATGATGAATGAAGAAAAGATAATGTTGCAACTCAACAAACCCTAGTAATAAAGTGTTGCAATTATGCTTGAAATGAATGCAATAGATGTGGTTCTTGATTCTTTCTTGAAGGAGATAGATCTTGAATGCAAAGCTTGCTTGGATCATGATCTCTACATCACAATTGTGAGCACAATAACAAAAATGAACAATGTGATCTTTGATATGATGATTAATGCTTGAAGAATGCTCTTGAATACTTGATAATTTGCCCTTGCATGCCATGAATGCTCTTGTTCAAATTCTCTTGTGAACTCAATTTACTATAAGGATGAGTAATTGAATTCTTGGGGTGGGGGGGAATGAGAGAAAGAACCTTGTATTTATACTCAATTATGCAAGAATTCTCGAAATTACAACACTACAAGATGACATTGGATCTTGGAGAATAAAATCTCGCCAAAGATTTAAATTAAATTTGATTTTGAGTTAAAGGGGACTCATTCACCCAAAATAGTGAATGAGTCCCACCTTAGGAATTTGAGGTGGGTTTTCGGTATTTTTTATGTTTTAAATGCCTTTTCGTTGGGATTATCCTCAAAAATACACATAAATAAGGCTTGTGGATGAAAAAAGGGCCAATTAAAGCATAAGAAATCCCAATTATTTATGACAAGCCTAGGGGAATGTGAAAGTGTATTAAAAAACTTTACAACACACCAAATAAGGCAAGCTTAAGATAAATCATGATTGAAATTATGTTTTTTATGCTTAGTTAATTGATAAAATCCTAGAAAAGTGTGAAAGTGTGTTACCACACTTTACAACACCTTTACAAGGTACCATTAAAATACATTAGTTCATAAGGGTCCAAGACCTAATGTGAATGTGTTATCCACATTACAACACTAAATCAAGGCAACATTAAGCCAAAATTTGCAAGGAGGATCCAAATGAGCATGAAAAAGCCAAAGGACCCTTTTCTCAATGCTACATTTAGCCCCACTTTAGTGAGAGGATGAAACTGCTTCAAACTCACGCTAAAGTAGACAAACACACATCAAGGGAGGGTTACAATGTACCAATGATAGCAAGATGAGATGCCAACAATCAAGAGGGATGATCAAGCCCATAGGATCAAGATCCCATGGAAAACCAACATAAGCAGAAAGGAACACACAAGAAGATGATATAAAGAACAAGGATAAGGCCAATCATACATTGCCAAAGAAAGAAGAGAAATGGAAAAAGGAGAGAGAGTTAGAACAAGCTTCGACTATTTTTCCATCACGATGCGGATTAGATCTAGGCTATTTGTCCAAAAAAATGCATACTGAATCTGAGGCGGCAAAAATCTTGGATTTCCACTAAGGGAGAAGTTCTAAAAGGTGAGAAACTTACACTCATGGCTGGTATATACTCACACGCACATGTAAGTGGCTATGGGGAAAGTCATTCCTTGGATTGGGCTTCCCACTCAACCATACCAAAGTTATACCTCCTGATAACTTTAATAAGGAGCCACACAAAAATGACTTTCGAGCTTCATGAGACAAGCAAAAGTTTGTATGCTTGGAGATCATGAACAAACAGGATGGTTCCATAGGAATGAAAACTATATTATGCAAGGTGACCATATAAAAAATGCAAAATGCAGAAACAAGAAATGTTCAAAGGAGTCTTTCTTTGTTCAATGTGAGTTCTTTAACTTAGGGAACCTTATGCCTAATGTATCCAAGAGAGAAACAATGAAAGAATAGAAGATTCACAACTTAGGGGATGCAGTGCATCACATCAAGCCACTAAGAGGAATGCAATATGCTAAGAGAGATCACACTCATGAAGGACATCACACCCAATTCCATCCACAAAGTGAAAAACACATCGTATGAAGTAAGAAGGTTGCACTAAGAACCATGAAAAGGGAAAAATGCAAAATAAATAATGCCAATGTATGCCCCCACTTTAAATGAATCGTTAAAAACCATACTATGAGAAATTACTTTAAAGTAGAAAATGAAAAATGCAAACAAGAAGAAAGACATGAGATCCAACTTGGAAATACATATGCCAAGTCATATGTTTCCAAGTAAAGTTGCATCATGAGAGAGAAAAATAAAAGAGAGGGGTTTCCCCCAAAATGAAAATACCAAACACATAAGGGATCTATGGATTTGGGGTTAGTATGTTCTTTGCTACAATATTTTTAAGGAGCTTGAAACTGTCATCATTCCCCAAATACACATAGAACTAGAAGAATGACAGGAAGAGAGCGAAAATAAAGAATTTTTTTTTTGGTAAAAATGGAAGAGACATAGGGTGTCTCGATGCCTTGCATCATCCCCAAAAGGAAAACACAAGACATAGATAAAGATAAAATGAAAAGGAAAAAGAAAATGAAAGCATTTTGGGTCAACATGAAGGAGACATGAATGTCTTGATGCCTTGTGTCATCCCCAAAAGGAAAACACAAGAAAAAGATAAAGAAAAATTAAAAAAAATGCACAAAATAGAGAAGAATGAAGGTACAAATAGAGGAATGTCACAAAGAGAGAGAAAACATAACATCATAGGGGATCACATTACACACATGCAATCACACAAGAGAAAATGAAAAAGAGATAATGCAAAATACTAGTAAGGAAAATGTGAGTCAACCTACAAGCAAGTCATCTGCTTCCCAATCTTAGGTTGTATAAGCATAAGGAGAAGGACAAATCCAAGGGACAAGGACAAATGCATTACTAGGACAAGGTTATCAACTTCATTCCTTTACTGAGTGCGAGACAAGAATGATGCAAGGTAGGTGATGGGAAAGGTCATGTAATAGTGAGAAGAGGATGTTCTACAACTATTACATGACAAAGGGGGGGAGGGGAGGGATCCCACTTTAAGGGATTATTTTTGTAATGTCAAATTATTGAAGGATCCTTATTACAGTTTGACACTCATCAATAAGATGCCCAAGAATCCTATGATATGCGTAATACTTTGTGTTATCTTTATAGAATTTTCTTCTAGTACGAGGTGGAAGTTTAAGCCAATATGTGTTTGTAAGATGTTTCAGTTGTCATTTAATTTCTATTTGGGTGTGTGAGAGCTTGTAAGGTGCTTTATTGTTGCTGATTTCACCAACTCTTCTAGTTGAAGGTTAAGGAGGAGGGCTTGAGGAGATCCTCTCATTGTTATGAATCATTGGTTCTTTAGGAAGAAGAACATTCAAGTTGGGATGATGATCTAAGATAACCGTACCATCGCTACGAAGCCTTAAATATTCTTTAGGAACATGTTTATTGCAAGGGGGGTCTTGATATCCTATTCCCTTTGTATTTTCCTTAGCTGGTATTTGTTCTAGGAGTTGATCAATTTCATGTTCACTTGTTGTATCACACCCTTATTTTCTCAAGTTTGTGAATCCTTTTCCATATGTTTCTTGAAGATTGATGGGAGTGTTTGTGAAATTTTTATCATAATAGGGTTGAGTGTTTACTTGCTTAGGGGAACCAGGTTCACTTGTTGTAGGGAACTTAGGTTCAAATTTTGTTTCAAGATGCAAATAACCAAACATCTCAAGAGGTGGTATGGTAGGAGGTTTTGGTTCATTCATGGATGGATAAAAGGATGCGTTAGCCTCAAGATTGTTAAGACAATCATTTAAGAACCTATTCATGCTATCATCATCTTATCCAATGATGTCAACATCACAAGGAGGACATGCATTAGGATTTGAGTGAGCATGAGTGAGTTCAATGTCATTAGGATCATTTCCAAAGGCACAACTTGACACATCTACTCTAAGGATTTTAAGGACATCCAAATTTTTCCAAAGCACATATCCATGATGCAAATTTCAGATTCTAGACTATGCAACAATGTTGTAAATGCAATTCTAATTTTTAAGTAATGCACAAGATGAATGAATGTAAGCTAAATGCAATGAAACAAAAAATTTGGAAAATAAAACACCAAGACAACAAAAAAAAACATATAATATGAACTATAAATGATAGATAATGCAGTGCAAAATATGCAAAGGGACTGATTTGCCCAAGGTGGCGAATGAGTCCAAGTATTGATTTTTTTTTTTAAATAGAAATTTTGAATTGAATTTGATGATTTTTATTTTTCTAATGCAAATATAAGATGAAAATGCAAAATTTTATTGATTTTCAATGAAATTAATTGCAATAATGCAAGCTAAATGAGCTTTTCACTAATGCAAAAATTGAAACCCTAGAATGCAAATCAACCATTGCAATACCTCATGCAATGTTAATGCAAGCTAAATATAGGATTTAAAAGAACTCCAAATCATAATTATGATGTTCTAAATGTAGGTTCACCAAAATGAACCGTATAAAATGGTGACCTCCCTCTCGAGCTTCTAGGGTTTTAAACCTAAAAAGAGAGAGTTCAATTTTATTCTTTTGCATAGTTTACTCAAGAACAAACCTTTGAGATTTCAATGCAAAGGAGATTGAAATATGAAAAAGGGAATGCTCTAGGGGGATTGAATGATAAGAAATGAGGGGTTCACCACCAAGTGTAAACTTGGAAAACAACATGTTTGAAAATATAGTGTAGTATGCAATATGACCTAGAAATGCGAGTAAAATGTAACAAAAAACTATGAAACTAGAAATGCGCACCTTGGAAACTAAAGAAGAAAGAACAAAGATCTGGAATCTTGAAAAATCCACTGTTGAAGCTAACTGGGACTCATATTCCAAGTTGGGTAAACCAGTCCAGTTTTAAGTAAACTATGTCGAAACAGGTTTCCAACAAATGAGTACTTAGATTTGCAAAAATTATTGATAGAAAGGTACAGTGGGATTCATTCACCAATCATGGCAAATCAGTCCACTTTTGGATTTTTAGAAATTCGAAACTGGATGGACTATAGCTCTCACTATGATTTTTTGTTCCTGATTCAAATCCAGGTATGGAACTATACAATTCAGCCTATAGACCTTCTCTAAGCTTCTCCAAGGCTTGTTCACAACTTTGGAAAATTTGAATTTCTTTGATAATTTGATGAAAACTTTTCCAATCTTTCTTCTTGATAAATCTGCAACCTAGACTTGCAAATCACATGCAAAGAGAGGGAAAAATGTTTGTGGGGTTAGAGAATAGGGGTTTTCCTTGGTCAAACCCCTTGTTGGTAATTAAACCTTTAAATGAAAGAAAATGTAAAGGGAGAATGATGAATGAACAAAATATTATGTTGCAACTCACCAAACCCTAGCAATAAAGTGTTGCAATTATGCTTGAAATGGTTGCAGTGGATGTGGTTCTTGATTCTTGCTTGAAGGAGATAGATCTTGAATACAAAACTTGCTTGGATCATGAACTCTACATCACAATTATGAGCACAATGACAAACATGAAGAATGTGATCTTTGATATGATGATTGATGCTTGAAGAATGCTCTTGACTACTTGATAATCTTCCCTTGAATGACTTGAATGCTCTTGCTCAAGTGCTCTTGTGAAATCAATTTTCCATAAGGATGAAAACTTGAATGCTTGGGGGGGAATGAGAGAAAAAAAACTTGTATCTATACTCAATTATGCAAGAATTCCAAAATTACAACACTACAAGCCAACATTGGATCTTGGAGAATAAAATCCTGCCAAAGATTTAAATTAAATTGATTTTGAGTTAAAAGGGACTCATTTGCCACCCTGGGTAAATGGGTCCCACCTAAGGGGACTCATTCATCCAAAATGGCAAATGAGTCCCGCCTTAGGAATTTGAGGTGGTTTTTTAGGATTTTTCTGTTTCAAATGCCTTTTGTTGGGATTATCCTAAAAAATACATATAAATAAGGCTTGTGGATGCAAAAAGGGGCCAATTAAAGCATAAGAAATCCCAATTATTAATGGAAAGCCTAGACGAATGTGAAAGTGTGTTAAAAAACTTTACAACACACCAAGTAAGGAAAGGTTAAGATAAATCATGATTGAAATTATGTTTGTTATGCTTAGTTAATTGATGGATGCAAAAAGGGGCCAATTAAAGCATAAGAAATCCCAATTATTAATGGAAAGCCTAGACGAATGTGAAAGTGTGTTAAAAAACTTTACAACACACCAAGTAAGGAAAGGTTAAGATAAATCCTAGAAAGTGTGAAAGTGTGTTACAACACTTTACAAAGTACCATTAAAATACATTAGTTCACAAGGGCCCAAGACCTAATGTGAATGTGTTATCGACATTACAACACTAAATCAAGGCAACATTAAGCCAAAATCCACAAGGAGGACCCAAACAAGCATAAAAAAGCTAAAGAACCCTATTTTCAATGTTACAAAAAATAGGTCATTAGGCTATGCATGATGGCTATTTGGATCTCCCCAACCTAGAATTCATCACTATTCACCATAGGCAACCATAATCAACTCTTGAGAATGCTAGATCTTGAATGAAAGTGATCTTGAACACTTGCAAAATAAAATAATGTTACTCCAAGGCTTCAACTTTGTTGATTACTTGTTCTTGAATGCTCTTGTGAAGAATGCTTGAATTCTCTTGAATGCTTGGATCTTGAAATTTCTCTTCTAGATTATTTCTTAGATGAAAAATGACTTTAGAATCTTGTTTATATAGGAATTACACCTAATTTACCATTATTTAGATCTCAAAATCTGACGTCAACAAAAAAATTGAATTAAAAACTTGAATTTCCCTCTGAAACCCTAAAAAGGACCCAAATGGGACTCATACGCCACTTGTTGCATATGGGTCCCACCTAGGAGGACTCATATGCTCAAGGTGGCATATGAGTCCCACCCTAGATTTTTAGAGTGGGTTGTTAGGAATTTTAATGTTTTTGATGACTTTGTTGGGTTTTTAGTTGAAATAAGCCTTGAGATCTAAAATAAAGGGTCTCAGGGGCCTATTGATAATGATTTAAAAGGGAATTTCATGAAAGGGTACCAAATTAGGCAATAAATTCCATTATCTCCAAGAAGGGAGTACAATTTATGTTGCCACATTTAGCCCCCACTTTAGCATCCATATGACTCTACATGCATATCCCAGCTAAAGGACTCTAAACAATACATTTAATTTCATAGAAGGATACTCATATGGATTCATTCATAATGCGAGAGAATGAAGCCCCCATTATAGCTATCTACAAGACCACAATGTTAGGAACCACATCCTACAACACCAACTCATTAGTCATTTAAAAATACTCTTATCTAATGTCTAATAGAAATCAAATTCGAGGGTAGATGTATGGCCCCCTTGATTCCACTTTCTTCATGGAGGTGGAATCAAGGTAGAAATCTAGCCACATTGAATTGGATAAGTCATATCATAGGGTATTTCCAAGTACCATATCATATAATGATATAAATTTGATGAGAAAAATAATAGAATCACGATTCCAACACAAAAAATAGCCTCGAAAATAGAGCTCGCTAACCCTCGACATGCTAGTTTGAATGAAAAGCACTCTTAACTCTAATATAGTAAAACCCCAATTTTAACACACATAAGAGCAAAAAGTGAAGTAATTTATAATTTATTTTTCTTTTACCTTCTTATAGTTTGACTTTGTTGAAGAGTAGGTGAAAATGTCAAGCAAAAAAAATTATAGGCTACCGAGACTCGATATGCTATGAGAGGAGGTAGCATGAGGTGACGTTTGACACCAAATGAAGTGATTTTTTGTACCTTAGTTTTGTTTTTATGCATTTAATTTATATTTTCCATATTTCTAGGTTGATTTAGGACTTTGGAAGAAATTTTTGCAAAGTGTCCCTTTTTTTCACAATGTGTCCCCTTTTGTTGCAAAGTGTCCCCTTTTGTCACAAAGTGTCCCACTTTTTTCGCAAAGTGTCCCAAAAGGGAAATAAAGTTTCTAGGATATTTAGAAAATCACACTAGAGCAACTTTATCACAATTTTTGATTATTGATGTAAAGATTTTAGATTTTAAAATGCTTATAGGACATATTTTTTCTCTTTTTATTGTTAGACACCATATCGATCGTGAAGCGTCTCACGTTTGATAGAAAATTTTGTTGCATGCAAGACATGGTCTCGACATTATCAAAGGTGGATGTTTAGACATTGCAGACTATTGGTATCTACTGGGCGTACCTCATGTCTCCTATGAGGTACCATGACGCCATGCTGATGGCATTAGCTGAGAGATGAGATGTTGAAACTTGTACATTTCGCCTACCCATGAGTTAGATTACGATCACCCTAGAGGATGTTCATTGCATCCTTTAGGTTCCTATCCACAGTAATACCGTATGCTTTGTAGGGGAGTGTTCATATTTATAGATGCAATATGATATGGGATATTTCTTGAATGCATCAATTAGAGAGGAGATCGTGGGGCCACACATTGAGCTATCATGGTTAATCTATGTGTGATCTTCACTCTTGAGGGTAATTATGATTTTCACAATAACACTAGTACTCTTACTTGATGGTTGGGAAGCATACCTAGATGGAGGCCTAGTCCACACGATCAAACAAATTAAGCACCACAAGACAATATAAATTTGGGGCTGCAACATCTTAGCACATTTATATTATGATCTTAGGTTTTCATATCGTGAGGTAGATAGTATGGTGCATTCTACACTTCTATAGGTGTGGTGTCTGAAGCATATCACATGCACTAGACAGATACGATTCCCTTTGGTATCTATTGGTGTGGTGTCAAGGGATAACATTGTCATTGTAACTACATTGCTTTCTCCTAGAGTAAGCCTGAAGGTGATCGAGAGTGTTAATTCGTTGTTTGTCAAGAATGTCAAGAAGATGTTTGAATGTTAAATGTATCTTGGTGGATGTTGTGGTCATGTTGCTGATATGTGGTTTTCATTAATGTTAACACTATTAGCATTAATGTCTGTAAGAATTTATATGTCGAGGATATTGAGAGAATTGTAGTAAAATATGTTACAAGTTGTTTGTGAAGGAGTGAAGATCAGTATGATGGAAAGTTCAACATATTGATGGTGAGAAGTTGTAGATTAATGGGTTTTTTTTTAGGTGTTAGTTTATCCTCTTAAAGTTTCAAAGGTTCACATAAATATTTTAGCAAGTTATGAGTTTCTGTGTTCCGACAGTTATTCTGTTACTATAGTTAGTGTTCCTAGAAGAATTTAATGTGATTTTGGTAATATGAGTTTTTGTGAATGTTCCTGTGGTGTTCGTAGATATTCTAGATCATGCTCTATCTATGTTGCATGTCCGCATTGATCCTTGTGCTTGTGATATTTGATTTTCTCTTACGTGTTCATGTTTTTCATGTTCATGACTGACAAGGTGATTGTAGCATGTTGTGGATCTATTGTTTTGGGTATCTACTATGTTGTGGTCAAATTTGGTTGATTTGCATTAATAATATTTATTGTCTTGGGCTGACAGTTTGTATTTGTTTTGTTATTTTGTTGAAATCGACATGTAACGATGTAATTCCTTGTTGCAGATATATATAAGCGATTGTTTCTTAATTTGATTGTGTACGAGAGAGAGAGAAAGAAGGTGTATGAATAATGTTCTAAATATTTCAAAGGTAGAGCAGAGTGTGAAGAAGAGTGACGAAGAGTGAAGAAATGTTCACGGGCTTAACCAGAACTATAGTCAAGCATTAGCAAATGCTACTTTCTCAATTCAAAATCTGGATGGTTTTAATTTGATTTTTTTTGTAAGACAACGAGTCTTCCTTTTTATTTGAGAAGTGAGATCTAGGTAGTGTGCCTGAATGCATGCACATTCCCCATTTGTTCATCTTATACTTTTAACAGGGTATAAACTTGTGGACTGACCTCCACCATAGTTTTTTCCCTAACAAGGTTTCCAAGTAAAAAACTTGGTGTTATGTGTGTTTTTGATGTGTTGTTGATTTATTCTTTCATGGATATTAATCAAATATGAGAATAGGAGTTTATAAGGTTAATAAGTTTGAAATTTTGTGACAACTGATTCACCCCCCCTCTTAGTTGTCTGCCCTTGTGTTTTCAACAATTTGTATTAGAAAAGGTTCCTTGGAAGAAGTTTAATAGATTGAGGTGATCTGGGATGGCGACATATAAGAAGGATAGTCTAAGATGTGATGGAATAAATTTTTCTTTGTGGAAGACTCGAATGGAGTGTCATCTGAGATGCATTGGTGAATCCTACTAGAGCATTACAAGTAATAGGTATGTTATTCCTCAAAATGGTCCTACTACTACTGCTGAGATTAGGGACGTTGAATACAATATCATGACTAAGGAAGCATTGTTGAGTGCTTTGATTGATTCTAAGATGAAAAATGTTATGGATCTGATGACTACCTATGAGATGTGGAAAAAGTTGGAAACTTTGTATGAAGGTGATGCTAACATGAAGATTGCTAAGCTACAAAGTCTAAAAGGGAAATATGAAATGTTGAGAATGGGTAATTATTAGAATATTATCACTTTCATGTGAAGAGTGAATGAACTTGTGTGTGGTATTAGATGTGATGGTGGACAGTTGGAAGAATTTGAGATTGTTGCTAAAGTGCTTAGATCCTTGCCTACTACATACAAAATCAAAGCTATAACTATTGAAGAGCTCCAGAATATGACAAATGTAACTAGAGATATGCTGATTGGTAAAATTACTGCTTTTAATTTGAGTGAACTCAGTGATTCCCTTCCTAAGATAGAATCTGCATTTAAGGTCACTACTTCTAGAAGAGACAAGAAGAGATATGGTTCTGGTGAAAGTTATTCTAGAAAAGTATTCAAGTATGAGGAAGAAATGAGACAAATTGAAGAAGAAGAAAGATAACTGAAGGAGGTTGAAGAAATTATTGTCAAAATGGAAGCCAAAGGAGAAGAAAAGTATAAAGGAAAGTTTTGTATTAAATTTTTTTCTTACAATAAGATAGGTCATTTTGCATAAAGGTGTCCAGAAAAAGTTCCTAAGCTAAGATCTAACAAGCCTAGATTTCAAAGGAAGTATTATTATGCTGCTGATGAAGGTGTGATAGATGATGAATCTGATAAAGGGAATGCAAGTGAATATAAGTTTGTATTTATTTCTATCAAGGAAAATAATCCCATGTCTATTGAATTTGGTAGTTGTACAAATGTGGAAAAAGCCCTAGTTGCTTGAGTTGAAGAGAAGGATGAATGGGTGATTCATAGTGGATGTTCACATCACATGACAACTGATAAAAGAAAATTTCTAAGCCTGGAAAAGTATGATGGTGGTGTTGTAAGATTTGGTGTTAACAATGGTGGTATAATCCATGGCAGAGGATGTATTTATTTTGATGGTAAGCATAATACTAATAATGTTATTTATGTGGAAGGTTTGAAACATAATATTTTAAGTGTCAGAGATATGGTTGATAAGGGATACAACCTTCAATTCAAGGATGGAAATTATAGAATATTGGGAAGTTCCATAAATGCGATTGCTTCAGGTACAAAAACAAAAGCTAACATCTTTCACCTGAATGCTGCTAGTAAAATTTGTCTGATTGCTCAAGTTGATGAAAGCTGGTTGTGGCATAGAAGAATGTGTCATGTAAAATTTGACAATATTATCAAGATAAGTTCTACTTAGGTAGTGAGAGATCTTCCTAAGTTGGTAAAGCCTTATAATTCCATATGCAAGGAATGTTAGTTAGGAAAGAAAACTAGAATTCCATTTCAGAGCAAACAACATTGTTCAAATGAATTGTTGGAGCTTGTGCGTACTGACTTGTGTGGTCCTGCTAGAATCAAAAGTTTACAAGGTTACAGGTATTTCATGTTTCTTATTGATGATTATTATAGGATGATGTGGGTTAATTTATTAAGGGAGAAATCAAAAGATCTAGAGAAGTTCAATATCTTTAAGGCTATGAGACAAAGACAGGTTTGAAGATTAAGTGTTTGAGATCAGATAGAGGTTGTGAATTCACTTCGAGTGAGTTTAATTATTTTTGTGAAGTGCATGGGATAAAGAGACAATTATCTGCACCACGGACCCCTCAACAAAATGGAGTTTTGGAAAGGAAGAATAGGATAGTTCTAGATGCTGCTAGGACTATGATGCTGGAAGGAAATGTTCCTCATAGCTATTGGAGAGAAGTTGTGAGTACTATTGTTTATATCCTCAACTAGGTACAAATCAAAGGTGATACTAGAAAGACCCCTTTTGAGCTATGGTCTGGTCATAAGCCTACTGTTAGATATTTCAAAATATTTGGGAATAAATGCTATATCAGAAGAGACAAAGATATAGGAAAGTTTTATGCTAGAAGTGATGAAGGAATCTTTCTTGGTTATTCTACTAAGAGTAAGGCCTACCAGTGCTACAACAAGAGATTAAGGAAAATGGTTGAAAGTGAAAATGTTAAGGTTGATGAAGACATTGCTAGACCATCTAGAACTTGTGGATATGATTCTGATGATCCCAATGACAGTACAAACAAAAGTAAGACTTCAAATCAAGTTCAGACCATTTCGGTGAATCAAGAAGATCAAGAGGAAGGAGAAACTAGTGAAAGTACAAAAAAGAGATCACAAGAGCCTGAAGTTCAAGAACATCCTAAGAATCCAAGGTATGTGAGATTAAATCATTCAAAAAATCAGATTATAGGTGATAAGAACAAAGGTGTCTAGACTAAGAGAATAATTGCAGAAGAATATTGTTTGATTTAAAAGATTGAGCCAAGTAATGTCAATGAAGCATGCAAAGATGAAAATTGGATTGAAGCAATGAAAGAAGAACTACATAAAATTGAGAAGAATAATACATGGACTCTTGTTCCTATACCTAAGGATAAAAATGTAATTGGAACTAAATGGTTGTTTAGAAACAAGCTAAATGAGCAAGGCGAAGTTACCAGAAATAAAGCAAGGCTGGTGTGTAAAGGATACTCTCAGATGGAGGGAATTGAATTTGAAGAAAAATTTTCTCTTGTTGCTAGAATTGAAGCTGTGAGATTGTTTCTTGCTTATGTTTCTTACAAAAACTACAAGGTTTATCAGATGGATGTCAAGTCAACATTTCTAAATGGTGAATTGGAAGAAGATTTTTATGCTGAGCAACCTAATGGATTTCAATTGCTTGATCAAGGAGATATGGTTTTTTGGTTGACAAAAGAATTTTATGGACTCAAGCAAGCCCCTAGAGCTTGGTATACCGGATTGGACAATTATTTGATGAAGCTTGGATTTAACAAAGGTACTACTGCTAGTAATATGTATTTCAAGATTGATCATGATAAATATTTTGTTGTGGAAGTCTTTGTTGATGATATCATTTTTGGAGGAGATGATGGTTTGTGCATGAAGTTTGTTGATGAGATGTAGAACGAGTTTGAAATTTATATGATTGGAGAGATGGAATTAATTTTAGGATTGCAACTTACTTAGTTAGATAAAGGGATCTTTATATCTCATTCCAAGTATGTAAAATAATTGCTAAAGAATTTTGGTATGGAAGATTCAAAGCTAGTCGATACACCCATGGTGACTAGATGTAAGTTGAAAACAAATGACGATTCTCCAAAGGAAAATTAGACTAGATACAAATTAATGATTGGTGTATTTCTTTATTTGAATCAAACTAGACCTGATATCATGAATTTTGTATGTATTGTTGCAATATTTCAAGCCAATCCCAAGGAATCTCATGTGACTATTGTGACGAGAATTTTCAAATACTTGAAGGGAACAGTTGATTTAGGCCTGTGGTATCCTAAAGATGTTGATCTTACCTTGAGTTCCTTTACTGATGTTGATTGGGTAGGAGATGTGAATGACAAGAAAAGTACTAGTGGTGGCACATTTTTCTTGGGAAAAAAGCTGATTTCATGTTTAATTAAAAGAAAAATACCATTTATTTATCTACTGTAGAGGCAAAATACATTGTTGCTGCTAACAATTGTACTCCAGTATTATGGATGAAATAGATGTTGAAAGATATCAGAGTTATGTATGATGAACCTATTGCCATATTCTATGATAATTCAAGTGCAATTAACATTTATACTTGAATCCAGTTTTGCATTCAAACACCAAGCATATATATATCAAGTTTCACTCTTTGAGAGAAAAGGTGAGTGAAAAGGAAGTCCAATTGGAGTATGTGCCTACTAAGGAAAAAATTGCAAACATCTTTACCAAGTCATTGCCTAAGGATAATTTTGAGTATCTCAGAGGGAAGTTAGGGGTGATTACCCCTCCTAATCAAAACTAAGATGCATTGTCTTGAATCAGTTCATGCATTTTCACAGCCATATCTTGATTCAGATTGATGTTGTGTTGGCTGCTACTCAAGGGGTACTATTCAAATCGTTCAAATATTTGGTTCAGATATTGTGTAAAGAAAGGAGATATTTGTCATTGATTTCAAAGGGGGAGAAGAAAAATGTGAAAAACTAAGAATTATCTGCAGAGAATAAGTCATGAGAAAAGAGTCAGAACCTAAGGGGGAGTAAGTGTTGAAGTTAGTTGCGATGATGGTGTTTTTCACATCATGTGTTTCCATCAATTCCAAAGGGGGAGATTGTTGGATGTTATGGTTGTGTTTCTGATATGTGGTTTTAATTGATACCAACACTATTAGCATTAATGTCTTTAAGGTTGTATATGTCGAGGATATTGAGAAAATTGTAATAAAATATGTTATAGGTTGTCTGTGAAGTAGTGAAAATCAATATGATTGAAAGTTTAGTATATCGATGGTGAGAAGTTGTGGATTAAAGGGTTTGTTTTCAGGTGTATCTAGTTTATCCTCTAAAAGTTTTAGAGGTTTGCATGAAGATTTGAGCAAGTTATGAGTTTTTGTGTTTCAACAGTTATTCTATTATTGTAGTTGGTGTTCTTGGAAGAAGATAATGTGATTCTAGTAATCTGAGTTGCTGTGAATGTTCATGGATGTTTCTAGATTGTTCTCTATCTGTGTTGCATGTCTGTATTGATCCTTGTGCTCGTGATCCATTATTTTCTCTTGCGTGTTCATTTTTTTCATGTTCATGGCCGATAGGGTGATTGTAGCATGTTGTGGATCTTCGAGTAATAATATTTGAAGGTGTATTATGTTTGGGGATATTGTTTTGGGTCTCTAGTATGTTGTGGCTGACTTTGGTTGATTCACATTAATAATTTTTATTGTCTTGGATCGATAATTTGTGTTTGTTCTATTATTTTGTTGAAGTCGATATGTAACAATGTAATTCCTTGTTGTGGATATATATAAGTGATTGTTTCTTCATTTGATTTTGTGCAAGAGAGAGAAAAATAAGGTGTGTGAATAATATTCTACGTCTTTTAAAGGTAGAGTAGAGTGTGAAGAAGAGTGAAGAGGTGTTCATGGGCTTAACCGGAATTGGAATCAGGCATTAGAAGATGCTACTTTCTCAGTTCAAAATCTGGATGGTTGTAATCTAAATGTTTCTATAAGATAGTGAGTCTTCCTTTGTATTTGAGTAGTGAGATCTAGGTAGTGTTCTTGAATGCATGTGCATTCCCCGTTTATTCTTCTTTTACTTTTTACAAGGTATAAACTTGTGGACTGACCTCCACCATGGTTTTCCCCCTAACACGGTTTCCACATAAAAATCTTGGTTTTATGTGCATTTCTAATGTGTTGTTGATTTATGATTTCATGGCTATTAATCAGATATGAGAATAGGAGTTAATAAGGTTAATAAGTTTGAAATTATGTGACAACTGATTCACTCCCCCTCTTAGTTATCTGCCCTTGTGTTTCCAACATCTCTAAGAACCTCTTCATGTCATTATTCTTAAATGGTGTACCATTACTCGAAAATAACATAGAAGGAAGTCCAAATCATGCAATAATGTGTTCCAATATGGAATGACATATTATATTGGAAAATTTTCAATGAAGGGGAATTGCTTCTACCTACTTCATGAAATAATCTGTCGCAGTTACTATGAATGTATGTCCGATGGAGGAAGGTGGTGATATTTTTCCAATGAGATCCAAACCGCAAATCGTAAAGGGAAAAATAGTAACTTGAGAATGAAGTTCAAAGACAAGAGAATGAATCAAATTTCTATGTTCTTGACATTTGTGACTTATTTTAACATATGCCAAGCAATCTTGTTCCATATGTCTCCAATAGTATGCTATGCGGGTTAGTTTTTGGGCTAATGCTCTACCTTTAAAATGGACTCCACAAGCACCTACATGAGCTTGATCAAGTTCTATGGGAATTTTAGATTGTTTAAGGCATCTAAGTAATAGACCATCAAAGGAACTTTGATATAACATGTTGGCGAGAATTATATAATTAGATGTATTTTTTTGAAGGCGAGATCGATTGTTCTTAGTTGTTAGCTCGAGAAAGGTACCATCTTTTAAGTAATTAAATATTTGAGCGTACCATTCACTTGAGCTCTACATGGTTGCTGGTAATACTTCTTATATTTTAGATTCTATCGATGGTTTCATAATTGTATGCACAATAAATATGAAGTATTTTGAAGGACCTTGAGGAGATATAAGAGAAGCTACACTTTCCATTGCATTTGCATGTCAATTATCCTTTCATGGGTTGTTTCCAATGGTAAATGAATCATAATTATCTAAGAAATTCATTGTGGGATCCTTATATTTTGATAGTTTGTCATGCTTCATTTGATATGTTCTGTTTATTTGTTTAATGACTAATTGCGAACCATCAAATATTTTAATGTCTCAGGTTCCCAGAGTTAGAGCGGTGTGTAATCCATCAATTAAAGCTTCATTCTATGTGGTATTGTTTGTGCATAGGAAATTTAATCGATATGATAAGGGAATATAATTTTTCCTCTAGGCAGAGCTATTATAATTCTCATGCTGGAGCTTGCTCTACACTTAGATCCATCAAAATATAATTCCCATATTTCTTCTTTTCTGAATAATCATCACATTCTCATCAGGAAATTCTTCTATATTAGATAATTCCAAGGGAGAAGGAGCATCAGCTAATTGGTAAGTCAAGGAATTTCTTTTAATTGCTTATTGTGAAACGAATTTAAGGTAAAACTCAATTAATAACATGACCCACTTAGCTAAGCATCTTGATAAATATATTTTAGCGAAAATATGTTTTAGAGGATCAAATTTCGTCATTACATGTATTTCAACATTCTGTAAGTAATGTCTCAACTTACTAAGAGAGAATACAAGAGCCAAACATTATTTCTCTATTTTTGTGTATCATTTCTCGTAATCAATCACAGTTTGGCTAATATAAGAAACAAGACATTCTTTACCATTTTCATCTTCTTGAGCCAACAATGTTGTGAGAGGATGGGCCAATGCTATTGTGTAAAGGATAAATGGCTTGTTTTGTATAGCGGGTTGTAAAATAGATAGAGTAGCGAGATAATATTTCAAGCTCTCAAAAGCCTATTTATAATCCTCATTCCAAATAAGCTAAGAATATTTCTTAAGGAGATGTGTGAAAGGTAATGTTTGATCTACTAAGGATGCAAAAAAATAACAAATAGTCTAAATTATTCCTTGTAAAGTGCGTAATTGACAAATGTCTCTTGGAGGTGACATGTTAACCATAGTGCCAATTTTCTTCATGACCACCTCAATGCCCCTCTGAGATACGATAAAATCTAAAAAAAATCCACTATCTACACCAAAGACACACTTTTTTGAATTCAATCTCATGTTGTATTTTCACATTCGCTCAAAGATCTTCCAAAGGACATTCACATTTTCTTGTTTGATTAAATATTTGGCTAGAATTGCATCATCATATTCTTCCAAAATCTTATGTATGTAATCATGAAATATTAATTTCATACCTCATTGATATGTGAACAATAAGAAAAATAGAGGGAATATAACCTAGGTCATATAACACGACTATTCTCCTATTATCATTCAATAATGTCCTAGCAATCCAAATTGGATTGACTATCAACCCAAAAGGGTGAGTCAATGCTCAATTAGGAAGACCTAGGAGGGGATTCTTTAAGCTTTGAGGGGTTCACCACCAAGCAAAAGTTTGAAAAAGACAAGTAAGAATTCAATTCACAAAACCTAATAATGCAAGCTAAATGGAGGATGCAAATGATGAAATTATACAATAGGGAGTTAGGATGTATGTACTTGGGAAGTTTGAAAATGTGAAAAGGATTCTGGAAATGTAAAGAAGCTATCAAAAAGTGATAGGGAGGAATAAGACCCCCTTATTGTCTTATTAGTCCCCTTGCTTTTTTTCGGGGAAAATAAAGAATCTTCAGATGCCAGAACATGATCTGAAAGAATCTCTGTAAAATTACACTTGGAAGACTAAGATGCCCTTGCTAACATCTTAGTCCCAATCTAAATTTATGAAATATCTCAAAGTGATCATGAGGCTTGATATCCATACTTCCTTCTTCTCTAATTTCGAGTTCTGAAACTTTCATATATGGCTTGTAGGTGAGTTTCTATGAAGATGAGAACTTTGCAATGAAACTTTGCAACTTTGGAATCCAAATGATCTTCAAGTCTTGAACCTAAATTTGCAATCACAAACATGCAAGAGAGGAAAAACTTGTTGATTATTAGTAAATGGAGGTTTTCCTTGGTCAAACCCCTTGTTGGTAATTAAACCTTGAAATAAAATGAAATGGACGGAAATGATGAATGAACAACATGTAATATTAAACTCACGAAACCCTTGCTATGAATTCTAAAAACTTGTGTGAAATGGCTAGCTTGGATATAGATCTTGAATCAAAGGAATGCTTGATAGATATGTGTGATTGAGGATTTTTTTGCAAGATTAGATTATTTAGCAACACACATGCATATTAAATCAGTCCACAATATCAATAGAATTCATTGGAAATAAAGAAAGGGAATGAATTGAAACAAGCTCACCAAATCCTTCTTCCTCCATGGTTGACTTCCATTGCACCTTCTAGCTTGCTGAAAAGATGAGTGTGCCCTCGGATTGTGATGAGAAAACTTCTATGCTATCCCTACACAAAGTTTTGAAGGATTTACCTAAATGCTTATGCAAAAGAAAATGAATCCTATGTGCAAATAGCTAAAATGACAAAATGAATCTAAACTTAAGAGAATGCAAGAGAGAATATAAATTCAGAGATTAAATTCCAATATATTCAAAATTAAGAGATCTTGAAATGAAGACAAAATTGACATTTTATAGAAAATGTAATTTTGTATGGATGGATGAGATTAAAGATTGATAAGTGCCCTAGAATCTATGGTCAAGATTCAAAATAACAACCCCTTAATTAGGGTTAGGGAAACATTAGGGTGAAATTCAAATTGAGTGGATAAGATTTAATTTAAGAGATTAAATCAAAGAAAGAGAATAATTGTGACAGTGGGATGAGAATTAGCAAGTAGAAAAAGGATGATTTAGAAAATCAAGTTATTTTAGAAATAACTTACTTTGTGGAGAGAAGTGCTATTTTGAAATTAATTCCAAAATGGTGAATTCATGTAACAATAAATAATAATAATTTAAAATTATTTACTTGGAAAGAGAGAAATTGCCAATTTAAATAAAATGCTTTTATTTAAATTTAGAAAGAAAATCAATAAGACAATTAAATAATTAAGATTATTTAATTGTGGAGGAAAATTAGAAAGTGGGTAATTTTAAATAAATGATTTTATTTAAAATTAGAAAGAAAGTTGGAGAGGATAATAATTAAATAAATAATAAATTTAAATAATAAGAATTTATTTAATTATGAGCAGACATAAATAATTAATGACGTATTAAATAAATAAATAAAGTTTATTTATTTAAATAATGAGGAGGAAGTAATGGACTAATAATAATTAAATAAATTTAGGAATTTATTTAATTATAGAGTGACATAAGAAATTAGCGACGCATTTAAATAATAAATGTAATTTATTTATTTAAATAGCCAAGAGGAATAAAAGACGTGAATTAATTAAATAATTAAGAATTATTTAATTAATAGTTGACATTGGAATATAGGACATAATTAAATATTTTAATTATGTTGAGACGAAGCATTATATAGAAAAATGTGGTTTGTGGGTCTAGGCCATTTTTATGTGTCTACAATATGGACTTGAATTGCTTGCTTGAATCAAAACCCTACATCGAAAATGTTAGCACAAAAAATACACATGATGCAAGAAGATCTTTGATATGATGCTTGAATCTTGATGATGGCTCCAAATGATTGATGAATTGCTCTTGAATGCTCGAATACTTGAATTCCTAGATACTTTGATTGCTTGTGATACTATTAGATGATAAAATGAGTGAAGGGACCTTGCATTTATACTTATCTATGCTTAATATCCATAAATTACACCACACTAAACTGACATATGAATTCATTTTAATTGAAGGAGGCTAAATCCTGCTAGAATTTGAAATTAAATTCCAAAAATACCTTAAGGGGGACTAAGATAGCCTAGGTGGTGTCTTAGTCCGAAGGCATTAAACTTGGGACACAAACTCCAAAAAGGGCCCATTTAAGGCACACTTGAAATCAAGTCCCAAGACCTTTGGGGGATAAAGGTACCCTAGGTGGCATCTTAGTCCCGACCCAAAAATCAGGGACACTCAAACAAAATCATTAAGTTATCGTTTATCGATTGATGATTTTTAGGATTAGCCAGAAAATATGTGGTTTATTAGGCTTTTGGATGCAAAATAGGACCAATTAAGACACAAGGATAAACAAATCAAGGTGGGCCCAAACAAGTGTGAAAATTCAAGGGAATGCATTTCCTTTACTACATTTACCCCCCACTTTAGCGAGAGGATGAAATTGCTTCAAACTCACACTAAACTAGCCAACCACAAAATCAGGAGGGGTTCAAATGTACAAATGTTAGTAAGATATGATGAAAATAACTAAGAGGGTGGCCAAGCCCCTAGGATCAAGATCCTATGGAAAACCAACATAGGCATAAAGGACCACGCTTGCAGATGATATATGAAGCCATAACTAGATTGCAAACATACACCATCAAAGACGGGAAAAAAGATAAAGGAAAAAGAAAAAAATGCAACAGATCAAGCTTCAACTGGTCATCCAACGCATTTTTGGACCGAGTCTAGGTTATTTTTCTAAAAATTTTTACAAGTGGAATGCATTGTCCACTATGCAAACAAAATGCATGCTCACAAGGGCTAGTGAAGCTAGTTGTTCACTAGGTGAGCCATGAGAGATGCATATCAATGTCATACCCCCAGGACAATGATAAGGAAAAAAAGAGAATGCATGCTCACAAGGGCTAGTGAAGCTAGTTGTCCACTAGGTGAGCCCCAAGAGGTCCATATTGATGTCATACCCCCATGACTATGATAAGGACAAAAGGAAAGTGAAACAAGAAAGAGGGATGTTCAGAGGGATTTTCTTAGTTCATGCAAGGTCTCTTCTTAGGGAACATTATGCTTAAAATTTCCGAAAGAGGATAAATACAAGGTATTATCTTGGGGAACATTATACCTAATGTTTCCAAGAGAGGACAAGGACATATCACACTCTCAGAGGAATTCAAACCTAATGAAATCATCGAGAAAAGGATGCATCACAAGAAGAAAGGAAATCACATAGTGAAACATGAGTGTCGATGTATGCCCCCACTTTAAAGCAGTTTCTAACACCATTGTTGTGAGAAATTTCTTTAAAGTAGAAGAAGACATGAGAGCTTACTCAAAGATCCCTATGCCAAGTCATATGTTTCCAATAAGCTACATCATGAGAAGGGAAGGGGTTTCCCCCAAAATGCATAAATCAAAACGCCACATACGAGACAACTTAAGGCATGTCGTCCACATCCCAAGCTTGGTCTTACCTATACATGGAAGGCAGTCAACTAGCCAAAAGAGACAACGAAAAGTGACATACGAGGAAAAGGCTACCTAACTCCTTGCCCCCCACTTAATGTAGGACAAGGATGAGCAAAAAAAGATTGATGAGATGAATTCTATAGTGAAAATAAATATCAAACAAAGGAATTAGGTGCCCCCAGAGAAGAAAGAGCACCAAACTCCTTAAGATGTTGGATTTTACTACTCAAAGCCTTACATTCGTTAGTAGAATAACCATGAACTCTATGATATGCACAAAATGAATGTTTATAGTATAATTTCTTTCGTGTTCTTGGAGGAAGGGATATTAAACAATCTTGGATGAGTCTCAACAAGATACCTTCTTGGTCAATAGTAGAGGATTTTTCTTTTTTTTTCAATAAAGATATCTCTTGCTTAGCACAAGATGTCATACGTACACAAGAATTTAAATTGTGAGATTTTGTTCTCTCCTTTATAGGAGGGTGTAAAATCCAATGAATACAAATCATTAACTATGTTTTGTGTGATGACAATGACATTAAGGGAAGATTTCTTTGTTTCTTTAGTTTCTTGCAAAGGATAACAATCAAGACCACTAGTGTCTATCAGTTCAGGATGCACTAGAGTTAAAGTTGGCTTAGAGGAATATTTTGTAAGAGTTTTGATATTAGGTGAAGGCTTGTTTGATGGGTTGATTTATATTAGAGGAAAATAGTCAAGACCACGAGTTGTTTCTTGCGTGTTAGGTTCTATAGGGACACACATACCTTGTTCTCAAGCACCACATCATTTTCCACTATATCCAAGTTGTTTAATAAGTTCATAACCTTTTCCATAAATCTTTTCAATTTGTTTAGGATTTGGAGGTTGTTGATAGTCAGTTTCATCAAAGTTTGTAGTGTATGTTGTCCTTTCTTCTAAAGTGGTTGAGGTGGATTCTTTTGAAGGGTTTTCTTTTTCCTTTCCATTTTTAGAGTCTTTGTTTATGATCTTGTATTCTCCCATGAATGTTGGTTCAAAACTCAATGATCCCACATCATATAGTGATATCATTGTGAAGGGTTTAGGACATCTATCTTTTTTTTGTTCTTGTATGGATTCTACTTGTGTAGTTGGTGTCAATGTGTTTATATAATTCTCTTTATCTTTTTCAATGTTCAAACAATTATGCGATTTAGGATCGGCTTCAATGGTATATAATTTTTCATTGTAGACATAGTTCATTTTATGATGAAGAGTGGAAGGCACCCCATTCATTTCATGAATCCACGGTCAGCCTAAAAGAGGATTATATGAAAGATCGTTAGGAATAACATGGACCTGGATTTGTAATGTGGCCTTTCTAGCTTTAATTGGTAAAGTGATTACACAAAGTAGTTGCTTTCGACATTATCAAAGCCATTTATAGAGAAAGAGACAAGTTGGATTTTCGATTTATCGACACCAAGATTATCCAAAAGGCTTACACTACACACATTTAAGGCTGAGACATTGTCAACAAGGGTTTTTTTTTTCCCGTTGTATTGTATTGAGCTATTATCATGAAAGAATCACAATGTTTTGGCACTTCTAAAGGGGGGAGCTCACTTTGGTGGAAATCAATGTCAACATTTATTCATTGTTGCTATGTCATTCAATTGTGAATTAAAAGGGATAGGAACTTGTTGCAAGGATTTTTGAATCATGTTATGGTAGTGAGGGGAAGTTTGAATAAGGTCCCATAATGATATCTTAGGGTTATTCTTTAATCGTTCAACAAGATCATACTACTTTCCCCTTTGTGAAGGCAAATGAGGGGGATCTGGTAAGATGGGATTAGGTAATGGGAGGGATGTTGAATATGTTTTCCTTGGTTGTGGATTTTTCCTAGTTTTGTATGTATTAGTAATAGTATTGTAACTCGGTTTCTATGAAACATTGTTGTTAAGTGGTTTGAGGATAAGGATGGGCTTGTTTTGAGCTTGTTGTTTTTGAGAAGGTTTATGACTGATAAGTTTAGGCTCAAGAGAGTACTCCAAGGGGTATCTAATGTGCATAACCTCAGAAGAATTATCATTATTTTCATAATATATTAGTGAAGAGGATTCTAATGTTACTTCATCAGCTTCATCTAAGGCATTACCTTTTTTCAATGTTCTCATTTTCATCCATCGTTATACCTTCCCTAGTAGGCGAGTTTTTAGGAGAACTAGAAACCAAATATTATTGAAATTCAAGGATTGGTTCTTCCAAAATGACTTCATTGTAAGTAGGGGAATGATAAATGGTTGAATTTTCTTGTGTATCAATGATTTCATTATCTTGACTTCCATTGGTTGAAATTTTTAACACCAAGACATCTTCCTCATAAATAGGAGAGATACTAGGAGAAGAAAAAATGTAATGATTATGCGTAATTTCATTCCTTTGTCCTATAATGTCTTCCAAAATAGGATAGGTAGGGGAAGGATCATGTATAGAGGATTTTCATAGATCTTAAAGTTTTTATCATCTAAGACCAACATATCTTCACTTACACTTTCATCCTCTAGAATATTATCCCAAGAGGTGAAGATGTTGGGAGATGAATGTAGACTATTTTAAGTTTCAATGGGCTCTTGCTGTCATCATGATTAATTATGGTTGTTTCTTCTTGTTCATCAATATATTTTACAATAAGAGAGGTAAGAGGAGAGAAACAACTAGGACTCTCAAAACTCTCATTGAGTGGTTCTTCTAACACCAAAATGTCTTCCTCGCCAATAGGAGATATATTAGGAGAAGAACGTATATGATTATTAGGATTGTTGAAGGTTGTATTTTCTTTCACTAAAATAGTCTCATAGGGAGGGGATATGATCTTTTTCTTTGCAAGCCTAGAAAGGTAAGGTACTAACATTGTTTGACCAAAAATGAAAAGCACTTTTAACCATTTCATGCAATGCTTTAATAATGTAAACAATGTATATCCCATGATTCAAAACACTTTTATCTAATGTTTGCAAAGCTTTGAGAATGAAAAAATGTGTATCCAAGAGTGAAAAGCACATTTATCAAACTTACGCAAATTTTTATAAATGTAACCATTGTGTATGCAAAAGTGAAAATTACTTTTATCCATATTATACAAAGT
The DNA here is from genome assembly GCA_007115665.2 of Sequoiadendron giganteum. Taxonomy (NCBI): domain Eukaryota; kingdom Viridiplantae; phylum Streptophyta; class Pinopsida; order Cupressales; family Cupressaceae; genus Sequoiadendron; species Sequoiadendron giganteum. Next base: position 622,532,218 of record CM021107.1, read on the forward strand.
TTTAGAAATGTGAGCATTTTCAAATTTTTAGACCTAAAACAAGGTAATTGGCTAATTACACTATGCAATAGACTAAAAATGAGATGTTGTAAATTCCATTTTGATTGTTGAAACTGCAGTGAATGAAGACAAGTTAAGATGGATTCACTAATTCTAATGAAACAACAAATCAAAAAACTAAAAAAGGAAAGTAGTTGCAGCGAAAAAAAGCACATAAAAGCATATTTAAACCCTAAAACCTGCAACTTTAAACTCCATGGGGACAAAGATGCTAGAAAGGGCATCTTGGTCCTATTGATGAAATTTGAAGGTTCCAAAAATTTGAACATAATGCAATCAACTCAGACAGGATTTTGAGGTAAAAATCCAAAGAGGGACTAAGATTCTAGTAAGGGTGTTTCAGTCCCAATAAGGTTTTTTTCCAAAAAGACAATAAAATATGGATTGATTATAGTGTTCCTAGGTTGCCTACCTAGGGACCTGATGTTTATAAACAAAAAAATTGCACAAATTAATGTGAGAATAAGTGATTAGTAACAAGAAATTGGATGTAATTTTTTAAATTTTGAATGCAATAAAAATATTCCTAAATGCAATTAGGATAATCAACAATTCACTTTTTTAGTTTTTCAATTGGATAAGATGATGCAAGAAAGAAAAAATGTAACCTATATGCACTTTCTCTAATGAAAATGTGAGAAACCCTAAATGCACTTCCACTAATGCAAGATACAATGAAAGAATGAGTGAAACCTAGATATAGGATTTTAATCAACTCCAAATCAGAAAAATGAATGCTCAAGAAGTTAGGTTCACCAAAATGAACAATAAGAAAAATACGGGGGAATATAACCTAGGTCATAGAACACAAAAATTATCCTATTATCATTCGATAATGTCCTAGGAATCCAAATTGGATTGAATATCAACCCCAAAGGGTGAGTCAATGCTCAATGAGGAAGACCTAGGAGGGGATTCTTTAAGCTTTGAGGGGTTCACTACCAAGAAAAAGCTTGGAAAAGACAAGTAAGCTTTCAACTCACAAAACCTAATAATGTAAGATAAATGGAGGATGAAAATGATGAAATTATGCAATAGGGAGTTAGGATGTATGTACCTAGGAAGCCTAGAAATGTGACAAGGATTATGGAAATGCAAAGAAGATGTCAAAAAGTGCTAGGGAGGACTAAGATGTCGTTACTATCTTATTAGTCCCACTGCTATATTTTAGAGAAAACGTAGAATCTTCAGATGCAGGAACATGATCTGAAAGAATTTCTACAAATTTCCACTTGGAGGATTGAGAAGACCTTGCTATTGTCTTAGTCTCGATCTAAGTTTTTGAAATCTTCGAAAGCGATCCTAAGGCTTGATATTTGCACTTCCTTCTTATCTAATCTCAGGATCTAAAACTTTCGGATCTGGCTTGTAGGTGAGTTTCCGTGATGATGAAAAATTTGCAATGGAGCTTTAAAACTTAACAAACTTTACACTCCAAATGATATTCGGGTAAGTGCACAAAGATGGTTCCCAAAAAGGGGACGTAAGTGGACAATTTTTTCTGAAATTAGCAAATACTTACCTTAGACATGAAATTGAGGATAATTACACTCAAAAATTTGAGATGGAACAAAAATAAGGATTCAAGTGCTCTGAGTCTACTTTCTAAAATACTAATTTATTTTTAAAATGGTTGAGATTAAGTTGTTCGAATGAGTGACATACATAAATTGATGTTGTTTTTGTCAGAAAAACATAACATAGCAACTCTTGTACAACCCTTGTACGACCCTCGTACGGTGAAATTTTTTTTAGTATTTTGAAAATCGCAATAGTCAGAAGTTAGCTAACAGTATGTAGTTGATGCATGATTTTTGTGATAATTGTTTAATAAATATTTGATTTTTTACTAATTTTTGAAGTGGACATTTCCTAAAAAAGAAAATTTTGGCCGTGCTACCCCTACAAATTTTGGAAACTAATTGATTTTTTTTAAAAAAATTTATAGAATGGAGTCTAGTTTCTAAAAATGTAATTTATTTGAAAAATTGATCAATGGTTAATTTATAATGAAAAAAATTCCAAACACTGCTTTTTGGAAAAAAAAAGACATACAGATAAAATAAATTATGGATGAAAGGCTTAAAATTTTCAGAAAGTGAAAAAAATTACATCGTTCGATAGCTAAGAGAGAACCCAACATTACCCATGTGTTCAATTTTTTTGATATTGAACCACGTGCAATCCTGATAGTGAGCACAAACTTGATTATGAGAAATATGGTAGATTTTTTAAAAACATGTCTCTGGTCATTGGGAATGCCATCCAAGACTTTGGGTTGGTATTCCAAGGAAAATACCAAGCCTAAGGCTCAGGAATTCCCAAAGAAAGATATAACGTGAGCACGTTGTTGGCTCTCAAAAATGTAGGTTTGAACCATGCAAGGTTTCCAAGCTCTCACAATGCTTTTGGCCAACTAACAAGGTCAACCAATATGGTTGAACCTTCTGCTCTTAAGGCTCTGCTAGACCAAGGTGGGTGTACCTAATGAATAATGTAGATTTAAAAGTGTTTCCTAGTTGATCAATCTATCCACCATGGAAAAGGGTAGTGGACAGATGAAAAACCACTACAACTAATCCTACTCCTACTACAGAAATTAAAGGTTTTTGAATAAATTGTTTGATATGAATTTGTATCTCTGGGTTGTGGTAGATCAATGCCTTCTATCCATATGGGCAATGAAGTCAAAATGATATGTGTTTCCTCTTATTGGCTTAACTCTAGTTGTTAGGCACTCTGAAAATTCTATGGCTGGCATAAAACTTTACTAAGTCTATGACTTGCATAAATAGTGTTGGAATGTTTCTCTATCAAGTTCTTCTATAAATATCCAAAAGAAATCTTAAGACCACTGTGATTTATTAAGATAATTTAATTCTAGCTTACAGACACCAATTAATGAAATCACACAAAATGGAATATATTTTGATAAATCAGGGAATATGCTTGATATGCTGATTTAAATGATTGAAAGACCTCAAGTTGGAGACAACCAAAATAAAGAATATAAATTTTATACACCACCAAAACTGAACACCAGATAGGAAAATCACAAATTGAAAATATTTATCTCCATTGATTTTGCGTCAAAAAAATTCTATAAATTATTTCCATCCCAGTCCCTTCTCGGGAAAAAATCTAACTCCTATAGTCTAACTACTGCCTCTTCTCTCCCTATCTCCTAATTTCTTGAAATATATATACATTACATACCCAAGGGTCGTGACCCTTCACTTTCTGTTACAACTGTTTGAATTTTATGATAGAGATTTAAAATATTTAATTAGATTCCCTTTCGGAAAATTAAATATTTTTAACTATATCATCACTTTGAATTTTACCTTTATATCCTTTCCCGCCTTTATATTTCATATCTTTACTTTAATTTATCCCGCATGGCTTTCTTTTATTTACCATTGTACTACGGGCTTTGACCTTTCCTCCTACAGTAACGCGCTGACCGGCCCCACATTGACTGTCATGAGTATCTCTATTTCTGACTGCTCTACCGTGGTCTTTGTATTCGCTATCGGTGGTATAGTAGTAACTGTTAGCCGCCTCCCTCAACAGTTTACCGCAAGCACCGTGGTCTTCATTTTCATTGTGTGCGGTATAGCGGTAACCGCTTACCGTCTGCTCCGTCGTTAACTATTTTTCGTTGACCGTTACCACCGCTACATGTTAAACTTCTACCGCTCTATCACGGTCTATACTCTGACCTTCCATGGTATCGAGGTATATGTCCTTGCTGCTACCCTCGCTGTTGACTTACCACCACTACGCTACCATGGTCTATTATTAGACCGCATGCGGTAGTGCGGTAATTGCTTTGTTCCTGCCAGCTAACGGGTACCGCCATACTGCAGGCCCCTTGTGGGAGGTCACGGTAAAGCGGTAAATGACATACCAAGTTACTATTAGGGGAGCGGTAAGGTGTAAGTTGTATTACAAAGTAGACGGGGAATAAAATGAGGATTTTTTATGAGAAGATAGGCAATGATGGGTTTAGGATAGGAAAAAACCCTAGAATTGTGATGGAATTTTTTGGTTCTAACACACATTATAACACGATCATGTTATGTCTTCCTTTATGTTAAATGTTAATATATTGAATGTATGTAGATATACTTTTATGTTTGTATGTACATGTATGCTTGTATGTCATGTATGTATGTATCAATGCATATATTGTATGTATGCCTCTATGTATGTTAGATTGTATCTACACATGTATGGATGTATACTTGTATGGATGTAAGATTATATGTACATATGTATTATGCTTGTATGTATCCATTTATGTATGTCTTTAGACATAGGGAGAATTTAGAGAGAGAGAGTCTGGAGAGATGGAGAGGGGGTGGAAGTGACAGTTTAAGAGAGAGGGAGTTGGAGTGAGACGGACTTAGATAGGTAGGGTGGGAGGGATAGAGGGAGGAGAGAGAGAGAGAGGGGGGGGAAAGAGAGAATTGAGGGAGAGTGAGAGAGAGAGAGGGGGAAGAGAGAGATACATAGAGAAAGAGAGAGTTATGTAGGTAGGGTGCCAAAGGGAGAGAATTGAGAGTGTGAAGGGGATGAGAGGGAGAGACTTGAGAGATACATAGTGAGAGAGATGGAGTGTGTGAGAGAGGGAGTGGGAGAGAGAGGGAGTGTGAGTGAGAGACCTGAGAGAGGGAGAGGATGTGGGAGGAAGTGACCTGATAGAGGTAGAGAAAGAGGGGGGGTGGAGTGAGAGGGACTTATCTAGGTCGGGTTGGAGGGATAGATAGAGAGAGGGGAGATAGACAAAGAGAGAGTTACCTAGGTAGGTTTCCAAAGGGAGAGAACTGAGAGAGAGAGGGTGGGAGGGAGAGACATGAGACATAGGGAGAGAGAGGTAGTGGGAGGAGAGAATGGGATAGAGTGGGAGGGACATAAAGACAGGTGGATAGAGGGAGTGAGAGAGGGTGGTAGGGATTGATTGAATGAGAGGTACGTAAAAAGAGGGTGATGGTAGATACAGAAAATTAGAGAGAGTAGGAGGGAGGGAATGAGGGAGAGCTGAGATGTATAGATAAGGATAAAGTGATAGAGGTTGAGGGTATAGAGTTGAGGGATTAGGATGGAGGACCTATAGGGTTGATGGTTTCTAGGGTATTAGGTTTTAAGGTTTGAGGGTTGAGGGAATAGGGTCGATGGTAGAGGGTATAGGGTAGAAGGTTTAAAGGTCTAGGGTTGAAGGGTTTGGGGTTAAGGGTTTAGGGTTAAGGGTTTACTTGGTTGAGGGTAGAGGGTATAGGGTATAGGTTTTAGGGTATATGGTTGAAGGATTAGGTTTAGGGTCCAATGTAAAGGGTAGAGGGTATAGGGGTAGAGGGTTTAGGATCTAAGGATTGAGGGTTGAGGGATTAAGGGTTGAGGGTTGATAATTAAGGGTTGAGGGTTTAATGTATAGGGTAGAGGGTTTATGGGTTGAGGGTTAAAGATTGAGGGTTTAAGGTATAGGGTCGAGGGATTAGGGTTGAGGGTCCAATAAATAGGGTAGAGGTTATAAGGGTTGAGAGAATAAGGGTTGACGATTTAGGGATTAGGGTAGAGAGTTTTCTTGGATTTCATGGTATAAGGGTTGAGGAATTAGGGTTGAGGGATTAGGGTTTAGGGTAGAGATTATTGGGTTGAAGGGTTGAAGGGTTGAGGGTTGAGGGTTGAGGGTTGAGGGATTAAGAGGGTATAGGGGTTGAGGGATTAGGGTTTAAAGGTTGAGGGTTGAGGGTTGAGGAATTAAGAGGGTATAGGGGTAGAGGGATTACGGTTGAAGGTTGAGGGATTAATAGGGTATAGGGGTAGAGGGATTAAGGTTGAAGGGTTGAGCATTGAGGGATTAAGAGGGTATAGGGGTTCATGGATTAGGGTTTAAGGGTTAAGGGTTGAGGGTTGATGGATTAAGAGGGTATAGGGGTTGAGGGATTGGGGCTTAAGGGTTTAGGGTTGAGGTTTCAAGGATTAAGAGGGTATAGGGGTAGAGGGATTAGGGTTGAAGGTTTGAGCGTTGAGGGTTGAGGGATCAATAAGGTATAGGGGTAGAGGGATTAGGGTTGAAGGGTTGAGCGTTGAGGGTTGAGGGATCAATAAGGTATAGGGGTAGAGGGATTAGGGTTGAAGGGTTCAACGTTGAGGGTTGAGGGATCAATAAGGTATAGGGGTAGAGGGATTAGGGTTGAAGGGTTGAGGGTTGAGGGTTGAGGGATTAAGAGAGTATAGGGGTTCAAGGATTAGGTTTGAAGGGTTGAGGGTTGATGGTTGAGGGATTAAGAGGGTATAGGGGTTGAGGGATTAGGGTTTAAGGGTTGAGGGATTAAGAGGGTATAGGGATTGCGGGATTAGAGTTTAAGGGTTGATGGTTGAGGGTTGAGGGATTAAGAGGGTATAGGGGTTGAGGGATTAGGGTTGAAGGGTTGAGGGTTGATGGATTAATAAGATATAGGGGTAGAGGGATTATGGTTGAAGGGTTGATGGTAGAGGGATTAATAGGGTATAGGGGTAGAGGGATTAGGGTTGAGAGTTGAGGGATTAAGAGGTTATAGGGGTTCGGGTATTAGGGTTGAAGGGTTGAGGGTTGAGGGTTGAAGGATTAAGAGGGTATAGGGGTTGAGGGATTAGGGTTTAAGGGTTGGGGGTTGAGGGTTGAGGGATTAAGAGGGTATAGGGGTTAAGGGATTAGGATTTAAGGGTCGAGGTTTGAGGGTTGAGGGTTGAGGAATTAAGAGGGTATAGGGGTTGAGGGATTAGTGTTGAAGGGTTGAGGGTTAGCATTGAGGGTTGAGGGATTAATAGGGTATAGGGGTAGAGGGATTAGGGTTGAAGGGTTGAGCGTTAAGGGTTGAGGGATTAATAGGGTATAGGGGTAGAGGGATTAGGGTTGAGGGTTGAGCGTTGAGGGTTGAGGGATTAAGAGGGTATAGGGGTTGATGGATTAGGGTTGAAGGGTTGAGGGTTGCGGGTTGAGGGATTAAGAGGTTATAGGGGTTGATGGATTAGGGTTTAAGGGTATTGGGTTGAGGGTTGAGGGATTAACAAGGTATAGGGTTTGAGGGATTAAGGTTTAAGGGTTGAGGGTTTAGGGATTAAGAGGGTATAGGGGTAGAGGGATTAGGGTTGAAGGGTTGAGGGTTGAGGGTTGAGTGTTGAGGGTTGAGGGATTAATAGGGTGTAGTGGTAGAGGGATTAGGGTTGAAGGGTTGAGGGTTGAGAGTTGAGGGATTAAGAGGGTATAGGGGTTCAAGGATTAGGGTTTGAGGGTTGAGGGTTGAGGGATTAAGAGGGTATAGGGGTTGAGCGATTAGGGTAGAAGGGTTGACGGTTGAGGGTTCAAGGATTAAAAAGGTATAGGGGTAGAGGGATTAGGGTTGAAGGGTTGAGGGTTGAGTGTTGAGGGTTGAAAGATCAATAGGGTATAGGGGTATAGGGATTAGGGTTTAAGGGTTGAGGGTTGAGGGTTCAAGGATTAAGAGGGTATAGGGGTGGAGGGATTAGGTTTGAACGGTTGAGTGTTGAGCATTGACGGTTGAGGGATCAATAGGGTATAGGGTAGAGGGATTAGGGTTGAAGGGTTGAGGGTTGAGAGTTGATGGATTAAGAGGTTATAGGGGTTCAAGGCTTAGGTTTGAATGGTTGAGGATTGAGGGTTGAGGGATTAAGAGGGTATAGGGGTTGAGGGATTAGGGTTTAAGGGTTGAGGAATTAAGAGGGTATAAGGGTTGAAGGATTAGGGTTTAAGGGTTGAGGGTTGAGGGTTCAGGGATTAAGAGGGTATATGGGTTGAAGGATTAGGGTTTAAGGGTTGAGGGATTATGAGGGTATAGGGGTTGAGAGATTAGGGTTGAAGTGTTGAGGGTTGACCTTTGAGGGTTGAGGGATGAATAGGGTATAGGGGTAGAGGGATTAGGGTTGAAGGGTTGAGGGATTAATAGGGTATAGGGGTAGAGGGATTAGGGTTGAAGGGTTGAGGGTTGAGTGTTGAGGGTTGAGGTATTAATAGGGTACAGGGGTATAGGGATTAGGCTTGAAGGATTGAGGGTTGAGCATTGAGGGTTGAGGGATTAAGTGTATAGGGGTTCAAGGATTAGGGTTGAAGTGTTGAGGGTTGAGGGTTAATGGATTAAGAGGGTATAGGGGTTGGGGGATTAGTTTTTAAGGGTTGAGGGTTGAGGGTTCAAGGATTAAGAGGGTATAGGGGTAGAGGGATTTTGGTTGAAGGGTTGAGGGTTGAGAGTTGAGGGTTGATGGATCAATAAAGTATAGGGGTAAAGGGATTAGGGTTTAATGGTTGGGCGTTGAGGGTTAAAGGATCAAGAGGGTATAGGGGTAGAGGGATTAGGGGTGAAGGGTTGAGTGTTTAGCATTGAGGGTTAAGGGATCAATATGGTATAGGGGTAGAGGGATTAGGGTCGAGGGTTGAGCATTGAGGGTTGAGGGATTAATAGGGTATAGCGGTAGAGGGATTAGGGTTTAAGGGTTGAGGGTTGAGGGATTAATAGGGTATAGGAGTAGAGGGATTAGGGTTGAATTTTTGATGGTTGACATTGAGGGTTGAGGGATTAAGAGGGTATAGGGGTTCATGGATTAGGTTTGAAGGGTTGAGGGTTGAGGGATTAGGGTTTAAGGGTTGAGGATTGGGGGTTGAGGGATTAAGAGGGTATAGGGGTTGAGGGATTAAGTTTTAAGGGTTGAGGGTTGAGGGTTGACGGATTAACAGGGTATAGGGGTTGAGGGATTAGGGTTGAAGGGTTGAGGGTTGAGGGATTAATAGGGTATAGGGGTAGAGGGATTAGGGTTGAAGGGTTGAGGGTTGAGTGTTGAGGGATTAATAGGGTATAGGGGTAGAGGGATTAGGGTTGAAGGGTTGAGGGTTGAGGGTTGAAGGTTGAGGGTTGAGGGTTGAGGGATTAATAGGGTATAGGGGTATAGGGATTAGGGTTGAAGGGTTGATGGTTGAGCGGTTAGGGTTGAGGGATTAAGAGGGTATAGGTATTCAGGGATTAGGATTGAAGGGTTGAGGGTTGAGGGATTAAGAGGGTATAGGGGTTGAGGGTTAAAGGTTTAAGGGTTTGGGTTAAGGGTTGAGGGATTAAGAGGGTATAGGGGTAGAGGGACTAGGTTCGAGGGGTTTAGGGTTGAGTGTTTAGGGTTGAGGGATTAATAGGGTATAGGGGTAGAGGGATTAGGGTTGATGGGTTGAGGGTTGAGCATTGAGGGATTAAAAGTGTAAAGGAGTTCATGAATTAGGGTTTAAGGGTTGAGGGTTGAGGGTTGAGGGATTAGGAGGGTATAGGGGTTTAGGGATTAGGGTTTAAGGGTTGAGGGTTGTGGGTTCAAGGATTAAGAGGGTATAAGGGTAGAGGGATTAGGGTTAAAGGTTTGAGGGTTGAGAGTTGATGGTTGATGGATTGATAGGGTATAGGGGTAGAGGGATTAGGGTTGAAGGGTTGAGGGTTGAGCATTGAGGGTTGAGGGATTAATAGGGTATAGGGGTAGAGGGATTAGGGTTGAAGGGTTGAGGGTTGAGCATTGAGGGTTGAGGGATTAATAAGGTATAAGGGTATAGGGATTAGGGTTGAAGGGTTGAGGGTTGAGACTTGAGAGTTGAGGGATTAAGAGGGAATAGGGGTTGAGGGATTAGGGTTGAAGGGTTGAGGATTGAGAGATGAGGCATTAAGAGGGTATATGGGTTGAGGGATTAGGGTTTAAGGGTATTGGGTTGAGGTTTGAGGTATTAAGAGGGTATAGGGGTTGAGGGATTAGGGCTTATGGGTTGAGGTTTGAGGGATTAAAAGCGTATAGGGGTAGAGGGATTAGGGTTGAAGGGTTGAGGGTTGATCATTGAGGGTTGAGGTATTAATAGGGTATAGGTGTTTTGAGATTAGGGTTGAAGGGTTGAGGGTTGAGCGTTGAGGGATTAAGAGGGTATAGGGGTTTAAGGATTATGGTTTAAGGGTTGAGGGTTGAGGGTTGAGGGATTAAGAGGGTATATGGGTTGAGGGATTAGGGTTTAAGGGTTGAGGGTTCAAGGATTAAGAGGGTATAGGGGTAGAGGGATTAGGGTTGTAGGGTTGAGGGTTGAGCATTGAGGGTTGAGGGATCAATAGGGAATAGGGGTAGAGGATTAGGGTTTAAGGATTGAGGGTTGAGGGTTCAAGGCTTAAGAGGGTATAGGGGTAGAGGGATAGGGTTGAAGGGTTGAGTGTTGAGTGTTGAGGGTTGAGGGATCAATAAGGTATAGGGGTAGAGGGATTAGGGTTGAAGGATTGAGGGTTGAGGGTTGAGGGATTAAGAGGGTATAGGGGTTGAAGGATTAGGGTTGAAGGGTTGAGGGTTGAGGGTTGAGGGTTGAGGGTTGAGGGTTTAAGAGTAGAGGGTTGAGGGTTGAGGGATTAAGAGGGTATAGGAGTTGAGGGATTAGGGTTGAAGGGTTGAGGGTTGAGGGTTAAGGGTTGAGTCTTGAGGGTTGAGGGATTCAGAGGGTATATGGTTTGAGGGATTGTTGTTTAAGGGTTGAGGGTCGAGGGTTGAGTGATTAAGAGGGTATAGGAGTTGAAGGGTTGAGGGTTGAGCATTTAGGGTTGAGGGATCAATAGGGTATAGGGGTAGAGGGATTAGGGTTGAAGGGTTGAGGGTTGAGCATTGAGGGTTGAGGGATCAATAGGGTATAGGGGTAGAGGTATTAGGGTTGAAGGGTTGAGGGTTGAGCATGGAGGGTTAAGGGATTAATATGGTATAGGTGTAGAGGGATTAGAGTTGAAGGGTTGGGGGTTGGGCGTTGAGGGTTGAGAGATTAATAGGGTATAGGGGTAGAGGGATTAGGGTTTAAGGGTTACGGGTTGAGGGTTGAGGGATTAAGAGGGTATAGGGGTAGAGGGATTAGGGTTGAATGGTTGAGATTTGAGTTTATATCTCTCAACCCTAATCCCTCAACCCTCTATCCTTCAACCCTAATCACCCAATCCTCTATCTTTCTCCCACTCTCCACTTCTTCCACTCTCCCACTCTCTCCCACTCTCTCTTTCTCCCACTCTCCCCCTCTCTCCATCCCTCTCTATCTCCAACTCTCCCCCTCTATCCCTCCCACTCTCTCTTTCTCCCACTCTCCCCTTATCCCACTCTCCCACTCTCTCCCACTTTCTCCCACTCTATCTTTCTCCCACTCTCCCCCTATCACCCTCCCTCTCTATCTCCCACTCTCCCCTTCTCCCTCTCTCTCCCACTCTCTCCATCTCCTCACTCTCCCCTTCTCCCCTCTCTCTCTCTCCCTCCCATTCTCTCCCACACTCTCTTTCTCCCACTCTCCCCTTCTCCCACTCTCCCACTCTCTCCCTCCTCTCTTTCTCCCACTCTCCCCATCTCTCCCTCCTCTCTATCTCCCACTCTCTCCCACACTCTCTTTCTCCCACTCTCCCCTTCTCCCACTCTCCTCTCTCCCCTCTCTTTCTCCCTCTCCCCTCTCTCCTGTCTCTATCTCCTGTCTCCCACACTCTCTTTTCCCTCTCCTTCTCCCACCTCCACTCTCCCCTCTCCACCCTCTCTATCTCCCAATCTCCTCTCCCCCATCTTTCTTTCTCCTCTCCTTATCCACTCTCCCTCTATCTTTTTCTCCCTCTCCCCCTCTCTCCTCCCTCTCTATATCCCACTCTCCCCTTCTCCCACCTTCTCCCTCTCTCTTTCTCCACTCTCCCCTTCTCTATCTCCCAATATCTCCCACCTCTCTTTCTCCCTCCCCCTTCTCCCAATCTCCACTCTCCCTCCCTCTTTCTCCCTCTCTCCCTCTCTCCTCCCTCTCTATCTCCCTCTCTCCCCAGACTCTCTTTCTCCTACTCTCCCCTTCTCCCTCCTCTCTCCCTCCCTCTCTTTCTCCCACTATATCTTTCTCCCCCTCTCCCTCTCCCTCCCTCTCCCTCCCTCTCTCCCTCTTTCTCTCCCACTCACTCTCCCTTCCTCTCTCCCTCACACACACACACTCACCTCTATCTCCTCTACTATAAGGGTGTAGGGAACATATATAGAATTAGGATAGAGGGTATAGACAAAGAGGGAGAAACTAAATATATTAAGAAAACTATATTCCACATAACGTGCTCACGTTATAAAGTGCTCGCATTATAATGCGAATGCGTGTTTTACTCCACTAAAAATGGTAAAAAATTCTATATACCCATGATTTAAAGGCCCACAGTTGGCATATTCCCCTGGTTCCTACACATGCTCTGATAAAAAGTCAATTTTTGATGATGTTGTGAAATGTGCAAGCATGTTTTTCACATTCCATCAACTTTTCCATGATCTTTCTACCACCTTTGCATGAAATAATAGATTTTCCATGTTGAAAGACATATAATATCAATCAAGGTTTGAATTCCATTGAAAAATTATATACAATTGAAGTTTGGAGGGGAACAAGCTTTTGAACAAGTCAAATTTTTGTGGAGTTTGAAGAAAGAAGAAGCTCTTAGCTAAGGCTACATAATTGGGTTGAACTCCTCCATTTGAAAGTCTAGTGTTTTAGGTATGTGAAGTCTTTACACATTTTCTTTCATTCTATTATGTCTTGCTTTCATTTTTGTTTGTCATTATAACCTTATGTTGTCATTGTAACTATATTTCCCTTCACAACACATTTGATTCGTATACTCAAATTAGCATTAAGAGTTCCCAATTCCTTAAGGACCTTCAAAAAACCTTGAAAATCTTGAAAATAATTGATTACAATCAACTAGATTCCTCAAAAACCTTAACCAATGATTATGTCATTCACAACTTGTCTTAAATCTTCCATAATGGCACCATTGTTTACAAACAAAAACTATAATTCTTAAGGAACAACCAAACCATTATTTTATTAATAAATCTTTGTTTGAGTTAGTACAACAAAAATGAAACTTTTCAGAAGTCCGCCCTTACACACAAACTTAGTTCCTTTGTTCACTGTCCACAATACTAGTAGCCAAGCATCTGGAAACTGTCACATGTATCTCTTAAACCATGCACACACTTGAGACTATGATACTCATTTTTGATGTAGAGTTAGAGGACCCAAAACCATTCAAGATGTAAAATTTCCTTCAAGAGGCATATAAAAAGATTAAAAAGGCCTAATGGACCAATCCCGACACTCCTTCGAGTTGGACAAAAAACATAAACACTATTTCCCAATTTTCACCCTTGGAATCTAGTAGTAGTGCAAAACTAGCTTTCGGCCCTTAACTCCAAAACACCAGGAAATTAAAAGAATGATTATAGCACCCATTTCAGAGTTCCAAGACATACCTTAACCCATCACATGACTCCTTTGGGACAACTTTAAGAAAACTGACCTTTTCACTAGTTTAGGCCTCCAAGTATGCCAATTTAACAAAGGAACTACCCTTATATCCTCACACCAGACTTCCAAACCTGAAAATAGTCTTTAATTAGGTTTCAAAACAAGATATTTTCTAGGTCTTAGGACCTTACTTGCTCAAATAAGCTTCCAATACAAAACCCCCCATTTTTCAATGCAAAGAGGGAGGATTTATAGAAACTCCTACACCTGGGCCTTCCCAAACCATTCCAAAGAATCAAACATCTTCAAAATACCCTACACAAGGTCAAAAGTTCATTATATAGACCTCCCCTTCAACACTTTTTCAAAATCACTCCTTGGTTCCTCAAATTCTCATGGAAAAGTGCTTGTTTCAGCCTAAGAACCCCATCCTATTGTCATTAGTTTCATTCCAAGGCATGTTAAAAAATAAAAGACACTAATATAACAATGTAAATTACATCCCACTGAGAAAAAAATCATAACAGTAGGTGGGATGGTCATTTCATTATTAAATCTTACTTAAACCCTTGACTGGCTTGAAATGAGCAGTTTCAAAAAATTGTCAATTGCTCCCTTCAAACGTACTGTTAAACCCTCAGAATTGATGCATTAGAGATTTAAGACATGTGAATACAATATTATATTAGTTTTGTATCAAGGGGAGGCTGTACAGATCTATACAAGTGCAGGAATGTGCAAAAAAACCAGTGAATTTCTAGAAAACAACTTTTTTTTATCATGAAAATGGATTTAAAAATGAACAATACTCCTCCCTTCAAGCCAATGGATGTTGTTTAAACCTTTTTCAATGAAAAAAAACTCCCCCCAATGACTATAACTAACAAACAACCACCTTTGAAATCATATAAAAACTTTGTCTATGCTTCCATAGTTTGTACACATTTGTCTATGGTAGGTTAGCTTTTGTACATGATGATTGTAAGTATTATTTAAATGAATCCTTCAATGACATACATTTTTTTATTAACTTGAATGGATACATTTTTTAGGAACTAATATTCATCTCATTACCATGGTACAGATAAAATTATCCGCCATGCCAAAGAAAAACACAAAGAGGAAACTAATAGACAAAGAGAATGAAACCTTCAAAGAAAATGAAAGAGTTCAGGTGGTGGCATATCATGAAAAGAAGAAATTGGAAATGATTGATGAAAACAAGACAATTGTAGAGGAACCTCAATCGCCAAAAAGAGAATGGGAATTGGTAGCACAATAGGCACGAATGCGAAAGCATCGTCATAAAAATGATTCAGATACCATAGTTGGAGACACACCCTCAATGAAAAGTGAATATGAAGGGACACAATTAAGCACAAGCAAATATGGAGGGACACCATCTAACACAAGTGAATATTCATGGAAACCATCTACTACAAGTGAATATGGAGGGACACCATGTACCGTAAGTTAATATTGCTGGACACCATCCAACACATCTCAAGTTGAGAGTACATCATCACTCAGAATTGATGAAGAAGGTATGCCATCATCCCCATGTGAAACTCAAAGTATTTATTCTTCTCCACCCTTGATCGAAGGTGCGCAATCTAGCCCACCTCAATTACGTATTGATGAAATTCCTAATGTTAAGATGTAAGTACTTAGGAGAACACCACCTAGAATTTTGCGTAGAAAGCCAAAGTATTTGATTAATATTGATGATGAGATTTTTCAGCACATGGAAGGTAAGATTTCAACGTGCACTTGTAGAAGATATGCTGATAACATTTGGGAATGATTCTTTGAAAGGATAAATGAAACTGCAAGATGTCAACTATTTTTTGAAATGAAGCCGGATGTAAAGTATAGGAAGATGATGAAGACTCTTGGGTTGAGAAAATCGAATGCATCAAGTGAAGACACTATTGTGAAGAATCTAATGGATGCTTATGAGAGTGTGGATAAGAACTCAAGCTCAAAGGATAGTAATGTCACCCGACATGTCATTACATCGAATTTGGTAAGCTGTCAAACAAAGAGAGCTCGTCTAATTAAAAATACTAGTGAACAAATGAGAATTAGTAGATTTTTTTTTATCAAGAGCCATTCAAAGGCGAAAAATAATTGAGGGAAATGATTCAAATGAATTATGGGCATTCTCAGAGAGAATTTCACAAAAAGATAAACAAGTTGTCGAAGCCTTGAGAACACTAATTGAAGAGTATTGGAAGAATAACACAAGGCCATCTTCAAATCAAAGGGATGTGGTAAGAAGGAGAATCGGTAGCCGGAATCATGAGCCACATCCAAATAATTTTTTGGATATGAATCAAACCCAATTTTTTCAAAAAGTTGAAAATAATTATCATAAAATACTATTTCTCAAAGATTTTTTGGAATGCTTAAACCTTTTTATGTCAAGATAAATCACACACGCACTACTTGTTGTTGTAGACTACATATTGAATTTTCTAACCATTATGATGTTTATCGTTCTATATGTTTTGATTTACATACTAATGATTTTTTGTAGGATTGTGGCATACAAGCCCCACCAAATATTCAAGAGAGTTCTTATCAAATTTTTTATGCAAAATAGAGGATGGAAAAATATTCTATAGGATAGCATGCTTGGATGGTTCATGTGAGGGTTGCGGTGGCTTCCAACATATGCTAGTATGTCAACATATGGAAAGCACAGATTAGGTGGAACAAAAACTAGTAGAGTTCAGGAAGTATAAAACAATGGCATATGCTACAAAAGATGGGTCTCAAGAAAAAAGGTGTGAGTTGGTTATTGAGAAGATTCTAGTGTACCAATTTATGACCACATTTCATAACAATATACTATCTGAGTATTCAATGCATACCCATAGAGCCTGATGGTTGAACACACAATTCAAGATATGCAAGGACACCTTTCTAGTTGGAAGCATAGTATCCATGGTTGAATTTGCAGAGAACTACACTCTATAGCAAAAACATGAGGTGCAGTCACAATATTACAACTCCACACAAGTTTCAATATTTGTGCACATAGATTTCATGCATGCATCTGATAGTACAAATGAGAAAAGGAAGATATTGAGGGAGTACCAATTTTACATTAGTGATGATCACACACATTCTCTAGAGTTTGTGCAAGGTTGCTTCCAGATGTTCTACAGTGGTTTGGCTCAAAGGGGCATAAAATACAATTGACATATAATATGGTCTGATAATCGTGCAACATAGTTCAAGAACTCACACATGCTATACTAGTTGTGCAGGATGCATGTCATTACAGGTGTTCAACATATGTGGAAATTTTGTGAGGCCGAACATGGAAAGGGGGAGCATGATGGTGCAGGAGCATGCGTGAAAAGAGCATTAGCATGAGAAGAGTTAAAGTATAAAGAAAGTGCAAAGTTGATAGATGCAAAATCAATCATTGAGTGGTGTAATGCTTTGATGGGTCCAGGTAATGAAGGTATGTCTTCAGTTCATATATTTTTTAGGTTGATGGATGATACAAACATTGCACCATATGAAGACTATTGTACACTAATAGGATTGAGTGAGGTACACTCTTTCCTTAACTCAAATGTAGGTTCATGGAGTATCGATACATGAAAGATGGCATGCTTTTTTTCTTCATGTACAATGCAAGCCTGGAATGATTGTGATTCATGGGAGTGGGTTGAAAAATGGTTCACAAGTTATCTTAGCCCACTTCACATGTATCGCCCTCTGATGACATTGGAACTGACACAGATGGAAGCATTGGTCAACTTTGACCACGTATCAGATCTAGTTCAACCAGGTGATATATCTACTTGCTTAGTTGTTGAAATTCCATATCATTATCTTACTTTGTACTATATTCATAATTTTGACAAATTTCAAGATATTTTCTCCACATATCAATGCTGGGCATGTTTATGCAGTTATTGCAGATGAAGAAAATGAAGAGGGAACAAACTATTACTTGTGTTGTTGTGCTGAGGCCAAAAATAATTTGGAGGCCCTAGTTATTGATGGAGAAAATATCGAATACCCTATAGGCTCAGTTGTGGTTATTGGAACAAGGCTTAGAAGGTACCCACATTCAAGTGTTAAACATTGGCTATTTCAAGACTTTGACATGCATCGTAAGATTCTTCATTACTCGAACCTTGTTGTGGCATCCAATGTTCATTTGACCAAATATGGGGGTAGACCTTTGAACAAGACCTTGTGGAAGGTCCATGAGTCTGACCATAAGGATATACTTGACACAATAAAGAGTATAGAGCACACCCAGATGGCTTGTTGGATTAATTTTTAAGTATATGCACATTAGTTCTTATTAATTTATACTTGTATGCACCTTAATTTGTTTGATGCCAATTCTATCATCTTCTTTTACAATGATTGGTGTCCCCTTGCAAAAAATGTAGATATATGAGCCATCCAAGAGAATGTCAATGAGAAAAGCAATGCAACATCCTTATTTTGATGATCTTGACAAATCGCAATCAAGATTTTAAGCCATTAGAAAAGTGTGTACAAAGCTTGATGAGGGAATTTCAAGTTATTCATTTGAAGTAAATACCTTATCATGAGCAACTATGATGTAGAGATTATAAGAGCATCTGAAATTTCAACTTACTCTATTCATGAGAGGTGTTGTGTGCAATAGGTATGTTGGAATTCCCAGTGAAGATGTATGACCAGGAGTGACTAAGTTGTGAAACCTACATGCCTATCTATAGGTGCCTTCCATCTATTTTTATTTCATTTCCATTTTGGATGCTCTTTATTTTTCTCTTTTACTTTGCGTATTTGTAAGTAAACTACTAAAAATTGATTGATCTCTCGTTGAAGAAAATGTTGATTTAAGATCCATCAAAGAGAATCTCAGCCAAAAAAGCAATGCAACATCCTTATTTTGATGATCTTGACAAATCTCAATTTTGATTTCAAGCCATTATAAAAGAGCGTGTGAAGCTTAGTGAGGGAATGCCAAGTTACTCAATTGAAGTTAACCTCATAATGAGCACCTATGATGTATACATTTAAAGAGAATCTCGAATATATGAGTAACATAGTAAAAGATCTATGATAATGAATTCACCTAAGGCATTGTAATAAGATTTACTTACATAATGACAAACTCTTAGATCCACAATTGTAATAAGATTTACTTACATAATGATAAACTCTGAGGCATTGTAATAAGATTTTATTACATAATGCATTGTTGGGGCAACAATTATCATGTATCCAAACCCTCCGATCCATAATTTGTATCAGGAAAAACTCAGTCCACCATGCCAAACCAAAACCATTATTATATGCAATATCTTATCAAACCCTAGGGTGAAACCTCATTTTTCATGCCTTTTTCCATCAAAATGTATAGGGGCAGCAACATAAACCCCATAAAACTTATTCCCTTTCACTTATAAATTTCTTGTCTGATCCTTTAGGATTGCGTTGGGCCCCTCTAGAAAACCCCCTCTCGGTTTTTCCTTTCTTGGAGTGGTTTTCCCGTGGTGGCAGATTTTCACTTGATGGAAAAAGTGTCAAAATCAAGTTGTGCAAAGTTGCAAAGTAATGCAACTTTGATTTTGCAACTTGTGTGACCAAGTTGACTATTCCAACACATCCGAATAGGTATTTTTATGCTAGGAATGGTCGTCTTTTGCACTGAAACACGTGAAATTGCTTCGAGCTATGTTCCACCGGATCGATCCCTTAAGGTCCAAAGTGCAAAATGGCTGCAAAGTTCAGCATGCTATTACTCGAATACCGTGATACTTAGAAACTTCTCATCTGATTCCAAAAGATCCTGTTGGAACCCTCTACAAAAAACTCTCTCGATTTTGGCTATCTCAAAGTGGTTTTCCTATGGCGGCGAATTTTCACTTGATCGAAAAAGTGTCAAATTCGAGCTATGCAAAGTTACAAAGTGGTGCAGCTTTCACTCTATAGCTCGTGTGACCAAACTAACTGCTCCAACACATATGAATAAGTATTTTTATGTAAGGCATGGTCTTGTTTTGCATTGAAAGACGTGGAATCACTCCGAGCTACATTCCACTTGATCGATTTCTTAAGGGTCCAAAGTGCAAAATGGCTGAAAACTTCAGCATGCTATTACTCAGGTATCATGACTCTTAGAAAATTCTCATATAATCCTATAGGATTGCATTGGGCCCCTTTACAAAAACCTCTTTCGGTTTTTTCTATCTCAGAGTGGTTTTCCCCTTGTGGCAGATTTTCACTTGATGGAAAAAGCATCAAATGCAAGCAGTGCAAAGTGGTGCAACTTTCCATCTACAACTTGTGTGACCAAGGGGACTATTCCAACATGTTTGAATAGGTATGTTTACAGTAGAAATGGTCCTCTTTCACACCGAAACACGTGGAATCGCTTCGAGATATGTTCCATTGGATCGATTCCTTAAGGGTCCAAAGTGCAAAATGGATTTAAACTTCAACATGATATTAATTGGATACCGTGACACTTATAAAATTCTCATATGATCCTACAGGATTGAGTTGGGCCCCTCTAGAAAAACCTCTCTCGGTTTTGGCTATCTTAGAGTGGTTTTCTCGTGGCGGTGGATTTTCACTTGATGGAAAAAGTGTCAAATTCAAGCTGTGCAAAATTGCAAAGTGGTGCAACTTTTGTTCTGTAACTCGTGTGACCAAAATTAATAATTCAACACATCTAAATAGGTATTTTTATGCTAGGAATGGTCTTGTTTTTATTTGAAACACGTGGAATTGCTCCGAGCTACATTCCACTGGATTGATCCCTTAAGGGTCCAAAGTGCAAAATGGCTGAAAAATTCAACATGCTATTACTCGGATACCGTGATTCTTAGAAAATTAGCGTCTAATCCTAAAGGATTACATTGGGATCCTCTACAAAACCTCTCCTGGTTTTCGCTATCTCGGAGTGGTTTTCCCGTGGTGGTGAATTTTCACTTGATGGAAAAAGTATCAAATGCAAGCAGTGCAAAGTTGCAAAGTGGTGCAAATTTCATTCTGCAACTTGTGTGACCACACAAACTATTCCCACACATCTGAATAGGTATGTTTATGCTAGGAAAGGTCCTCTTTTGCACTGAAACACGTGGAATCGCTTCAAGCTATGATCCACCAGATCGATCCCTTAAGGGTCCAAAGTGCAAAAATGGCTGCAAACTTCAACATGCTATTACTTGGATACTGTGACACGTAAAAAATTCTCATCTGATCCTACAAGATTGTGTTGGTTCTCTCTAGAAAAATCTCTCTTGGTTTTGGCTATCTCGGAGTGGTTTTCCCGTGGCAATAGATGTTTACTTGATGGAAAAAGTGTCAAATTCAAGTTGTGCAAAGTTTCAATGTGGTGCAAATTTCTCTCTGCAACTCATGTGACCAAAATAACTACTCCAAAATATCTGAATAGGTATGTTTATGCTAGGCATGGTCCTCTTTTGCACCAAAACATGCAGAATCGCTTTGAGCTATGTTCCACCAGATCAATCCCTTAAGGGTCCAAAGTGCAAAATGGCTGAAAACTTCAACATGCTATTACTCAGAAACCGTGACACTTAGAAAATTTTCATCTAATCCTATAAGATCATGTTGGGCCCCTCTACAAAAACCTCTCTCAGTTTTCTCTATCTCAGAGTGGTTTTTCGATGGCAACGAATTTTCACTTGATGAAAAAAACATCAAATGCAAGCAGTGCAAAGTTGCAAAGTGGTGCAACTTTCATTCTACAACTTGTGTGACCAAGCCAACTATTCCAACACGTTTGAATAGGTATTTTTATGCTAGACATGGTCCTCTTTCACACCGAAACATGTGGAATCACTCTGAGATATGTTCCGCTGGATCGATCCCTTAGGTTGGAGGAGTCTAAAGTTGCAAATTTGTAAGTTGCTTAAAGAAAATTATTTAAAATGCAATGGTTACATGTTTTGAAAGTTGATTTTTATTTAGTTGAGGGTGTGTATCAGTTAGATAAGGGTGTAAAACACTATGTAAATCCTTGAGAGGCTTGAATGGAGGTTGTTGATGAACTTTTGGAGAAGATCTAATAAGAATTATTCAAATTGTTCTCTGTTTTTTAGATTTTTTATACAAAATTGCTGATCCCGTACTTGGTATGACCTCCAACTTCCTATACGGTCCCAAGGCTAACATGGATTGAAAGAGGGCTGAGTTCACAAGAACCCATCTCTCATGATAATGAATGGCCCACTTAGCACTCATTGCATCTAGGTGATGCTCATAGAGGTGAGGCACTAGGCCTTCCCAAGAGGTCACCCATCCCAGTACTACTCTAGCTCAAGTGCTTAACCATGAAGTTTTTTCACCAAGGTTAAGCCAACTTAGCTTGCAACCCTATTTTCAAAACCTTCAAAAAGTGTTGTGCATTATGAAACATTAATTATAGATCTCCTTTAGCTCATCAATTGATAAGTAGGAGGTATTTTCTACAATGTGTTAAATTGTGATATTGCTATCAGGATTCAATATATAGTTTTCGAGTATAAAAGAGAATAACAAGGGAAGATCAGGGTAATCAATTTGCAGACTTATTTTTATTATTGAATTACCTAGTGTGGGATTGGTCTATATGAGCAAACAATTATAATATGGGAGTATATGTGTCAAACATATAATCCAGAAATGACTCAAAGTAAGATGCATTAGTACAAAGTATCGATCAGGAAAAAATCCCAATTCTCAGGGCCTATATATCAATGATAGGTAGATTCATATTCAAAGCTAGCACATAATTTTAATTGATTAATTATAAACAACTATTATATTTATTTATCAAATTTTCATTATCAAATTAATATTTGAATTAGACTTCATATTCATAATTTATTTCATTTATAATTTGGGGACTTTGCTATCTATCTTAATAATATTGGATGACAACCTTTGTCAATCCAATAAGAAATAAATAAAAAATATATTGATCTAGAGCTCGAGTCATTACAGTGGTATTAGAGCAAATGAACCTGCTGGCCTTTGGGTATTGCAACAAATTGACTTTCCATTGGAAGCATGGCAACCAATGATAGTGGTTGGCAAGATTACTTAATGAATCAGGTAGTAAGCTTAGTACTTTATCTTTAAGGAATGCCATTATGGTCACATTAAAAATAATAGAAGAATGTTTAGGATTTATTGAGCAGTCATTTGTAGTATTAGATATAGCTCTAGATTTTATAGTATTGCACATGATTGCAGACAGTTTCAAAGATCTAGATGACATCAATAGTTCACATTACTCAAGAAGGATGAACATATAAAAGACATTTGTGGAAATCGAAACAAGTAACCTTCTTGTGGACAGTTGCAAGATTTGATCTACAAAATGATCCACCATTTTTTCAGTAGGATCAAGAACACAGATAATGAAGGTGTGTTTGCAACCATGAAAGATTATGGTTCGAACTATCGAGAAGAGTGATGTTTTATCTCGACCAACCATATCTATACTATGGTTTGTTTAGAAAAAAGGATGGGTTCTCTCTTCATCAACATATACATTATTCCTCGATGTTTTCACACCAATGTTACAAGACTTGGATTCGCCTCGGACATGAAAAGCCATTTTTTCACTTGGACTCGGGCTTAGAGCCTAGACTCGACAAATAGAAAAACCTAAGAAATTCAAATATTTTTAAGGATTTAAAACTTGTTTCATGCACCCTTTAATAAATAAACCTTAAAGACACAATAGCATTATCAAATAGAAATTACTATGATCCCATACACAAACATACATCAATCAAATAAGTATAAGGGAAAATTTTAGCTGAAGGAAATAACAAATTTAGATATATAAATATTGTGATATAGCTATCAGGATTCAATCGTGTAGTTTTACAATTCAAACTCATTGAACCATGATTCATGAGTAGTGGTTCACAAGAACCCATCTCTCATGATAATGAATGGTTCATAAGGAGGAAGATAAATCTTCATACATTTCTTCTATCACAAATGAGATAAGTGCTTAGTTTCATGAAGGTCATGAGGCAACCATTAATGTGGAGTGGATACATGAAGAATCAAAAAGAAATGATAATGGCTTCAGACTTGATATAAAGGATAATTTTTTTTGTTTCAATGATGCAAGAGGTTTTTGGTTTGACTACCAAAACGAGCCTATGAAGAATGCATCTGAAACTCCTTTGGACCTTGAGGGTGTTCTTACTCCATCTCAAGGATCATGCATTGAGGATGACATAGATCAATGCTAGGGCTAACCAATTAATAATTATACACATGAATAAGTCAAGCATGTACATGTCAATAAGGGAAGTACAATTACTCAAAAACACGTAAGCCTCAAAAAGTATACACACGAATACATAGTATACACAAATTAAAACAAAGTTTATGCAAAAATACAAGGTAGACGCATGAAAACATGTAAGCCAAAAAGTATACATTCGAATGCACGTAAGTTAAAAAGTATACATGTAAGTTGTAAAATATACACTTGAATACACGTAACTCATATCTATTGAACCATCAATTTAGAATGCAAATATGGATAGGCATCAATAAAAGATATTTGTATTAACCAAATATCCATGTAGGCATACATCAATATATGTCGATATAAGTATGAAATATATGTACAAAATAGCCATATAGGCTTACGAGAATGCCATATAGGCATACAATGTCAAATATGTCCAATAAAAAATATGTACAAAACTGCCATGTAGGTATACAAAAAAGGGCTTTGGAATCAAAAGTCATTGCTCTCCATGCTTTGGAAATAAAATATTTCCCTTTCCTTTTCGATCGAATGGCAATAGGTCTGTCACTCATTTTTTTTATGCTCGAGGAGTGCTCCTACTGCTCCTCCTAGGGTTTAGTTCATTGTGAAGTTTTAACTATTACAATAAGAAGTAAAGACATGAATATATAGAAATTACATTATAAAAAATGATATATTTTATAAAATAATCACTTACTGCCATCTCACGATCTCTCTCCACAAGGGAAATATTCTCATGCCCATGATCAGGCATGCTCAAACCCTGTATAAACCATACAAATATAAATTAAACTACGTGAATCAATAATGGTTTGATTTTTCACTAACTAACATATATAACAACAAATTTAAATTGAAATTTACTAATTTTCCTCATACCTCTCCTATCAGAGCCATCGAGGATTGTATAGAAGATGTCACACCAATATCCATTGCCCTCATCACATTCGAAGGTGTATTGTTGTGCAACATCTGAAAATAAACAACAAATTATACAACGTAATCAAGAGTGTTCATATAAACTACACAAATATATTAAGTACTTGATTCATTAGTTAAAATCTTTATTCTATTACCTCTGTGTAGGTTTGAGTAAATCCACCGCCATTGGGAAGTGTTCCATCATAACCTCCAGTATTAGTTTGTTCAACATCCAAAATCGCATATTAAATTACCATTCATAAAACAATGCTATTAAGATGCAATAAATTTATAATTGTTTAATAGTTACATACCCTAGCGATAGGTGTACTACAGAAATAAGTTGGTGGGGGGCTGGTCTATCCAATCTCAACACTATGACCTTAAATTTTATTAAACTCATAATTTTTTTTAGTTAATCTTGCATTTCAAAATTGAAATTTAATAAATTAAATTCAATGAATATGCACTAACGTGTACCTGATTGTCAATGTCATATGCCTAATGCAAAATGTCATCTGCCTTCTCCACCTCCATAACTGCAGATAGATCATGCATACCAGTCTCTTGAGTGTCGGTGGGGTCATACGAACAAGTAGCCCCGCAAGATTAACACACATGTGTTAGAAGGCCACCACTTGAAGAATCCCCTGGATGGTGCTATAGAATAGGGCTAGTATGATGGATGACACTTTGGGTCAAAGTGTTGATCACCTGCAATGTCCCTACATCAACACTTTCCTTCGCAACGGAAGGCATAACAACATGCTCATGAGGTGGTCTAGCGAGAGATAATCTACCTTGCAGCGTAGGATCCGACTGTCCACCAAGTCTATCCTGAGTTGACCCCCACCTCTCCCTTGGAAATCCCTCATATCAAAATAAATTGGGATCTTGTTCAATATGAACTCACTATATAGTTTCCTAAGGAAATATTGCAGCATCTCGCAATTGTTGCATGGTGGGTAATCAAAGACCATGTACCTCCTATCATAAAATTGGTCCCTAATCTATTGGTGGTGGCACCAATGGATAGGAAACCTCTTCGCATTGAGGGTAATATTTTGATTTGTACGTGGGTCAGTGAATAATGAGCACAAATCACCTTTTTTAATTTTTAAATCCGTTACATCCTTGTATGATAGTTTATTTGCATAATAATCCCTAGCCGCCTGCCTCCTATCTTGCCATCCAGTTAATTGTTTGCTAATTGAATCTACATTTTTTAACATATCTTTTAATAAATTTGCTAGTGTTATTCTTTCTGCAGTTGAACCATTTGGATCACTCAAACTACTGATCAAATACGCAATTTTATTTTTGTTTTTCTCAATTTCACTCATTAAATTTTGTTGAGTTCCAGGTGGTGGTTGAGTGATTGGTGGAGGAGGTTGATGTTGTGGTTGATTTTGATATTGAGGATTTGGTTGGTCTTCCTGTTGAGGAATTGGTTGGTCCTCCTATTGAGGATTTTGAGGTTTTGCCAGTTGATTTTCATCTCCTAAAAATTCAAACAAATATATATCAAATTCAACCTAAAACTAACAAATTCAAAACAAAAACCATAGAATCCTTACCTCTCACAACTCCTCGTCATCATGGCACCATCGTTGTGAAGAAATATCAATTGTTGGTGAAGAAATTTGTTGAATTTATCCTCCTATAACGTGAGTGCGAAATTATGGGGGTTTTGGCCGCGGCTGCAAAAAAAGAACAATCAAAATGCTAATGATAGATTTGAATTTGTTTTTTTCTTTGAACAATAAATAACATGAGCGTGTTATAACACGCTTGCATTATCAGTTTGTAGTTTCCAAGCCTCAGGCTCAATATAATGAGCCATAATGCGCTCGCATTATGGATTTTCAAATTTTGTTTTGGAGGGTATCCACGGAATTGCTACCCATTTCTATGCACTCGCTTATTCAAGTCTTCAACCTAAATCTACTATCACAAACATGTAAGAGAGGAAAAACTTGTTGATTGTTATTAAATGGGGGTTTTCGTTGGTCAAACCCCTTGTGGGTAATTAAACCTTGAAATGAAATTAAATTGAGGGAAATTATGAATGAACAACATGCAATGTTAAAACTCACCAAACCCTAGCTATGAAGTATGCAAAATTGTGTGAAATGGCTAGCTTGGATATAGATCTCGAATCAAAGGAATGCTTGATAGATATGAACTTGAATTTCTTGCTTGAATCAAAACCCTACATTACAAATGTTAGCACAAAAACACACATGATGTAAGAAAATATTTGATATGATGCTTGAATCTTGATGATGGCTCCAAATGCTCGATGAATTTCTCCTGAATGCTTGAATACTTGAATGCTTCGATGCTTAGATTTCTTGTTATATTCTTAGATGATAAAATGAGTGAAGGAACCTTGAATTTATACTCATCTATGCTTAATATCTTGAAATTACACCACAAAAAGCCGACATAGGAATTCATTAATTAAGGGAGGCTAAATCTCACCAGAATTTGAAATTAAATCTCAAAAAAACCTTTAGGGGGACTAAGATGCCCTAGGAGGAATCTTAGTCCCAAGGCATGTAACTTGGGGAACATACTTCAAAAAGGGGCCCATTTAAGGCACACTTGAAATCAAGGTCCCAAGACCTTTGGGGGACAAAGATGCCCTAGGTGGCATCCTAGTCTTGACCCAAAAATTAAGAACACTCAGATAGAATCATTAAATTATTATTTATCCATTGATGTTTTTTGGGATTAGCCAAAAAAAGGTGTAGTTGATTAGGATTGTGGATGCAAAATAGGACAATTAAGAAAAAAATAAGCATAAACAAAGCAAGGCAGGCCCAAAAAAGTGTGAAAATGCAAGCGTATGCATTTTCCTACAATACAATATGTTGATCCTTCATTCTTTAATCCAAAGGGTGTTGTTAACCAATAAAATGTTCCCCAAACAGTTGTAAATGTTGTTTTGTATTGATCTTGAGGGTTGATAAAGATTTGATATCATCCAAAAAATGTATCCATGAATTAAAAAAAGGCATATCTCATAGTCGAGTCTACTATCATGTCAATATTAGGATAATTATCTGATTTTGTGACTATGACAATATTCAAGATCCAATGAGAATAATCTATAGGTCTTATGAAACCAGCTTCGAGGAGTTTTTGAATATCACCCTTAACTAGCAAGGCTATCTTAGGATTCATCTTTTGTATATTTTTTCTAACTAGTTTAGCATTTTCAACAAGGACTATGTTGTGTTTATCCATCTTAGCATCAATTCCTAGCATATCCAAATAATTTCAAGAATTTTTTTTTGGAAATTGATGAAGAAAAGTTGCATGGTCGTCTTGTTTGTCTTCATCAAGGCACTTTTCTATCTTAATCACTTTCTCTTTATTGTTGATGTCCATCAATATACCAATGGTATCTCCTAAAGGAATTTCACTTTGTTTTGGAAACTTAGGGTTGTATTCTTCTTTACTCATGTCAACCTCACTACTTTCCTTTTCTCAGTATTTTTTTTTGGTGCTAATCGTAGCACATGTAACCTATTTCTTTTGAGGAGTATATGGTTTTTCATAAAATCCTAGCATTTATTTCAAGGCTTCATCATATTTGATGTATTCCCATGATGGTTCACAAGTCATATCAAGAAATTTAGGATGCTTCAAGGTGAGATTGATTTTAGGTTTACACATGGTGGTGTTGATTTTTAACGAGGGTCTTTTGTTTGCTTGTGTTATCTTATAAGGACAATATCCCAAACCAATTTTTGTTTCTTGCATGATAGGTTCTACAGGAACACAAATAGCTTTATATTTCTTTCCACATCCCTTTCCACTATAAACCGATTGTTTCATGAGTTCGTAACCTCTCCCATTAATTCTTTCAATTTATTTTAGGTTTGGTGGTTTTTGGTAATCTATCTCATCAAAATTATTTGTATAGATTGTATCATTTTCAAGGATAGATGAGGTAGATTCTTGTGAGTTTTCATCTGAATTTTGTGTTGACATTACCATTGGTTGCTCTTTTTTTTTTAATCTTTTTCTTATGATTATGTATTCTCACATAAACAATGGTGTGAACTCCAAGGAACCTCAATCATCTTCCAATAACTTTGACACCATTTCTACTAATTATTTGTATTTTTCCATAGGTTATGTGTTGGATGTTTGAATTAATGTGTTTAGAGCACTAGTCATTCCTTTTTCAACTTGTAAACAACTTTCAAGCTCGAGGTCTATTTCAATTTGGTATACTTTATTGTTGTAGACATAATTCATCATATGATGAAGAGTTGAAGGTACTCCATGCATCTCATGAATCCAAGGTCACTTGAAAAGAAGATTGTATGAAAGATTACTAGGCATTACATGAATAGGTGTTTGCAAGGTAGCCTTTTCAACTATAATAGGTAAAGTAATCACACCTAGTAGTTGTTTTCCTATATTATCAAATCCTTGAATCAACAAGGAATTAGGTTGAAGTTTTGACTTATCCACAACAAGTTTATAAAAAAGGGTCACAATACACACATTAAGAGTAGAACCATTGTCAACAAGGGCTCTTTTTATTCCTAACCTATTATGAATATTGATTATCATAGAGGAATCATTTCTCTTTCTCATTTCCAAAGGAGGTATCTCATTTTGATGAAAGGTAATGTCTACATTAATTGTATTCATTCCTTGTATTATAGCTTCCACATCGTTTGCATTTGTACTAGAGGGAATCATGACTTGTTGCAAGGTAGCTTAAAGCATAGTGTGATAATTAGGTGAATTCTAGATTAGGTCCCATAGGGATATCTTTCTAGGAGTATTCCCAAGTTTTTCAACAAGATCATACTCCTTCCCACTATGCAAAGGAAAATTGGGAGCACTAGGTAAGATGGGATTAGGGAAATGTAAGGTTGTTGAGGTTGGTTGTCTTGATTGTGTATTGTTTCTAGGGTTATATATATGAGAAATGGTATTATAAATGGATTGCTATCAAGCATTATTCTTAGGTGGGTAAAGAATAAGTTCGAGGTTTTTTTGAGTTTGAGGTTTGTCTGAAGGTCTAGATAAAGGATAAGTTGAGGTTGAATTATGTTAACTTCTCTTGTTTTCAATTTTTCACAGCAAGCCTTAGTGGATGAATATTTTGAGATGAAGTCCTCAAGGGCTTCATCTAACATGTCAAAATAATCATTACTAAAAGAATTGAGGTTTAGGTTAACATGGACAAAGAGATTTGACATAGTCGAATAACTATGCTTTCTCCAAGTGGTTCATTGGATGGTAGGTCTTTTCAGTTTGTTTTTATAATGAATTCAAAATGTAATTGAATCTAATTGATCTATGAAATAATTCTGAAAATGAAAAGTATTTTAGTCTAATTCTATCCACAATTGAAACGAATGCAAACTATGCTAAATCTAATAAAATGAATCTAATAGAAACTCTGCAAATTGAAACTGATAACTGCCAAAATAAACAAATAAACAAAAATTGAGAATTCAATGCTAGAAAATGTAGTTTAAAATATGCACTGGTACTAAATCACCTAGAGGGGTGTATGCATCCTAGTGAGGGTTTTTTTCACAAATTTAAGAAAATTTCAAGTGATTTTTATGCTTTTTGGTTCAGCTGATCTGTAGACTAAATGAAAATGCAGATTTCAAATGATTTTCAATGATGCAAGATGAAAAAATGTAACTTATATGCACTTTCACTAATGCAATATTTAGAAACACTAGATGCCAATTAACTAATGTAAACCCTAATGTAATGTTAATGCAACCTAGATCTAGAATGATAATGCACTCTAAAATAGAATTATGATGTTCTAAATGTAGGTTGACCAAAATGAAAGGTTGACAATTATGGTCCTATGCTTGGGAGGTAGAGAAACAATCTTCTTCACTCTCTCATTCAAGGAAAAGAATAGAGATACAATCTAAAGTATGCAAAGGAGAAAGAGATCTTGGAATAACATTATCCTAGGGTCTGATTAGAAACTAAAGAGGGGTTCACCACCAAGTTAGGGCTTGGGAAGACTAATGAAATGCAAGACCTAATGATTAAACCTAGAGTAATACAAAGTTTCACTATATGACCAAGAAAAGAGTAAAAATCTGAACATCAAATTGGAAAACACAAAAGTGCACGTAGAAATTCGAAGGAGCTTTGGAATCAATTTTAAAATGATAAAAAATGTTGTTTTAGGGCACACTGGGAATAATACAACACTTCTAGAATATCAGTATGAGTCTAGGGTTTTTGGATTGGAAGAGGTTTCTAATAGTGTAGGTTCAAGATCTATACAAATCTAGAAATTTTCCTATAGTGGGACTCATACGTGACTTCTAACATATCAATCCCATTCTTTTTTGGGAATTCAAATTCTATATCTGTGCTCCAATATCTTCTCTTCCTTCCAAAACTGGTTTCTAGATCTAAACCTATAAAAATACCTACAAAACAAAATATAGAGTTAATTTTCTTATGGTGGGTTTGCCTCAGTCAAACCCCTAGTTTGGTAATGGAACAACTAAAAAGTATGCCTTTTCCTTGCTTGATTTATAAATAATTAATGATAAATTGCACTTGATATTGCCTTGATCTAGTGTTGTGAGATGTTTTACACATCCACATTAGGTCTTGGGCCCTTTTTAAGCTAGATTATGCCCTAATTTAATGTTGTAAAATATATTTATTTATATCTTCACATTTAATTTAGGATGCTTGTAAACTAAAGTAGACATAATCTAGTGTTGTAATGTGTTATACACATTGATATGGGATTTAGGACTCTTCTAAGATAAATAAACTTCAATTTTACCTTAATTTAGTGTTGTAAAGTGTATTTATTCACACTTCACATTGGATTTTGGACCCTATTGCATTTATGACCTTTTAATAGGCCCCTATGACCCCATATTTTGCATCCCAAGGCATATTTTAATCAAAAAATTGATAATATTAACATTTAAGATTAATTTTTTCACTCACTGACATTCTAACAAGCAAAATAACCCCTGTGGGATGCATTCATCTAAGATGGTGAATGAGTTCCATTTGAGCTGTTTTCAAGGTTTGATCAGGAAAAGCTAGGTTTTAAGTTCAAATTTCTCCTATGTTGGCCTTAGGGATCCAATTGATGGTCATTTAAGTGGCTTGCCTATATAAAAAATATTTCAAATCATTATTTCATCTAAGGAACATAATCCTTCACGTTATCACTTCAAGCAAGAAAGGGTTAAGCATTCCAAGATCATTAAGATAGAATTCAAGATAAATTCTAAGGCATTCAAGGGCAAGATTCTTCATCAATTGCTGCATAAATTCAAGATCCATAATCATGCCAAGCATATCAAGTATCAAGCATGTTATTGATCCATTGTTGTGATGTGGCATTGAAGTTCCAAGATCAAGAATTTTTCTACTCCTATTGTCAAGATCTACATCCTTCATGACCATTTCATGATTGAGTTATCGATTTATAGACCATTTACAAGACATCATTCCAGGTATCCTTGTTCATATATTATGTTCATGTTTGATGTCCTTGTTTCATCATTTCATCATTGGGTTTGATTACCTAAAATGGGTTTGACTAAGGCAAACCCCTATTCCCTAACAATCAACACTTTTTCTCTCTCTTTTTGTGTGATTATAGATTTAGGTGTTTCAAAGACTTGAAGATCATTGAATATTAGGTTACAAGCTTGTTGGAGTTGTCTCCCCATTTGTGAGGTCATAATATTTACTAAAAGGTCATCTACAGCCTCAAAATTAGAGTTTTGGATCCGGGAACTTGGATAAATAGATTGTACAAACTGAGAAGAGTAGATTCATACTTTGAATTTACAAAAAAATCCAAACTAGACTCATTCACCACAAGTCATGAATGAGTCCTGCTGTAGGTGTTTTCTGAAGATCTTTGCAAATTTGGATACCCTATTGGCTGAAACCTACTCTTGTGCAAAAATTCAGAACTGGGACTGATTCACCCAAAATGGTGAATGAGTCCCACTAGGCTAGAAAATTAGGTTTTTCAAGATTTTAGAGCTCGCTTCCATCTCCTTCAAGTTTGTAGGTGCACACTTTTTTTTTTACAACTTTCTTTTTTGCTTTTTTTGCATTTCTAACTCATTTAGTAAAGCATTACATCAAACTAGGTTTTGCATTTTAGCTTGCATGTCACACATTTTTCCAAGCCCTAGCTCGGTGATGAACCCCTCATTCAGCCTCTTTTAATCTGAATTCATATCCTAGGCTACCTTATTGTCAGATCTCTCCCTCCATTTTTTATTAGATTGAGATCTCTAAGGTGTCTTCGGGTGTAGCGAGTGTGGAATAGGAACCCTATCCTTGTGTTTATGCTTGAAAGATGGGGAGCATCTATTTCCATTGACTACATGTAATTAAACCTTTATAGAAACAATGGATCTTGAATGTAAATGTTAACATAAATTCTAACCTTAAGTGTGTGTAAGATTAAGAAATTTGAAATACAATGCAACCCTATTCTATTGTGCTAGAATGAGATGCAAGAATGAAGCATAAACATGAATGACCCACTTTGAGAGATCTCTAATCAACCAAATGACCCATAATAATGTATGTACCTTCTTTAGGTTGAATGTAGAATGATAATAGAGGATTGAATCACTTAGGAAAAAAATCATTAGGCTTGGCTTGATGGCTAGTTGCATCTCCCTAACCTAGAATCCATCATGATTCACCATAGGCAACCATAATCAATTCTTGACAATGCTAGATCTTGAATGAAAGTGAGCTTAAACACCTGCAAAAAAACAATAATGCTACTCCAAGGCTTCAACTTTGTTGATTACTTGTTCTTGAATTCCCTTGTGTAGAATTCCTGAATGCTCTTGCATGCTTGGATCTTGAAATTGCTCTTCTAGATTATTTCTTAGATGAAAAATGACTTTAGAAGCTTTTTTATATAGGAATTGCACCTAATTTACTGCTATTTAGATCTCAAAATCCAACATCAACCAAAAATTTAAATTAAAAACTTAAATTTCTTGGTCAAACCCTAAAAAGGACCCAAATGGGACTCATATGCCACTTCTGGTATATGGTTCCCACCTAGGGGGACTCATATGCCCAAGGTGTCGTATGAGTCCCTCCCTAGATTTTTGAGGTGGTTTGTTTGGAATTTTAATGTTTTTGATGATTTAGTTTTTAGTTGAAATAAGCCTCAAGATCCAAAATAAAAGGTCTTAGGGGATTATTAATAATGATTTAAAAGGGTATTTAATGCAAGGGTACCAAAATAGGTCCAAATTAGGTAAGAAATTGCACTATCTCGAAGAAAGGAGTACAATTTTCATTGCCACACTATTCAAACTTACACAACATTTACATACATTTTTGTATTTCAATAATATCAGCCTTAATGGAAAACTGATGACTTTCTATGTTAGTTCCTATAAGGTTTATAATTAATTCAAACTAATTTATTTTCATTCATCATTCAAAAGGAATGCATTGAGTGTTCAAGCAGTTGTAAACTTAAGAAACTATTGTTTCCAAGTAAATGGATAGGTAAGTATAATTCTCTCTATTTAAGCTTTGTAAAGAAAGTTCTCTTCCATTTAGATAGGTGTGTTAGAGTTTCTTGAGGATTTTATATTTTTTCTTGACATGATTAAACCCTTGTTATGAACCATAGCTTGTGTTTGAGAAAATATTGATCATGAGTCAATCCACTTCAAAAGAAAAGAGTTCAAGAAAGGATTATGAAGAGGACATAATTTCTAGATCATTGAAGAGAGAAAAGCATGCTTGGGGGTCTAAGGTTCTTATATATAGGTTGGTATATAGGAAAATATTGTTAGAGATGCAACTATTCCCTATCAAGGTTGGAATCTATTTGAATATGGATATGAAATGAGTCATCTAGCTTAGATAGAGGTTATTAGGTAAACATGGCATGAAAATATCCAGTTGGTTCACTTGAGGTCAATTTCCTCATGAAACAAAACTTTTCATGCTATCGGTACGATTTAAATCATTTGAATAAGAAAATATATAAAGTTTAGTTGGAGCAAGTTTTCTTACATCTTTCTTAGTTAGTTTAGATAGAGCTATTCTCCCCACTAAATTCTTAGTTGGTTCACTTGAAGCCAACTTCCTTGCAATTGAAAGTCAAACAAGGTCAAATGAAACTTCACCTTTTAGCATGGTATCTAGTTTAGTTGAGGACAATATTTGTAAAGATGGGATTTCAACTCGCAAGTGGAAATTGTGAGTCACATAGACACAATTAGGAATTTATTGGATTATTGAGTATAAGAAGAAATAGTAGGTAATTTATGCACATTGGGAACTCTAAATACAAAATAAATATTGCGGGTTGGGAGTAAAATGTCTTCCAAAATCATATGGCATCATCATGACATGTGCATTAGATTGCAGTGATTTTGATGTGAACTATAAAATTATGTACTAAATAAAAGATCAAATTCAATATGGTTTCAAACCTCTGTAGAAATTTAAATTAATTTAATTTTATGTCACTATCACCTTTTCAATAGTTCATCCTTTCAGTGAACTAAGGGATTCATGAACCATTAAACGTTGCAACTTTGTCCAAGTTTATTTCAAGAAAAATGTTGTTTGGAAAATAAATGTTTTGGCAATCAAATATTTTTGCTAACCTATATTCTGATAAAAATATGTTTCGGCTAACTTATGTTTCAAATAACATATGATTTGGATAAACTATATTTTGGTGAACCATGAAACCTTCAAACTTACTCAGACTCTTGTGAAAATCTTGTTGTTTGAGGAACTAGTTTCAATGAAGACGATCTTAAAAAAAAACCGACCTTTCAATGGGCTTGAGAGTTCACTAACTAACAATTTGACTGAAACTTATGAAATTTTGAATAGTTTAACCTTTTGACAAACAAGGTGTTTAGGAAATTAAGATTTCAAAAATCTACAAGTTTAGAAATTGAAGCTTTTATCAAAAAATGAATCTAGGATTTTCTATTAGAACTAGTTATTGTGGGAAAACTAGCGCATGTTGGATAGACACCAAAAAAATTCACAAACTTGAATAACTTTCTTATTTTGGGGTATATTCAAAATTTCAAAAAGATAAATTATTTTGTTATTTTTTATTTCCATCCATGATGAAATTACCAAATTTTAGGATTTGAGAAATTACCAAGTAACTTTTACCATTAATGTAACTAAATCTAAGGCTCAAGGAAGACTTGATGAGATTTCTCAACATTGTAAGGAAAGAAAAACCTAAGCAAAAAGGAGAGTAGTTATATTACCAAAAGAAAAATGGGGCGTGTTGTGTAGACTACACAATAATTAGTCCATAATTATATTAAAATCTATCAATATTTCATTGCTAAAACCTATTGTCACATACGATCTTTACCTATATTCTCCAAGGATTTCAAAACAAGGGCATCATTATAATATTTTCAATTCAGTTTTAGGTATAGACACCTACTTATATATTTCAAATTAGCACATACTATTATGCTTAATACATAGGATATTATTTTGAATTTATTTTGTTGTTTAGAGTTATGATAGTCGAGAAAGGTGCAACTTTCAACTTGTTATATTTTAGACATAATATATTGAATCAATATAAATTGTGATAAATATGAAAAATATGATATAACTCTTATGATATTGAGTTCATCTTCAACCATTTTTATGATTAAACACACTCTTTTTGTTATGAATATTTATTAATGCTTTTCCATTTTCTATTGTCTTTCATGTCATTGAAGATTTAACTATAGATAAATTATTTATCTCTAAAGAAAGTTCATTTTATAATTTTTAATGCATATTACAAGAGGCATTGCCTTATACAATCCTTGTTTGAATTAGCACAATTCTAGATTTATTCTCATGAAATTTTTAACCTAGGCCTTAATTTGATGACCATCCCTACTTTTCAAAAAAATTTTTTATGATGAATTTCAATTTGAAATTATCTTTCAAATATTAAAATAAGCCTAATTTTAAATAAAATTATATATAAACTAAATATATACTATTTGACAATTTTCTTAAAATCTCCCCTTTTATGTGAAACTAGGGGAGAGGGGTCAATAGTCATACAGTGTCCAATTGTTGTTGTAGCACTTGTGCTTAATACACTTAGTCTTACAACATATTTATAATATGTATTGTAAATAAATAATCCACATGTAAATAAAAAGGAACCAAATATTGGTCAAGATGAACACATTCTTGAACACATAAGAACCTATGATTGTTATATAAAAAAACATAAATACACTCATGAAGAAGTGAAATAAATATTTTTTTTGTCTCAAATAAAATATAATAGCCATCTACAATAATTGTGTCATTTTATAATAAAATGCTCATTTAGTAAAATAAGACACTCATTTAAACAAGTATTGATATCATAGTGAAAAACTATTGTTATTATGTGTACAACTATTTGGGTAGCAATGTACAAGGATTGAAGTATTTCATATTAATAGTTTGTCCTATCACAATTATAAAAGGTAAGCACAATAAATACCTTGTATTTTCCTATGAAATGTGAAGGATTCTAATTTTTTTTTAATGATCAAGTATTGGTACATTTTTGTTTGATCTATAAGCTGTATTTTAAATAATTATGTGTTGTTTTTATACCAATGAATAGTTTTTTTTGTATTGATCAAAGTATGACTACAAAGAATAATGACTACCAGCTAGTAGTTGAAGATGAAAAATAATACAATACACTGAGCTAACATAAGACCATGACAACACATAACAAGAGGCTAAAACATGCACTGAGACACACTACATAAGTTCATATTACAAATGTTATGCAAGAAATTACAAAAAACCAACATATGACCATGGATCGATGAAACAAGAGGCTAATACTTATGCTAAAACACTCTACATAAGTTCATATTGAAGCTATTTTGAAGTTGATTAACCTGTTCCAAAATTTGTTGAAGTTGAGCCATATTTGGAAGGCTAGATGTACTGCTATGTTTTCAAGAAACTATTTTCAAGAAACTAGTATTCTAATTCTTTACTTTGACATAGTTTTGAACTGAATAAAAAAGTGACGTCCCTCTAGGGCTTTTAGGGGTTTGGACCTAAAAGGACATAGGTCAATTTTCTTCTTTTGCGCAGTTCACTCAAGATCAAAACCTTGATATTTCAATGCAAAGGAGATTGAAATCTGACAAAGGGAATGTTCTAAGGGGTTGAATGTTAAGAAATGAGGGGTTGCCCACCAAGTGTGAACTTGGAAAATAAAATATTGGAAAACACAGTGTAGTATGCAAGATGACCTAGAAATGCAAGTAAAATGTAACAAAAAACTATAAAACTAGAATTGTGCACTTGAGAAATTGAAGAAGGTAGAATGGAGGTTTGGAATTTTAAAATATCCATTGTTGAAGCTCTTGTGAACTCAATTTTCTATAAGGATGCCTCACAAAAGTCTTAAGGATGTTACGATGAAAATGAGTGAAAGAACCTTGTATTTATACTCAATTATGCAAGAATTCATGAAATTGCAACACTTAAAGTCGACATTGGATCTTGGAGGATAGAATCCCACCAAAGATTTAAATTAGATTTTATTTTGAGTTAAATGGTACTCATTCAACACCTTGGGTGAATGGTTCTCACCTAAGAGGACTCATTTGCCTAGAATGGCGAATGAGTCCCACCTTATGAATTTGAGGTGGGTTTCCAAAATTTTGATGTTTTAAATCCTAAAAAATACACATAAATAAGGATTGTGGATGCGAAATTGGGCTAATTAAAGCATAAGAAAGCCCAAATATTAATGACAATCCTAGAGGAATGTGAAAGTGTGTTACGACACTTTACAACAAACCAAATAAGGAAAGGTTAAGATAAATTTTGATTGAAATTATTATTTTTATGCTTAGTTAATTGATAAAATCCTAGAAAAGTGTGAAACTGTGTTCCAACACTTTACAACACCTTTGCAAGGTACCATTAAAATATATTAGTTCATAAGGGCCCAAGACCTAATGTCAATGTGTTATCCACATTAAAACGCTAAATCAATGAAACATTAAGCTAAAATCTGCAAGAGGACCCAAACGAGTGAAAAAAAAGCCAAAGGACCCTTTTTTCAATGCTACATTTAGCCCCCACTTTAGTGAGAGTAAGAACCTACTTCAAACTCACACTAAAGTAGACAAACATGCACCAAGAAGGGTTCCAATGTACCAATGCTAGCTAGATTTGACGATACCGATCAAAATGGATGATTAAGCCTCCAGGATCAAGATCCCATGGAAAACCAACATAAGAAAAAATGAACATAGATGAAAATCATGTAAAGAACACCGAAAAGGCCAATCAAACACTTGAAAAGATGAAAAAGAAATAAAGGAGAAATTCATAACAAGATTCGATTGTTTTCCCATCACGATGTGGATCAAATCTTGGTTGTTTGTATGAAAAAATGCATACTCACTTTGAGGCGACATAACTCATGGTTGTATGCTAGGTGAGAAGTCCAAAAAGGTGAGAAACATACACTGATGTCTGGTATATACTAACACACACATGCAAGTGGCTATGGGGAAAGTTATGCCTCAGATTAGGCTTCCTGCTCAACCATGCCAAAGTTATACTTCCTAATAAATTTAATAAGATGCCACACAAAAATGAATTTTTGAGCTTCATGAGACAAGAAAAATTTCGTATAATTGAAGCTCATGAAAAAAAAGATGGCTCCATAGGCATGCAAGCTGTGTTATGCAAGGTGGCCATATAACAAATACAAAATGCAAAAATAGGAAATGTTTAAAAGAGTCTTGCTTAAAGTTAATGTGAGGTCTTTAGCTTAGGTAACATTGTGCCTAATGTCTCCAAGAGAGGACCAATCAAATTGTGAGAAAAAAACCTGCATAGACTAACAAAGGATCAAAAAACAATGTTAAACATGTTAGTAACACAAATCTAATGCTCCCTATGAAATTATTTGGAGAAACAAAGTTGAAAACATGAAAATAAAGCAAGAACACAACATGAAATCAACTAAGCTAACCAAACATCAATCCCATAGGGGGATTGGTGCTTTTTTGATGTGGAATGAAACCCTTTCCCAATCCCTTCATAATCTTGGTGATGAAGTAATGATGAAAAGAGTATGAAATTTCCTATAATCTAGCTAATAACTTGCTAAAATGGATGCAAAAGATGAAGTGCTATGAACTCAAATGCCAAATACCTATAGTGATTGTGCTCTTTGTTGATGGATCCAAATGAACATGGTAATCATACATGGATTGCAGATGATTCAAATGCAATAGAGGAGGCCTAAATTTACAACAAAGAAGGATGGAGGATTAAAGAATAGGATGAATGTGGGATTAAAGATGGACCAATGGCATTGTGTCACTTGTCAAGATGCTAATGGAAGGAGGTGGAGCACATTTTGGTCAATGTGCATGATAAATGCTATTAGATTCAAATTTGAAATTTGAAATTTGGCTTGTTGGAGGGAGATGAAGGATGAATTAAATGCCACTTGGCTCTAGGAAAAAGGACATGTAAGAGGTTTAAATGCCTTGTTAGATGTACAAACCCTTTTAGAGGGATTTTTCAAAATTAGAGAATATTCCAACATTGATGCCTTTTTGAAAGTAGTTGAAGATTTAATAAATCAATTAAACTGATATTCATGAGCAAGTTGCAAAATCTAGAGGATTTGATGGATTAGCATTAATCAGGATTTGATTAATTTAGATAGAATTTAACTGATTTGATAATTTGATTTGGATTTTAAGATTTAAATAAATCAAAATAAGATGAATAATGGTTTAGACTTAAATAAAGTTTGTTTTATTTAATTTAAATAGTGTGGTGCTAGATTAGATCAAATAAATATTAATTTATTTAATTTAAGGAGATGACTTTGAAGAGTAATTAAATAAAGTGAATTATTTAGTTAAAAGAAGATGATGACTTAATCATATAAATTTGATTTATTTAATTAAGAGATGAAATATGATGAATTTAATTAAATAAAGATTATTTAATTAAATGCCTCTAGTAGAGGAGATGATTCGGGATGAACTGGTTTTAGTAAGATCGGGATCAAGTGTATAGGATCAATTTGTATATTTTTAGTGTCTACATTTTTCCCCTCTTCGAAGTAATGTATTCATTGCATTGGTTAAAAGAATAAACTTCCTAGATCAAAATTCAAAAAAAAATTGACTCTTTTTTTGGATGCCCCATTAGAAAGAAGTATACTGGTACACTACCCCCTTGAGAGATCAAGAGAAAAGTTCAATTTGAGGATCGATATCATGACAAAGAGGTAAAAGATGGATGTATAGATGGTTAGAATAACAAATATATATGATGATGATGATACAAATGAGATTTTTTTAAGATGCTTAGAATAACAAATCTATATTATCTTAAAAAACTTAAAATATTATGCAATGCATGTGAGATGGATAATGGTATGATGATATGTATGAATATGCAGGATGAAAACTGTTTGTGGATGGAATGATATCATGTTAGTGTGAAAGAGGATAGAACAAATAAGATGATGGAAAAGGATCCAAGAAGTCTATGATCTGCTAAGACTTTATTAGAGATGATGATGAATGATGATGACGTTTCTCTTATCACGAATTGGGATTTTAAAAGAGCTTACTTACCTTATGTTTGATAACACACATAGATATGATGCATCAAGGTATAAAGGACCAGGATGGTGTTTTACCTAGTTTGATGGAATTTGACTCAAAAAATAGATAAGAGTATTCTGGTTCACACTGGACATACAAAAACCTCACTAGGATGCACTTTAAATTTTTTAAACATCTCAGACCAAAACATGGAAATGCATAACCTTCCAATGTAATAGTCAAAAAAAATTCAAAACACCCTCCATACATACCTAACAAAGCAAGTATTCACCAAGGTTATATTACAAGAACATCCAAACAACATAGCAAATGAAAGATAATGATCAATGCCCCATTCCTTTCTATCTAAATCATTTTCATTAGACATCATCAAGAGGTCATTGGAATGAGAGAAATAAGATAAATCAAAAGAAAATATTAGCCTTGCCTACATTTAAGCTCAAAGACGACGTAGTTCAGATTTCTTTTTTGTTTGACTTTTTGACCTGTTTTTGGATTTTTGATATTTTTTGGATGTTTTTGGATTTTCGCATGATTTTGACAATCTGGATATGGATATGATATCAATGCTCTGTTTTGGAATTTTTTTGGAAAACCAAGCTAGGGTTGATTGATTAGATTGATGGACTGATGGTAGTAACATTGTTGAGGATACACAACAATGCAAGGATAGTGTTTAAGCAACACAAGGACTGGGAAGGATATCCCAAGATGATGATGGATTGATTGGATTTGATTGATCAAGATTTTGAAGCTTGATTTGGAATATATTTTTTTTGAATGATTTGATGTGACGTTGAAGTTTAAATTAGATGCAACTAATTTTGATTGTTTGGATCGATGTTTGATGAAAGATTAAGCTTGATAAGGAACATTGTCTTGTCAAAATATTCCATGGGTTAGTGATTTGGATTTGTAGCTCATAAATGCTTTGACCAATTTTATTTTATGTTTGCCAATGTTCAAATCACCACATAAGTTGAAGGATATAGATCAATATTTACTCCTGAAGCAAGATGTACTCCTGAAGGAAGATGTAAATATTTTTCCCTAGTGTCTAGCAATGTATGGAATGCCATGGATGGATTGTAATACCCCTCCATTTTGCTTCTTGTTCGGTTTGATTTATGCTATGTTTGGTTATAACTACTTTGATACTGGACACACCTTGTTATTTGTGTTTGATTGCTACTATTGAGCGACAACTATTATTGTGTGATGTGTTGATTTGATTATTGTTTCATATGTTTTAATGGTTTAATGATGTTGTAGAGTTAGCATGAGATGTTATTATGAGATTATTGATTATGATGTTAATGTCAGTCTTTGATGAGTGGACTGGTGAAGAGGACAGGTTCGCATCACTCGCTTGCGAGCGCCCTGTGAATCCATGATTTCTTCTTCACAGTGTGTATTATATGCTGGTTATACTGTATTATATTGTTTACTTGGTTTTAAATTGCAGGTACATGACATCAACTCCACCTGGTTTCACAGGTTTGAGCGTGTCAATCCAATGGTTAAGTTGAACAGGAGATAGTAGCTAGGCAACATGTGTCAGGTCTATGCCCTAGCCTTAGTGTGTTGTCAGTCATGTTTATTGAGTCATGTTTACCTTATTTAATGTTATATGATTATGTTAGACGCATTATTATTAAATCAATGTTTAGAATAATTACACTGGAAAAAGTAGTGATTATGTTATATTAAATTAAAATTATGCTTTGATGTTATATTTAAAGTTGATAATGAAATTTAATTTAGTTAAATTTTAATTTATTTAATTAATTAAATTTAATCTCAAAAGGGTTGAATTTAGTTATTAAATAATTAAAATTAATTAATTAAGTTTATTGGATTAAATTAAATTAAATCAAAAGAAATTGAAAGATATTTGAAAATTACATTTTGAAATTGAAAGAAATTGAAATTGCATTTTAAATTCAAAGTGGGTTTTCAAAAATTAAAAATGAAATTAATATCTAATTTTCAACTTTGCATGCATTGTGATTTAGGGTTGTATAAAATATTTTTGATTTATGAGGAATGTATGTTTTAATTTTGGAGAGAAGTTCTTTGGTGGAGAATTCATTCACAACAAAGAAGAATTTTTGGAAAAATTTGTAAAGAGAAGGGTTTGAAGAAAGTTTTGATTGTAGAATTGATTTGAGGAAAGATTGTTTGCATTTGTTGAGTTTTGGATTGGATTCGTTGCTCATTTGAAGAAAATTCAGGAAATATTTGGAGGAGGCTTGCATTAGAAATTCATCTTTTCCTGTAGCTTCGAATTCTAGGTTTTGATCTGTGTTTTTCTGGTTCTTGTTTTGTTTAATACAGTATAAATTGTTTATGAATCTATTGTTGAAATCATTGTGAATTACGATTTGTTAATTGAATCTGGATTTAAATTAATCTAAAATTTGGGGAAGATTGTTTAAATTTACTGTAGGATTTAATTCAGTAAATGGGGAAATTGTTGAAACATTGTTTAATTGAAACCTTATATTGTGCTTCAAACATTTAGGTTGTTGTATGAAGATTTTACCCTTTTGAAAACATTCAGATCTGTTCTTCAAAACTAACCCTCTTAGAAAACCTTCAACAAAAAAATCAAGATCTATTTATTTTCCTATTTTTAATTATTTGAAAATTTGAGGGAATGGTTTAAAAGAAATTAAATTTTAGACCTCTTGAATTTAGGATGTTATTCTGGAATTTTTTTATTGATTTCCTGTTACTGGTTTTGTTTATTATTTTCTCAATTTTACCAGTAATTTAATTCTGTGTAGATATATGTACTTTTATATAATATATATATATATACATATATCTGGTAGATATATATATATGTATACATAATATATAAATATGTATATTTATTCTGTTGTTATAGATCTGTGTTATTTTTCCTTTTGAAAAAAAAAAACGCCGTCCGTACAGCGTGTC
Source organism: Sequoiadendron giganteum (assembly GCA_007115665.2). Classification (NCBI taxonomy): domain Eukaryota; kingdom Viridiplantae; phylum Streptophyta; class Pinopsida; order Cupressales; family Cupressaceae; genus Sequoiadendron; species Sequoiadendron giganteum. The sequence continues at coordinate 622,576,397 of CM021107.1, forward strand.
TGAGAAACACATTTCAAAAAAAAAATAGTTGAAAAGTCTTTGAAACCTTTCTTTACTTTATATCGGATTTTAATTTTATGCTATGAAATTTTTTATTCATAAAAAAATAAATTAACCAAAGGTATTGTTGAGACTGTGGTTGGTGGGGAGGTCAAATCCCACCGCCCACACATTCCCATGGGAAGGACGGACGCACTACCCATGGGCAGCGTGCCCGCCACTTGGGGGGGACGCACTATCCATGGGGAGTGCGGCCTCCCCAAACTCCGCCGGCCACTATACAAGGTACATACGATGATGAATGCACAGTGTACCAGCGGTACAGTCCATCAGACAGTGTACCGTCCGGTCACTGTCACAAGTGGTGGCTGCAAAAAACTTTTCGTATTTACTTTTTGCAATTAACTTTTTTTTTGCTAATTATTTTTATTCTTTGGATATGATAAATTAAATATAATTTATATTAAATATTAGAATTTAATATTTGATATAGAATAAATATTTTATATTAAATATTAATATTTTATATTTAACATAGATATATTTGTATATTGGAAAATGGATATTTAAGTTTAGATTTTATCCAGAAAGAATTAATAATCAGATTGGTAATTTTTAGAAAACAGAGAATTTATAAACAATGGTTATGTAAACATATGTTTTAAATATAGTTGTGTATAAATAAAATATATGTATTTAACTATATAAAGCATGCTACATATATTTGTTTAAGTTTATATCTTTTTGATGTTCTATTTTAGGTATGATATTGCATGCAAAGTAATTGGGCAGTGATTTAAACTGAAATGCTTAATGTGCATGATTAGATAAGTTTGTGAAAAGTATTTATTTCAATGAAGGAATTCTTATGTTTTAATGAGAATTTAGAATGATATTATTTTAATTTCTGCGAGAAGCTTTAGATAAGGAAATGGATTTAAGATATCCAAATATAGTGAAATTCATTTCCAGTGCATTTTAATATTAAATTTCCTTATGTTGAGTGCTTTGGGAATGGGTGATTTGTGTTATTTATTGTAAATTCCTCCAGAGATTGTGGGTCATTCCCTTGTTAAGATAATGTTCATTTTTTCCTTGGGTAGTGTTATACGTTTTTTGTTTCCTCCTAGTGTTGGAGTGGATTTCCTTAATTATTGACTCCTAGAATAAGAGAGTTTGCGTTGTTTAGTTCTATAGCACTTGAGTTACCCTTGGAGTCTAGATTTGAGTAGCGTGTTATCCATTAGAAGGGTGGATTTTGTTAGGGGCCAGAGCCCAAAGAGGTAAGTGATAATTAAAGTAATGTACTTAGGTGATTAGGTTGCATTTCACGTTAATCAAGATAATTTAACCTCACTCACAGACACAAGGGCTTGTTTGGACTTGGGGCAAGTGAGAAGGCCTGGAATGGCAAGGTGAACTATCTTGTCCTTATGAGAGGTAGTTGATTTCGCATGAGTGAGTATGAGGGCCAGGATTCGGTTGAGGTCACCAGGATTACTAGAACCTATGAAGAATGCCCAGAGGAGATCTCATGACAAACCTTGCGATGACACTCTGTCTAGGATAACATTGAGTTGTAAATTGTGTGAATGGGTTCTTTATCATACTTGATTATATTTTTTCTGGAAGCAATGTAACCATGTTAGTGTTAGACTTATATTATGCATGTATTTGGTTGGGTTAGTATGTGTCAGTATGAGTCTACCTTTGGTTAGAGGTAGTACATTCTTTGTCCATGTTGCGTTGTTACTATCTCCTAGCATGGGGGGTGGGCCTTCGAGTACCACTTGGTTGGGTGGAACATGCACCATAAACCATTGGGTCCCCATTGATCTTCAGTTCGTGGAGGCGAGACATCCAGTTGGACAACTCATGGATCTTGTTTTCCTTTCTAGCACTGTTGTACTTTAAATTGTATAAGTTGATTTTACTCCTCTTGTATTTATGAGGTGGATGTATGTAATTATAACACTTATGTATTTATGAATCATTCTGGGAATGAGTGTTGTAATCAGTCATTCTTGTAATGGATATATGTTATGGTTGTATCTTCTTATATTGTTATTTAATTAGGTTGAATGAATGCTTACTACTTGTGTTATTTATTGCAATGTAATTTAAACGATGGTTGTTAATGGGGATTTAATTAATATTGGTTATGTAGCCTTAGGGGATTTTGTCAATTATAGATGAACATGTATGTTTAATTCACTTTAAATAAAAAAATTAGTACACTTTTATCATGAATTGAAACTTCCTTTAGGGTTGTGTGGCGGGGCATTACACATGGTATCAGAGGCAGGTTTAAACACTGGGTGCTCTGGGATTATGATGTACCCATTAAGATTAGTTGCGTAGGTTTTTTAAGAGTACCTTGTCTAATACCCTTTTGTGTCTGTGTAGGCGTATGCCTCCTAGACGCGGATGAGGGAGAGGATGTGGATGTGGCCGAGTAGACAATCAAGAGGAGAGTCAGCATGACTCACAACCTCATGTCATACCTATACCAAAGCACGAGGAGCATCAGGCCTCACAGAATGGTCCAGGAGGCGGTTGTGGATAGTTAGATCCTCCTAGGGTCGAAGCTGCACGTAGAGCCTTCAAGGAGGCTTTGGCACTATTGGGTCCAAGATAGGAAGTACCTGAGGTTAACCCTATGGTTAGGATAGTTACAGCTCAGTCAAATATGTTAGCAATGAACTATATGAGGGATTTGATTCAATTGCAACCACCTTGACTTGATGGAGTAGGTACCAGTCTAGAGGCTGAAACTTGGTTGATAGGTTTGGACCGATGTTTTTCCATGCATCTTTTTGATAGTAACACTAAAGCGCGGTGCGCTGTTATTCACCTCTGAGAATTTGTAGCCACTTGGTGGAAACTAGAGGAGCAAAAGCTGCATATAGACATGAGTACAGTGTCTTGGGAGATCTTTCTTGAGTAGTTCAGATCCTGCTTTCTCTCTGATCATTGGCATCAGCGTAGAGGTGATGAGTTTCATGCCATACGACAGTTATCCTTGATTGTAGATTAGTACGAGAGGCGATTCTATGAACTTAAACAGTTCGCAGGAATAGGGGACAATGAGGGGATGCTTGTGCAACATTTCATCAGGGGCTTAAATGCCCATATCAGTGGTGGAGTACGGGTCTTTGAAAAAAAGTCTATGGAGATAGCTGTGGAGAAGGGACGGCTGGTGGAGGAGAACCTGACTATGGCACTTGGAGGTCATATAGGTGTGCATATTGGTAGTGGTACAGGAGTTGGGACTAGTGCTCAAGGGGGATAGACACAGGGAGCTGTGCCTCTTAAGAAATAGTAGGTATCAGCACAGGGTAGTCAGCAATAGTCATTTCAGGGGAAATGGAAAGGTTTCCACCAGGGACAGGGTAATAGGAATTGGAGGCGCATGAAGCGTTTCAACTTTGAGCAACCCGCACAGAGCATCCAATCCACCTTTGGAGGTAGTGTACATTAGTCTAGTGCACCAACAGGAGGCAGAGGTTATGGTAGAGGCACATGATGCTTCTCTTGTGCTCAGCAGGGCCATATTGCTAGGATGTGTCCCAATAAGGGCACGTCGGGATTCACGCAGAGACTAGCGGCATCAGAGCCGACAATGGGAGATGCTAGTAGAGACCATCGTGTGTTCACAGCGGTTGATAACCGCTAGGCAGAGCACCAGGGTACCGTAGTAGAGACTTATGGTATGTTATTGGGTAACCCTATTTCTATTATTTTTGATTTAGGAGCATCTGACTCCTTCATTTCTTCATCTATAGTGTCACGTTGCAGGCTGGGGGCCATAAGGCAAGTCGATAGGTGGCAGGTAGAGTTAGCGTCTGGTGCGAAAGTTGCATCGCACTCTGTAGTACCTGACTATAGTTTGTAGATTGGACCACTTCTTACTACCTTAGATCTTCGGGTTATACCATTGGGATCCTATGATGTTGTCATAGGCATGGATTGGTTAGAGGCTCACCGAGCAGTTATTGATTGTCGATGTAAGTAGATTCGGTGCATGAATGCATTGGGTGGTGAGGTGGATATTATAGGAGTTCAAAGGCCAATATCTTTGAGGATCATCTCAGCTATGCAGTTGAGGAGATGTGTTCATCGTGGATATCAGTTGTTTGCAGTTACAGTTGAGGACTTGGATTTAGGAGATGGATAGGATAAGGTATCTCTTGATAGTCATCCTATTCTTCAGGAGTTCACAAATGTCTTTCCTGATGACATTCTAGGGATGCCACCAAGGAGAGATATAGATTTTAAGATTGACTTAGTACCTAGATCAGAGCCTATTTCATGGGCTCCTTACCATATGACTAAGTTCATGAGCTTAAAGAGCTTCGCTTGCAGCTGGAGGAGTTGTTAGAGAAGGGATTTATTTGTCCTAGTGTTTCTCCTTGGGGAGCACCTATCATCTTTGTGAAGAAGAAGGATGGTTCACTTCGGTTGTGCATTGGTTACCGACAATTGAACAAAGTAACGATCAAGAATCATTATCCACTTCCCAGAATTGATGACTTGTTTGACCAAGTCAAGGGTGCTACCATCTTTCCAAAGATAGACTTTAAGTCGGGATACCATTAGCTCTGTATATTTGATGCAGATATCCATAAGATGACATTTTGGACGCGGTATGGTCACTACAAGTTTACTGTGGTACCATTTGGGTTGATGAATGTGCCATATGTGTTCATGAGTTTGATGAATGGATATTTTGCACATACCTTGATAGGTTTGTTCTTGTGTTTCTCGAGAAAAAAGAAGGAAAGTTTTTTGAAAAGGTGGTTCACTTGAACCCTAGTTTGAGTGAACCTCCGAGGGGGGTTCGCTCGAACCTCCCTTTCCCCCCTTCTCCCCCTCTGGCACCAAAAAATTCTATAATTTTTACCTTCAAAGCTCAAGTTGAGGATGAAAATGTAGGATACTTCACAGACCCAATGGGATGATGGTAGTCCTCAGAACGAGCTATCCAACGAATATAATTTTAATATAATTTTTATTATGTATTTATTTTTTTAGTTTGATTAAACAAAGGGTTTTCATTAAATATCGAGCTCTCTATTTTGTACATGTGGAAAAATAGTAGATTATAAAAAAAAAGAAAAATATTAGTGCACTAGATATTGAAGTCCTTGATCCAACAAAAAATATATTGAATTTCAATACATACAAAAAAAACTATGTTGTATATGATTTGTCTATGTCTGAATTATAATTAGTTTGACTTCATAACTTGATTAAGGAAAAAATATTCAATAAAACTCTATGAAACCAACTGGAAGCACTAGATATCATACTTACAAATCTAAATTCGAAAAAATTATAATTTTATCCTTCATGGATAAAATTTATGTTGTATATGGTGAGCATCTCTACTTAAAAATGGTGCCTACTAAAAAAAACTAGTTTTCGAAGGAGATGGAAAAATAAGTACAATATGATTCCAATTTTTTTGAAAAAAATATATTTAGAATCTATAAAAAAAATGTCACAAATCACTAGTTTGCATCATCTTCAAATTCCTCACGATTTAGCCGCTATAGGTACCCGAAAGTGAAGATTTAGTTAGAAAAAAATAGTCTAGTGTCCAATTTGGACAAAAATTATAAACTAATATTGTGGGATCACCCTGCATGAATACTTGAGTTTCTAGGATGATATTATGATTTCTTAGGTGAAACTATGTGAAATTACCTTGTATTTATACTTGTTTATGCCGAATTTCCTAGAATTATAACACTACATGTCGACATATGATCTAGGAGAATAAAATACCACCAAGAATTGAATTCAAAATTAGGTCTAAGCTAAGGACTCATATGCCAATTAGGGAATGTATGAGTCCCATTAGGCTAATCTTGAGACACAAATTTTAAGAAAGGCTTAGTTTAATGTGAAATTTAAATTTAGGCCCCAAAATGTAGGTGGGACCCATATGCCCAAGGTGGTGTATGAGTCCCAGATTGCTAAATTTGGGCCATGTACAAACTAAAATCATTAAATTATGATTGGTCATTTGATATATTTCAGGATTATCCTTGGAAAGATGCATTAAATATGGCTTGTGGATGCAAAATAGGACCAAATAAGGCACAAAGAAGCTCAATTTTAGTAGGGAGGGCCCAAACAAGTGTGAAAATGTAGAGAGCTACATTTTTCTACACTACACTATATAATATTAAAAATCAAGAAATACCAAAAATAAATGTTGGGGTCAATGGTTTTGTACACTCATGGTTTTGAGGCACATGGTTTTACCTTACTACTTGGTTATTTTGTGTGACCTTGATTTGATAAAAATAAGCACATGCTTAATGTTTAAATTTGGTAAGTTCAGTGCGCTGGCATTGTATTAGGATTATATTTAGTGCATATATGATCATGGTATGTGATGTGTGGATATGTTCTTGGACATATAGATAATTCATTTGAGGATCTTGTTGTTTTATAATTATTCATAGGGACTATGTAAGTGTATTATAATTTTCATCACTAAATAATTCATTGAGTTTGGATGCTTTCAAAAGATGAGTTTTTTCCTCTTTAAAGAGCTATAAAGCTTGATGCATATTATTCGATGATAAAAAATGCATTTATACAAGTGAGGAAATGAAGGAGGAAGAAATTGAATAAACTAGAAATAGTTTTACTATATAATCAACTGTATACACCCACCATTATAATAATGTAATAATGTTATGATAACATTCCCCCCTTATTACATTTCTTTTACAAATTTACCCACAAAACAATTGAAATTTCACCTTTCCAAGAGACTTTGTGAGTATATATCAGCTATTTGAGAATCTAATGGGCAGTATTGTCCAAGATGAATGGGGTGGTGAGAGATTTGTTCTCGAATGTAATGGAATTTGAATTCAATATGCTTTGTTCTTTCCTAAAAAAATGGATTATTTACAAGCTTCAACACCCTCTGATTTTCACAAAAAATAATAGGTGGATACTCCTCAAAAATATCCGTGTCAACCAAAATAAGATATAACCGAATTACTTTGCACACAACCCCTTATGCAATATGATATTCAACCTTGATGGATGAGAGAAAAATAAAAGTTCTCTTTTTACTATCCATTGAATAGGTCCAAATTCAATATGAAAAATATATCACATAGTTGACTTCCTATCATCAAAAAATCTAAGAATAATTTGAGTCAACATATCCCTGTAATAAGAACTAAGAGTTAGTCTTATATTCTAGACCATAATCAAGTGTAGATTAGATCTATCTCAAAACATGTTTAGCTACCATGGTAACACAAAAGTATCCCTCTACATATTCTCACTTGATTTGGGAATGATTGATATTAAAATGGACCTAATTTTGCCTTGATCTAGTGTTGTAATGTGTCTTCCACATTCACATTGGATTTAGGGCCCTTTTAAGCTAAATTATCCTAATTTTTCCTTAATTTAATGTTGTAAAGTGTATAAATATTTACACCTTCACATTAATTTTTTGGCCCTCTTATATTTATTACCTTCATATCATCATTAATAGGCCCCTAAGACCCTATACTATGCATTTTGAGGCTTATTTTAATTGAAATCCTAACATAGACAACAAACATTATTAATTTATTAACTCCTTAACATTTTGTCAAGATAAAAAGGTATGGTAGGACCCATACACCACCTTGGGCATATGAGTCCCATCCAGATGGGACCTATATGCTACAAGTTGCATATGAGTCCGATTTGGCCCCTTTTTAGGGTTTTGAGTGGGAAATCAGGGTTTTAATTTCAAATTTCATGTATATCATCTTTGGCGATCTAATAAATGATAAATTAGATGCATTTCCTATATAAAAAAGGTCTCAAATCATTATTTCAACTAAGCATTCATGATATCTACATAAGCCATCAAGAGTTCAGAATTCCAAGACTTCACAAGAGCATCAAGAGAGTTTACAAGAGTAGTTATAAGGCATTCAAGGGTAGAATTATTCATCATTTGTTTCAAAAATTCAAGATCCATCATCATTTCAAGATCATAATGCATCAATCGTGTTGTTGAGATAGTGTTATGATGTAGCTTTGAAGATCCATTTGCAAGCAGTTTTTCACATTCATATTCAAGATCAAGATCTATATTCTACATGATGACCACTTTAATATGTTAGATTGTTGATTTACATCTCAAGACAACATTCAAGGTATCATTTTTCATGTTTCATATTTCATGTTTCAAGTTCATATTTCATTGTTTCATCATAAGGTTTAATTACATAAATGAGGTTTGACCAAGGCAAACTCATCTTTCCTAACAAATCAACAATTTTTTATCTCTACATGTGTGATTAAAAATCTAGGTGTCTTGTGGCTTGAAGATCCTTTGAAGATTAAGTTAAAAGGTTGAAGAAAATCATCAACTTGTCAAAAGGTTTTTATCTTCATGAAAAGTCACCTATAGGTTGCAAATCAAGGTTTTAGATCCAAAAATGAAGTGTAGAAGGAAGAGCAGAGATAGGAGAGAAGATTTAGGTCTTAAGGTTCTAAAAAATAAAAGTGGTATTGATATGCCACTTGTGGTGTATGAGTCCCAATATAGCACATTTTCCATATTTTAGTGAATTCAGATCAACTACTGTGAGATCTTATAGTTTTGGCACAAAAACCCTAGTTTGGGACTAAATCGCCCGGACTAGCATATGAGTCCTAATGGGCATTAAATAGAAAATTTTCAGGGTTGTCGAGCTTATTTTTACCCCATGACTCTTCTAGGTACACCTCTGCACTTTCTCTGTCTTTTATTCTACATTTTAGTTTTATTTCCTAGGTCATTTAGTTAGGTTTTGCATGTCATTTACATTTCTTGTCTTTTCAAGCCCTAGCTTGGTGGTGAACTCTTCTTTAGTCATTAATCATGCCCTAGGATAACCTTCAACAAATCTCTTTTCTTCATTTCATCCTTGGATTGAGATATCTAGGGGTTCCTTGAGTGAAACAACAAACCATTGAAGTGGGAGGAGCCCTATCTTCTAAAAGGTAGATAGCTCTTCCCATTTCCATTGTTTTAGCTACAATCCAATTACATTAATTTGGCTCTTACATAAATCTAGAAAGATAGCTGATAACAAAGAATAAATATATTATGGTATAATTCAAGTAAATGAGACTCCCAACAAGTTATTGATAAAGAGTTACATCTACTTGAGGTGAGTCTTGGAATTGAGAAATTTTAAACCTTTTCTATTGGAGTCAACACAGGTTTAAAATTGGACATTCCAAACTTTTCCAGGAGTGCCTTGGAATATTTCGTCTAGGAGATAAAAATATGATACTTCTTTTAACATGTCTCCAAGATAAGGAACCAAAAGAGGTATGGAGTGGGTATTAGCCTTCAATATATCATCTTAGAGTATTTTCTTGTACTACATATATGCATGTCCCAACTAACATGAGGAATAATATTAATTTAAAGATACTCCATTACATCTATTTTGGGTACAACACAACTTCAAAATTTTATCATCTCATGGATCTTGACACACCAAATATTTACGAGAGTTGAGATGTGGTATGTGATGAGTCATCATTTTACTTCTTGAAACATAAGGAAGATACAACCACTTCTCATAGATTTCTCTCACAATCAAATAATGAGAATGAACATTCCTCTTAGAAAGAAGATGGGCTACAAGTAGAGTTATTTGTTGATCTTGAACCTTTGGAACATCATTCTTGACATAAAAACAACATCAGTGTCTGAAATGGGTTTAAACAACCATCATGGAATCCCATATATATGATCTTCCAAATCTATTATCAAGAGTTAGAACAAGAAGACAAGTGTTAAATCAGGTGAATATTGCATTGATGAGTTCAATTGTTGATAGCATTGTGTTAGAGTAATAATTTATTACGCTTAATTAATTACATCATACTGGTTAATTAATTAAGTCACTTATTCCTCTAGTTGCTTAAGCTAAACTTAGGCGCATTAATAATTATTTATTAATTATTAAGTGTGCACACTAGGGTTTCATTTAGGGTTTCCCTTTTAGGGTTTCTTGATCTCCTTCATAAGGATTGATCTCTTTGTAATAACTGAGATTCTAATAATGCATTTTACACTTTGAGGTTTGCAGAACATCTTCTTGGTTTTGCATGTCTTTTGCATGTGACAGGTATCCATTTGCATGTAGGTGATCTTGGATTCTAACATGGTATCAGAGCTCCAGACCTGCCGCTGCCTGTTCGTGATCTGAAGATATGGCTTCTCAGTGAGTTTCAAGTGCAAGGGTTTCCACAGGCATCTTTTTTGCAAGATCTGGGGGTAGCCAATTTTTCGGCACACTATGGGCTCAAACGGACATCGCCATTGCGTTCGCAGCGCCTCAAAACCCTAGGAACGCCTGTCGTTTGGTTGTTTTTGGTGAAGTTGATCTGGGAGGCAAAAATTTTTTGCCAGGGAAGCCGTACGGCCTCCCCAGCACGCGTTCCGAGACACGAAAATCGAAAAAAAATTCAAAAAAAAGCCGATCTCGGGTTCTGTGCCGGCGCCTCCAGTGCAAACGGCGGTCGCCACTTCACTGCCGCCGCCGTCCTCCGCTGCCGGTCCGCTGCCGCCGGGCGGCGCTCAGCCCATATGCCACCTCCAGCTCTGCCAGCCCTTGAGGGCTTCTCATCCTTGGCCGCCAGTCCCATGGAGAATCACCTGCTCCACCCCAGCCCCCTGCTCTGCGCCCACGGTCACATGGGTGACCAGGGGCCGAAATTTTTCTGCAGGGAGGCCGATTTTTTGCGACGATGGTCTGCAAGCCGTCAAATTTATGCCCGTGAACAGCTGACGTCAGCGTCCGTACGGTGGTGTTTGTCCCCTCCTAACCCTAGTTTTCTCTAAAGAAGCAGTTTTTTTCTTTTTTGTATAACTTGGGCATACGGTATCGAAATTGGGCAAACGAGATATCGCCGGAAAGCTGGTTCCAAGCACTTTCATTTGGTGCAGTTTATTTTTCAGTATTTTCTTGTTTTACTGCATTTATTGCTGGTTGAAGTCAGATGTACTTTTTATGCTTCCGAGCTCATAACTTTTTGCCACGATCTCCGATTTTCGCTATCTTTGCGGCGTTGGAAAGGTATTGAGGAGCTCTATGTTGCTGTCCATGCACTTTTTTCTGTATCTGTCACAAGTTTTTCGTTATTTCAGATTTGACCCGATGGGTGTTTTGGAGATTATTTGGATATTTTGACAGTTGGGAGAGTGCTTCTTGCATCTTTGCACTTCATTTTCAGTGATACATCATTTAATAATCGACTGCTGCTTCATAGATTCCAGAGTTGTTCCCGTTTGGAGTTTTCGAGTGTTCCGTGGCATCGGGTCTGTTGTTGCATCATTATGAATTCGATATGGTTTCGTGTAGACAAAAGTATCTTTCCTTGCTTGCCAGATTGCGGTTCTAGTGTTACTCTACAGTGTTCTTCCAGTGCTTCTTTGCAGCATGTCATATCATTGTAGGGGGGTTTTGTCCCACTGGGTTTTCCTCCTCTACCTCTTTCTTGCATTTGTAAATGGGTACCTGATCAGGCCTAGTTGCCAGGACCCATCTTTGCTTGCATGCATCTTATTCTAGTGTTTTAGCTTCTTCCTAAGTTCATCTTAAGGGGGGGTGTTAGAGTAATAAGTTATTATGCTTAATTAATTATATCATACTGGTTAATTAATTAAGTCACTTATTCCTCTAGTTGCTTAAGCTAAACTTAGGCGCATTAATAATTATTTATTAATTATTAAGTGTGCACACTAGGGTTTCATTTAGGGTTTCCCTTTTAGGGTTTCTTGATCTCCTTCATAAGGATTGATCTCTTTGTAATAAAGGAGATTCCGATAATGCATTTTACACTTTGAGGTTTACAAATCTTGTTTTGTTCTGAATGTCTTTTGCATGTGACAGGTATCCATTTGCATGCAGGTGATCTTGGATTCTAACACATTGAACCTGATGTAGCCTGAGAGAACCTTAGTAAATAGAAATGGAATAAGGTTATGGATATTGAGTATGATTCTCTAATAAAAAACCAAACATGGACACTTTTTAATTTTCTTATAGGAAAGAAGCCCATAAGCTACAAGTGGGTTTTCAAAATAAAAATAAAATATACATGGATCGATGAACAAATATAAATGACAACTTGTTACAAAGGGATATTCTACACAAGAGTCCATTGATTATGAGCAAACCTTCGAACCCACTTTGAAGCTCAAAGAAATTAGAGTTGTTTGTACACTAGAAACATAGAAATGTTGGAAGATTGATTAGGTGGATGTCAAGAGTGCTTTCCTAAATGGTGATCTAGAAGAAGTATACATAACCCAACTAGAAGAATTTATTTGTGAACATCATCCTTAAAAGGTATGTCATCTCATTAAGCCACTTTATGGTCTTAAAAAATCCCCTAGGTCATAGTACATAAAATAGATGGTCACATCTTGTAGCATGGTTCCACTCGTAACCCATCAGATCCAAATTTTATATTAAGAAGATAGACACCCCCCTTACATCAAACTGCTAGTGCTTTGGGCTCCTAGCTTAGCTATGATAAATAATAAAGAGCTATAAATATTGATGCATATTATTTAATGATGACCAATTTATTTATACAAGTGAGGGAATAAGGAGGAAAGAGGAAGAGGTTGAATAAAGTATAAATAGTTTAACACTGAACTTCATATATCCACCAATATAACAATGTAATAATTTTATGCTAACACTCTTAAGTTTTTTCCAAGGTATATTTTGTTTAATGTTATGATTCACATTTGATCCTTGCATTATGATTGTTTTTTAAGATTACATGTATATTTTTTCTCCCTTAGGGTTATACAAGAAATAATTTGAGAAAGTTGGCAATTTCCTAATAAGTGCTAGAACAATTATGGTTGTGGCTTAGGGAGGTGAGAGATCATTATTTATTTTTAAACCTTTGTTTGAAAGAATAAGACATAAAGTTTAATCCATGTCAATTATAGAGAGATTATATAAATTTCAAGGTATGAGATATCCTATGTAGATTGTGTGAATACAAATTTAGGGTTTTGAAGTTTACAAATTTATGATTTTTTTTGTAGATCTAGTATTTGAAAAAGGATTTGAGAAAAGGGATTTTCTTGTGTTTTCACCATGAAGATTTTTATTGTGAATGAACAATAGGGGAATGTATGCTTTATAACCTAGCTCATAGAACACCACTCTTCTCCCATTATCATTCAAGGATGTCCTAGGATCCCAAATTGGATTTACTATCAACACACAGGTGAGTCAATTCTCAACAAGAGAGACCTAGGAAGGTTCCTTAGGCTTTTAGGGGTTCACGACCAAGAAAAATCTTGGAAAATACAACTTGATATTCAACTCACAAAATATAATAATTCAAGCCAAATAATGAGTGCAAATGACAAAATTAAGTAACAATGAGTTAGGATTTATGTACTTGGGAAGTCTAGAAAAGAAAAATGTTGTCAAAATATGCTAGGGAGGACTAAGACACCCTTACTGTTGTCTTAGTCCTTCTATTTTTGGAGGAAGATGCAAAATATTCAAATGTTGAAATTGAATCTCGAAGAATCTCTACAAAATACCACTTAGAGGACTAAGATGTCCTTACTGCTGACTTAGTCCTGATCTAAATTTCTACAACTTTGAAATCTGATCTTGAGTTTCAATGTCTACACTTCCTTCTTCTCATATCTTAGGTCCTGAAAATTCTAGATCTAGGTTGTAGGTGTCTTTTTGTGAAGATTCCAATTTTGTAATGCAACTTTATAACTTTACAACTTTTCAGTTCAAATGATCTTTAACCTAAATCTGCAAACATAAATGCACAAGAGAGGAAAAACTTATTGATTTTTAGTAAATGGGGGTTTTCCTTGGTCAAACCCATCATTGGTAATTAAACCTTGGAATGAAATTAAAAAATGGAGCGAAATGGTGAATGAACAAAGTACTATGTGGTAAGTCACCAAACCCTTGTTATGAAATCTGCAAACTTGTGTGAAGTGGCTACATTGAATGTAGATCTTGAATCAAATGAATTCTTGATAGATCTTGACTCGAATTTCTTGCTTGAATCAAAACCCTATATCACAAATGTTAGCTCAAAAATAAACATGATGCAAGGATATCTTTGACATGATGCTTGAATCTTGATGATGACTCAAAATGATTGATGAATTTCTCTTGAATGCTCTTGTGAACTCAATTATGCTATTAAGAATGCTCATTCGACTTGCTTGGTGAGAAATGAGTGAAAGAACCTTGTATTTATACTTATCCATGCTTAATATTTTGAAATTACATTACAACAAGCCGACATATGAATTCATTAATTAAAGGAGGCTAAACCTTGCCAAGATTTGAAATTAAATCCCAAAATAATGTAAGGGGGACTAAGATGGCCTAGGTGGCGTCTTAGTCCTGAGGCTTGAAACTTAGAGAATAAACTCCAAAAAAGGGCCTCTATAAGGAATATTTCAAAAGAGGGTCCCAAGACCTTTGGAGGACTAAGATGCCCTAGGTGGCGTATTAGTCCCAAGGCTTGAAACTTGGGGAACAAACTCAAAAAAAGGGGCCAAAAATCATCCTTGTCCAAAAATCAAGAACACACAGCCAGAATCATTAAATTAGCATTTATCCTTTGATGTTTTTGGGATTAGCCATAAAAATATATAATTTATTAGGCTTATGGATGCAAAATAGGACCAACTAAGACATAAATAAGGATAAATAAAGCAAGGTGGATTGAAAAAAGTGTGAAAATGCAAAGGAATGCATTTTACTACACTACATTTAGTCCCCACTTTAGTGAGAGGATGAACTTGCTTCAAACTCACACTAAATTAGTCAACCACACAATGAAGAGGGGTTCAAATGTAAAAATACTAGTAAGATAGGATGACAATAATAAAGAGGGTGGCCAAGCCCCTATGATCAATATCCTAGTTGAAAAATCAACATAGGAACAAAGGAACACAATTGAAGATAATATATGAAGCCATAACTAGATCACAAACATACACAATCAAAGATAGAAAAAAGGAAAAATAAAAATGCAATGGATCAAGATTTGATTGGTTGTCCAATGCGTTGTGGACCAAGTCTAGGTTGATTTTCTAAAAATGTTTACAAGTGGAATGTGATGTTCACTATACAAACAAAATGCATGCTCACAAGGGCTAGTCAAGCTAGTTTTTCACTAGGTGAGCCCCAAGAGATCATGTATCAAAGCCATACCCCCATGACTATTATAAGGATAAAAAGAAAATGCATGCTCACAAGGGCTACTGAAGCTAGTTTTTCACTAGGTGAGCCCCAATGAACCATATCAAAGCCACACCTCCATTAATTTAATTAGGTACAAAGAGAAAATGTTAGAGTAAAGGTCTCAACTTAATTATGTTGATTAAGTTACCTTTATTCCCTTCTTAAGATTTCATGTTAGTTTGCATAAAATGACATTTAATAATTATATTAATTATTAAATGTTTTCCTATTAGGGCTTCTATTAGAGTTTTTCCTATTAGGGTTTTATTAGGGTTTACATGATCTCTTTTTTATAAGGATTGATCCCATTGTATTTAATATCAATTCATTCTCTCATTCTCTCTGATATATATATTTTCAATTTTCAGAGAACCCTTGCTTGTTTGTCTCCATCTCTTCTTTTGTGATAGGTTATTTGCATGCAGGTGATCTTCGGGGTTTGTGAAGTTGTATTTTCTCAACTCCTACATGGTATTAGAGCTCCACACTTGCTGCTTCCTATTCTTGTTTTGAAGATTTTTGGAGCTTCAAAGGTTTGGGGCTTGTTTTCTTGATCTAGGGAATACTTGCAATTTTGAAGCATTTTCAGCTCAAACGGACATCACCATTGCCTCCGCAACGGTCCAAAACCCCTAAATTGACTGTTCATTCGTCCATTTTGGATAAAGTCGAAATTTGAGGCAAATTTTTTTTGCAATACAGCCGTACGACCGTCGCTTGCCTGGTAAATTTTATTTTTCGAAAAAAAAATTTCCGCCTGTTCTTTCGGAAAAATTTTCGTCAATTTTTTTTTATTTGCAAAAAAAAATGTTTGTCATTGTAGTTTTTGTTTTGATTTTTTAATAAAAAATCAGAAAAAAAATATCAAAAAAGGCCAAATTTTTTTTGAGCCTTTTTAAGGTTTGCTCGGGCCTCGGGCCGGGACCTGCGCAGGCTGGCAGAGTACCTGCGCAGTGTACCCGCAGCTGCAAGGGGTACGGTGGGGGTGGGCCCACGTGCCTCCCCCACCCCATAAATTTTTTTTAATTTTTTTTTTTCAATAAAAAAATCTTTTGTAATATTTTTTATGATTTTTTTAAAAATCAAATGTTTTTTTTATTGTTTTTTTATATAAAAAACAATTTTTTTCTGTAATAGCTCAATCGCACTTTTATGGTGACGACCGTTTGGCCGTCAAATTTAACCCAGTGATTTTGCTGCGACGGCCATATGGCCGTCAATTTTAACCCAGCACTTGTTTTTTCCCTGTTTGGTGCTGATTTATTCCGGAGGCCGTAACTTGGGCATACGATATCATTTTTTGCAAACGAGATATCGTCGAAAAGCTGGTTTTCTCATCTTTCCAGTGGTGTGGGTGTCATCACATATTTTTTCTATTGGTGCATTCTACAACCAGTTGAAGACAAAGGGGCTTCTTTCAGTCTCAAGCTCATAACTTTTGATTAGTTTGTCCATTTTTTGCAATATCCATGGCGTTGGAACCATATTTCAAAGCTCTTCAGTTTCATCCATGCTATTTTTCCAGATTTCACTCTAGGTATATTTTATTTAGTTATTTGTGTTTTCACACTCTGGTGGATTACCTGGACATATTTGCTCTTGGAAACCTTTTGTTCACATGTGATGCTTTGTTCTTAGCTATTCTTCATGTATTTCCAACATTTTGTCCTTTGAGGCAATTTTGAGTATCATTTGTAAGCTATCTTTTATGTAAACGCACTGAGATAAAGTGCCACACTATTGTACATGCATCTTTTGGGGATTTTGCACATAAAGTTGTGCCATATTTTGTACTCGCACTGTTATTATAAAGTGCTATGAGGGGTTGTGTAGTTTGTATTTGTTTTGCCATCACATCTTTGTCTGGTGAGTATCCCTCCATGATGATAGTGAATCCATACCATTGGGGGTTGTGTAGTTTGTCTTTGTTTGCCATCACACCTTTGTCCGGTGAGTGTCCCCCCATGACGACCATGGATCCATATGATTCCAGCCTCATGCATGTGTGCTTTATTTTGCACATCACTTTTTCAATTGCAGGTGCTATCTTTCGCACTTTCAGATGTTTGTTCTTCTTCATGCATTATAGGGTGTTTCACATCATTTTAGTGGATTTGTCAGGCTCTCCTAGTTCAGCATTATGGGGGGGGTATTATATTGTTTGTGCTAATTCTTCCTTGGTTTTGCCTTGGAAGGGATCTTCCATCTTCAACGAAGGTTCTTCAGCACCATAGCAGTCATCTTTCGACAGTTGTTTGCAGCTTCTTCTGCTTCAATGATGTCTCTTCTTGACTTTCTGCATCTCTTTTTGGAGTAGAGCTTTTTCCCATGAGGTTTTCTCTATTTCTCCATTTTACAGAGATTTGGTTGTATTTGGGTACCTAATCTGGCCTAGTTACCAGGACCCATGTTTGCCTTCTTGCATTGTAGTTACCTTTGCTTTTCTGTATTTGTTTGTAGCTACACTGTTGCTCATCTTAAGGGGGGGTGTTAGAGTAAAGGTCTTAACTTAATCATGTTGATTAAGTTACCTTTATTCCCTTCTTAAGATTTCACATTAGTTTGCATAAAGTGACATTTAATAATTATATTAATTATTAAATGTTTTCTTATTAGGGCTTCTATTAGAGTTTTTCCTATTAGGGTTTTATTAGGGTTTGCATGATCTCCTTTTTATAAGGATTGATCCCATTATATTTAATATCAATTCATTCTCTCATTCTCTCTGATATATACATTTTCAGTTTTCAGAGAACCCTTGCTTGTTTGTCTCCATCTCTTCTTTTGTGACAGGTTATTTGCATGCAAGTGATCTTCGGGGTTTGTGAAGTTGTATTTTCTCAACTCCTACAGAAAATGCACACTCACAAGGGTTAGTGAAGCTATTTGTTCACTAGGTGAGCCACAAGGAACCATATCAAAGTCATACCTGCATGACTTTAATAAGGTACAAAAATACACACAACAAGAAAGAGGAATGTTCGAAGGGATTTTGCTTAGTTCATGTGAGTTCTTAATCTTAGGGGACATTATTCCTAATGCCTCATGTTATCAACAATGTATGCAACCAAATGCTAAGATATCAACTTAGCTACTTGTTGACACATGGGAACACTCCTAGGCCTATGGGTTTCCTAAAACTTGGAGTGAACCTCCAGAGTGGGATGGTTCCCCAAGTGAAACACCTAATATACTAGAACTTTAGGGAAAAGGGGTAGAAGGAAAAAATGAAAACAAAGATCCTAAGCTAAGATGATTCACAAGAAAATGTGAAGATTTTGACAATTTTCTACTAACAACAATATCTCTAAAATTCTTGTTTTCACAATCCCACACTAAATACATAATCCAAAAGTGTTTTGCATGAAGGTTAATCAAATATATTTCAAAAAATGCAACCTAGATCACATGAAACTCTTGCAAACAAACTCACAAAGACAAGACTTAAAGAGGATTTTGCATTCAAATCACAGTTAACATCAAATTGTAATTATAAATTTAGATTCAAGAAGATGAGAAAGGTAATAATGTTGCTTTATTGAACTGAAGGAATGGAAATTTCAGAATATGAGTACAAGAACAACTTTACAAAACTCTCTATGAGAATCAGAGAACAAGAAACTATTAATATGAATTGCTTAGAGAATCAAATTTCTCCAACTTATAGTCATCTAGTGACCACCATGGTGAAAAAGAAAAAAATCAACTTAATTGCATCTTCAAAATAGTAACTCTGATTCATTTTCGAGTTCCCTCGAAAGGCCTAAAAAATAGAGCCTTCAACTTCTCTAAACTGCATGAGAAAGTGGAAACTTTTTGTCTCTAAGATCTCGATCCAAAAAATCCATGAAATCAGATCCAAACAACTCATAACTGAATTTAGAAAGCTCATCTTGCCTCCTCTTTTTCCAAATTTGCGCAAGTGAACTCAACTCAAAAAATAAAGATTTATCACACTACTTTATCAAACTGCATTTATAAATGGAAAATATTAAGATAGTTTATAGAAACATAATTTTAACACTGCTTTACAATACCTTGCAATTTTGATTTTTTCCTATTGTTCTAATTTTTTTCAAATTGACTTAAATATTCTAATTTTTGCAATTTGAGTAATATTTAATACTTTGCAAAAATCAAAATATTTAAAACAAAGCCCTATATACTTGTTTTTTTAATAAAAAAATCCTAAAAATATTAGGAACTCATCAAATATGCTTATTCAGAGGTCCAAGGCACATATGGTTTTCTTTCAAAAAAATAAAGAAAAGACTAAGGCAAGGCTTTGACCCATACATCATGGGTAACAAGGTATTAATAAGCATTTGAAATTTTAGAAGAATGTGATAAAAATCACATTCAACTTAGGGCATGGAAGAAACCCTAATAGAAAAACCTAAGTGAATCCCTAATCTTTAGCATCATTTCACTTGGCCGACTTTTAAAGAAGAGGGCTCTGCACTTGGCTACCATGAGGAACTAGGGTTTGAGGATTCAAACTTGATCATTTGAGCCGCTTTCTCTATAATTCCTGTTGAATTTTCTTCTACATTCGATGGTGAGTTGTTTTTCTGTATTTTGATACATTCTTGACTCCATTTGAAAGAGAAATCTGGCCTATAGGCTGTGTCCATAACTAGTTTTTAATACATTTTTTACATTTCTTCATGTTTCTATTATTGCATTTTTCAAATGGCCACCGTGAGAGGGATTTTTTTGAGCTTTTTGAGAGATTTGACCATGGATTTGAGCTAGTTTTCTCCATTTGCAGACTTGGGTAAGCTTCATTTCCTTTCTACATTGTGCATTTCCCTCTTAAATATGCTCAATATGAGCTCATTTCACAAAACAATAGGTGAATAATGAATGATTTTCTGAGTTTTTCCATTGTATAGGCCATAGCCTCACCATGTGTATTATTTTACTTCTACAAAAATAGTCCATTTTTGGGCTCGACCCATGATGTGCAATTATATTACTTGTTAAAACAAGAAATTATTTGTATCTTGCTCACCATTTTTTGGGTTTGTAAAACCCATCATGGTTGCTGCCATTAGCTTCAACATCTTCATTTTCATAGAGCTCCAATCTTGACATGAGATCAAACCTCTATAATTTGTTTCTCTATTTGCATTTGGAACAAAAAAATCCAAGTGGGTATTCTTATTTGTGAAGGAAAACTCCCTCTCAAGTCACGACCATGAGAGTCTAGCTGGGTTTATTTGCATTCTTGTATGAGTTGGAGCTACTTCAATATTTCTAAATTTTGAAATTTCATAATATAAAACCATGTGGGTCTCTTCCTAAAATCTCAAATTGGGCACCATTGCATTTTTTTCCACTTCAAAACCCTAGCTTGTTTGACATTGGTTCATTGTTTTGAAAAACAACAATGATTGAACATTTTCTTAAGTGCAGACTACTGTAGCTTCATTGAATTGTAGGATCTAATTTACTCATAACTTATTTATAATGGAACAAACTCTTTTATTTCATTCTTTTTCTTTCAAACTTCCTTTGCACCCACTTGTAATTTTGTTTCTTGATGGGGAGAAGCTTCCTTTTTTGCTCTTCATGCATTTTTATTTCTCTCAGGCAACAAGTGTTGATGTGAAACATGATCTTTGCATAGAAGATTTTTAAATATAAACACATGATGGTGGTGTTCTGAAGCTTCTTATTTTGGAATTATGTATTCCTAGTCTCTTTCACATTTCAAGATGATGCACTCCTTATGATGATCTACTTGAGCAATTGATCATTTATGATCTTAAAATCATTGCATTTTCAGACTTGATTATCCTGGATGGTCAATTGGTTGAATTCTTCTGACACTTGTGATGTACTCATTCAGATGCATATCTCTTTTGAGAAAAATTGAATTGTTTCCTTTCTCAACCCTTCTATTGAATTTTTAAGGGGCATCATGTCGAGATTAATCCTTGTGGGAGCCCGTTGTACACCACATGCTATAAGTCTTCAAAATAGATCAGCAACATGGATTTTCCTATACCTACACACGAAACAAAAAATTTTAGATTAAAATTAATAAGTTCAAAGCTCCTCTAATGTTTCCTTCTTTGTATTCTCCTGTACACCTCTTGTCTCTGCTCAGTTGATTCAATGCACCACAAGAAATGTTCTACATTACTATTGATAGATCATGTAGGAGGATTCATAACCCGATCTCAAACAAAACTCTTCCAATAATTTATAGCTTTACTTGGAGAATAGGAGCAAGGAAAGGTGCACAACATTGAAGGAAAATTGAAGATACTTAAGGAGAGCTTCACTTGATTTATTTTCATCTCAATGAATATGAAAAGAAAATTTGTGCAATTCTTGTTCAATTCTATACTTTACTTTTGCAAATAATGTATGGAACATTAAGGAATGATTAACTAAATACATAGCAAAATCACTTTCTTTTACATCTCTGCAATTTTTTTCGATATCGTTAACATTAAATGGAAAAAGTGAATGCCCTCTTAAATAGAAAACACATTCCACAACTTAATTGAACAACTCTTTAAGATTCCAATATATGCAATGGTTTAAGCAAAATGCAGAAATAAAGTGAAAGTTTTTCAACTTAAAATGAACTTAATTTAATCAGGTTTTCCAATTTGAGTTGTGGTGAAAAATTGGTAACACCTCCAAGAGAGGACCAATCAAAGGATAAAATATTCACAACTTAGGGAATGTAGTGTGTTGCATCACCACTAAGAGGAATTTAATATGCTAAGATAGATCAATCTCTTGAAGGACATTACTCCTAATGTCACCACAAAGAGAAAAACACATTGCATGAAATAAGAAAATCACGTCAAGGAACAAAGAAAAATTCCAAAATAATGCCAATGTAATGCTAATGTATGCCCCCACTTTAAAGAAATTTCTAAACACCATTTTGTGAACAATAAATTTAAAGTAGCAAAAAATTAAAAAGGAAAAGACGGTTGCCCCCAAATCTTAGTACATCACATGTGAGCCAACTTAAGGTATGTCAATCACATCTGAAGCTTTCTCTTTTATGTACATGAAAGGTGGTCAACTAGCCAAAAGAGAGAATGAAAAGTGGTGTATGAGGTCAAGGTTGCCTAACCTCTTGCCCCCACTTAGTGCAGGAAAAGGATGAGTTGAATAGGATGAAAACAAGTATCAATTAGAGGAATTATGTGCTTCAACACATGGAATAAAACCATACTGCTTGAGATGTTGAATTTTTTTTCTTAAAGAATTACATTCATTAGTAGAATGACCATGAACTCTGTGATATGCACAAAATGAACTCTTGTAGTAAAATTTCTTTCATGTTCTTGGAGGAGTCTCGAAAAGATACTCTCTTGATCGAAAGTTGAGGATGTTCCTTTATTTGCACAAGATGTCACACACACTAAATGATAAGGCTTTAGATGAAAATGGAGATAAGGGTGGTAAACCTAGATCTTTCTATGAAGAGTATGGTATACCAATTTTCTTCGTGTGTGCATTGCATCCATGTGTAGGAGGGAGATCATATCAGATACCATAACAATATTTCAAGTCACATGAAGGAGGTTTATGTTTCTAAGAAGGATTGGCTTCTTCACGAGAACACAAATCCTTTTTAAAGTTATGTATCATCCCGTCATGAGGGATGGGAGTTATATATCCCCCATCACCACCATGGGGTAATGTTGTAGAATTAAGCTGAGAAAATGATACACAAGGTTGTTTTGGTTTAGATTGTGAGATTTTGTACTTTCCTATAAGGAAGGTGTAAAACCCCAATGGTCAGTAGAACTTGTATCTGAAAAGGAATCATTTGTATATGAATCTTTGGACTTTAAGGGTGAGATTTATATTCTTTATTGAAATGAGGCATACAAAATATTGAACACCAATTATCACTAAAGATTTTATTGAAGGATCAACATCAACTTGTATAGGTTTAAATTTTGACCTCAGAATGAAAGTATTAGGGGAGTTGGAAGTGTTGTGATCATATAATTCATAGCTTTGTTCATCTGCTTCAACTATGTATATCTTGTTGTTGTATTCAAATTTCATTGTCCAATGGAGAGTAGATGGGACTCCTTTCATGGCATAAATCCATGGTCTCCCTAGGAGAGGATTGTATGAAAGAGGTCCTAGCATAGGGGTAGGAAACACTACAGGTCCGACCTCAATAGGTAATTTGATCATTCCTAGTGGTTTCCTATTGAAATTATCAAAGCAACAAATATGAATATCATTAAGTTGAATAAGCCTCTTGTCCACACCAATTTTGTCTAAGAGGTCAATTCTACAAACATTAGTTTTTTCTCCATTGTCTATTGTGAATATAAAATTCCCAAGCACCCTTCTAGTTATTTTATTTTTCTTAAATACCGACCATGCCCTCCTTTAAAAAAAATATCGGAATCCTTTTACAAAGGCTTTATGTGAATGTCGCCACTTGTCTATCGAGTGCTCCTTGCAAGTTTTCCTTCTCTCGCTTTTAAAAATTTCATCGCCATGCTTCCACGTGTCAATAGTTTGCAATCTTCAATGCCTCTTTCCATCTCTCTCCTTTCAACACCTACCCATAGGCCATGCAACATCAATCCATACACATTTCTTAGCGGCCCCCACCTCCAACAAAGTATGCTTGGAGACCTCCATGTTTCTTCACGGTGCAATTTTTTCATTGCATAAAGGGAAGAAAGAATGTCAACCCCAACTGCTTGCCACATGATCTTCTGAAAGGCTTCATCACAAAGGAAAACTGCAAGAGACAACCTCACACCAGCTGCCATGTATTGTAACTTCCACCATGTGTGGATAACATGTGTCGATGTTCTGGTTTGCTAGGACCACTATCATCATTCAGAGGGGATGCATCTGGCTCTAAGGCTTCCTTGTTCATGGCTCAAATCTTTTCCATTGCAATGGCCAGGGGAAATCATTGCTAAAGCATCATTTCTCATGATCGGAGGAATTTTTCAGTTACTAGCTCACCGAGTTGGGTTTTCATTATAAATATTGCTTCTTCTTTCAAAGAAAGAGTTCGGATTTCGATAGAAGAATCAGTAGAAGAGCCAAGATTTTATTTTCTATATTAGATTATTATAAAGAACTCAAAGAATATGAAATTGTTTGGCCTTTCTATTTTATTTGATATCTGATAAGTTTTACTATGCCATTATTGTACTGAATGTTTCATTTATAGAAGTTCTATAAATTTAATGCAAGTTTTCTAGTTTAGATCATGTATTTGACTCCTCTTTCTAGAAAATGTGTATGAAATTTATTTTATGTCATTCAGTGAATCATTCAGGCATCTATCTTTATTTTTTCGATTCTGGAACATAGTAGACTACTGAACAGGCCCTTAAATTGTATTTGAAAGATAGATTTACTGTTCCTATATCAAAATCTCAGTGCATCGCCTTAGTTAGATCCTTTTATTTTATATCTGCTTCTTTTTTCCATTCAAAACCCCAGTTATAGAAGAAACCAACCTCTTTAAAAAATGGAGTTTACTCAGTTTAGCGCAATAGGTCACCTCTTTAACCGATTTTCCCACTAAGGTTTGTTACCTTGCAAATTTTTCGCATCAACAGTTTTTATTTTTCTTGGCACACCCGATGGGACTGCTTAAATATACCAAATCTAGAGGGTGTATAGGCCATTGGCCTATTACTAGGTTGCAAACTGCAAATAATCCTGGCTTATTAGTGGCCCACTATTAATAATGCATATCTGAACTCACTAAGTAGGACTTTCAGATCCTATCCATAATGGAAATCATGAACTGAGATTATGTGGCTTGGGACACTAGAAGTTCCCTTGTAGCCCTAGTCATACCTTCCGTTTGGGCCTCTATACTAGTTTTTCTCTCAAAGCTATTCCAAATTTTACCAAAGATGGCTCAAGAACACCATTCGAACATCTATAAGATGTCATAGATGTGTGTTTGGTGCACACAGTGATAGATCATAACATAGTGCTAATATTTATTATGGATTCTTTGTGAGGTAGAGCATTAGTTTGGTATCACACTTTTCTGACTAACTCTATCAATACTTGGGATCAGATCAGAGATCCTTTTTATGAAAGATTCTCTAATGATGGAGACAGGTCTTCACTATATCACCAACTATCAATAATCAAGCAGGCCCTATCTGAAGCCATGACCAATTTCAACACTTGATTCCATACAACCTAGCAGAGAATCCAAAATTCCATCTGACCACTGCTTGAGTTAGCACTTATGTTCTGCTTAAATTCCATCAACACTGACATCTCCACAATGATCCAATTAGTTGAAAACACCACATTATCACATGCATACAACATACCAGTCAAGGTGGAAAACAACTTGATCAAAGCTAGGAAGTTTCCACCTCAACCCAGTATGTCGATGTTCCCTGAAATATCAACTTCTACTCAAGAGATGCCATCTACTAGCACACTTGCGCCAACCCCATCTATGTTCACATATCTGAGTGCATCAAAGATTACTGCTTCTACATATGGTGCTTCGAAGGAAGATATGAGTGACATAAGTGAGATGTTACTATATTTAACAAATGAAGTAACCACTATCAATTGCAACGAGGTTGCTCCTCTAAGACCATCCTATCAGAAGTATCAAAGTAGAAAACCCTCCTACCAATAGAACCAATATCAAGGAGCTGCATGCACAAATTTTTTGACTCAAGAAAATAACCAAATCATACTAGCATCGAATCCATTGGGAGCTACTTAAACAAGTACACAAAGAGAGCTGATCGTATGGTAGAAAAATATTGTCAAAGATTTCAATCCTTGGTGCTATCCCTACGATGACCCACATATGCCTCAAAATTATCTATGTGGAAATTTGTAGTGAAAGGTTGTAGAGCAGCATAACCAAGGCATGGTGACAAATTTAGGACATACACACACCTCTCCCCAAATGGAGAATGTGATTCTCATCGCACAAATGCAGGGAATTCCCTTGGGGAAATAAAATGACATAGATCTCAACCATGCCCTCCTCTCATGGATGGAAGGAGAGGAAGCAGTGTTCACTTATTAAGCATCTACATTGGTGACCCCACAAGTACAGTCCGACTACAACACTTGATCAAAGAGGAGATTCACAGGAAAATTGGTCACTACATAGCCCAAAAGCAACCTAGATCAACCTTTTGGCCCTTCCATAATTTCTCCACAACCACAAATATGCAAGGAAATTATCATCACCAAATCTAAGGAACAAAATCCTCCAAATCTGCTACCCTTTTACATGGTGGAACAATTGAAGATATCTTCCACTGATGTATCCCTTTCGGATATCTTAGCCATTCTAGAGAAAAGTTCATTACTATAGAAGGCCCTACAGAAAGATACATTTGAACAATCAATCCGATAAGCTTCCAAAAATGCTACTGACTCATCCCCTCCAGCCAAAGTTCTTGAAAATATTGCAGAGGAGGCTTCACCTGAAGAAAGAGAGGAGAAACCAAAACCTAAACCCTTTTTCTTAACTCTAATTGTAGGGAAGAAAATTTTGCACAACTCCATGATTGAATTCAATTCCAACACCATAGTCATACCCAAGCAAATAGCTGAAGCCTTAGGGCTTAGCAATGAGCCCTTAAAAAGAGGATTTATACAATTGGATGGGAACATGGTTGAAACTATAGGCCTGATTAAAGAACTCCCCTTAAATTTGTTTTCCTATCCTAGCATCACAATACCACAAGACACCATGATCATTGATGTTCATCCCATGTTCAAACTTTTCATATCTAGGGAATTCACCTCAAAAATAGGTGGATGCCTTTCTTTGGATTGGTCCCACCTAGTTTTGAAAACTAAGAACAAGGCTAAAATAAAGATAATATCAAAACCTTTTCATGCAAAACATGTTTCTGATGAAGCCATCACCAACTTCAAAGATACTCATACCTTTGTCAGTAAAGAAGAAGCAAGTGATAGCAAGCTATTGGGAGATGAGAAGGTGACCAAAGACAAAGCTGATCAAGAAGAAGTCTTCTTAACTGAGTATGTAGGTGCCAATCCTTTCAACAATTATCATGCGAGAGGTTTGGGTACCAATGTTATTTATGAGGAAGATTAAGAGTTCCCGAGGGTATTGAAGGACTCCATGTCCGAACAAGCCTTAGAGCTCTGTGCATTGCACTTCGACGATGCGAGATGAAAGGTTGGAACTAGTGCCGGGATACACCTAACATCTCCATCCAATGAACAGATTTTTAGGTATTTCCACTTCTATTTTGCTTGCTCAAACAATGAAGCTGAATATGAGGGTATTGTGCAAGGACTATACCTTACAGAGTGCAACTATATCAAAAAATTAGTGGTGTTCAAAGATTCTGAACTCATAATAAATCAAGTTAGAAACATCTTCACTGCAAAAACATGTTTGTATGTAGTCTTATTGGCATAGATTATGGGACCTCATCAAAGGTTTTGAAGCTTTTAACATTCATGCGGTGCCAAGGGAGAAAAATTCAGATGTGGATCACATAGCGATGATAGGATCTCAATTCGACCCTATCTCTGACTTGATTGAGAATGCACAATCTGTGTGAGTTATTGTTTGACCCTCCTATCCTAATAATGAGCAGAGCTGGAAAGTATTTGAAAGAGATGAACACATCACTTCATTTATTCAATAGTCGGGAGAGTTCGCCGATCAATTTTAACCAAAAATTAAGGAAGCATACGAAGGACAAATCATCTAGTTGAAATCAAACAAGTTTTCGAAAGGGTTGGTTACTCTCAAAAATCTGTTTCACTATGATGATGCAAGGAATGATAGGAGGAAATTTTTAGCAAACCAGATAGACCTCACTGACCTTGAGGTCGAGAACGGAAGAAAACTCAAGGTCAGGAAAGAAGTCTCGCAGTGTGATAAAGATAGGCTTATACATTTTTGTGAAAAGTATGAAGGGGTTGTGGTCTGGTCTTATGATGACCTCAGGAGGTATAATCCTGACATCATCAAACACACCATCGAACAAATGGAAGGTGCTAAACCTATCTGAAAAAAATAGAGGCTTGTCAATCCAAAGATTGAAGCCTTAATGGCACAAGAGCTAAAGAGGTTTATCTAGTCCAAGATCATCTTTCTAATCAAGCATAGTACATGGGTATCTAACCTCATTTTGGTCCAAAATAAAAATGGATACATTCATCTCTATGTTGACTTTCATGACCTAAACAGAGCATCATCGAAGGATCATTACCCACTGCCTACCATGGAATCAATCTTGCAGACTATGGTAGGTTCGAAGATGTTTTCTCTATTGGATGCCTTCTCGATCTACAATAAGGTTCGGGTTAAGGAAGAAGATCAACACAAGACCGTTTTCACCACCAAGTGGGGAATATTTGCATATGCCAAAATTCCTTTCGACCTATCAAATGCGGGGGCTACTTTCCAATGGGAAATGGACATCGCGTTCAGTGAACTCATCAACAAAATCATCGTCATCTATTTAGATGATCTGACTGTATTTTCCAAATCTAAAGGTGACCATTTTGATCATCTAGAATTTTTTTTTTTAAATTCTAAGAATTTGGGGTATCCTTGAACCCAAAAAAAATATGTTTTCGGAGTACCACAAGGAAAATTGTTGGGGCATGTAGTGTCCCAAGAAGGAATCTATATTGATCTTGAAAGCGTAAAAGCAATAAGAGAAATTCCTCTTCGAGTAAACAAGAAAGGAGTCCAATATTTAATGGGGAAGGTTAACTTTGTAAGCAAGTTTATTTATGATTTTGCAGGAATAATTAGACCAATCACCCTGATGCTAAAAAAGGGCCAATTGTTCAAATGGATAAAATAAGAAAGAGAAGCCTATGAGAGGGTGAAGGATGATATTTCTTCGGCTCTTGTGTTGGAAAATCTGAACTTATCAAAAGACTTCATAATGTATTTTTTAAGCAGAAAGACAAGCATCGCCATTGTCCCGATTTAGAAGGATGATGAAGGAAATGGAGAACATCCTATAGCATTTCATTCTCAAACCTTGAAGGAGTACAAAAAAAAATATAAATTGATCAAAAGGAAAGCTTTCACAATTGTAAATGGACTCAATAATCCCTAACATCTTATAGCTTGCACTAAGGTGATTGTTTATGTCGCACTTTCCAGTGTGCGAGAGTATATCATGGAAGGAGAAATCACCAACAAAAGGGCCAACTGGATCACTAAGATCCTAGAATATGACATTGAGGTCAGGCCTATGAAGACTATCAAAGGAAAAGGGTTGTGCAAATATTTGGTGCACGATAAATAAATGGAATCTAAGGAAGAGCAAGCAGAGATAGTCCTAAAAAATGAGTCTAAACCTGAAGGCTACTGGCTGACAGATAGGGTAAGATTTATGCACACCAGAAAGTATCCATCGAGACTTCTTTCTCAAAGAAGAAGATTCTACTGACTATAAAAAAGTGGGTACTCACTTATTGAAGGGATCTTATTTAAGAGTAATTTCAACTGCGTGTTACTATGATGTGTCACCACAGAGCAAGCAAAGAAAATTATTGACACTTTTTGTAGCAGCCTAGAAGGTAGACACTTATTTACTAAGACCACCGCCATAAAAAAATTGTGTGTTGGATACTTTTGGCCTACATTATTCAATGACTCCTATAAAATGATAAAAGCCTGCAAGGAATACTAATTTTACGTAGGGAGAGGAAAAAATTATTCCATGCCTCTCAATCTGATAGTAGTGGATGAACCATTTGCGCAATGGGGGCTAGAATTCATCGGGATGATCAACCCCACCTCTAGCACTGGTC
The DNA here is from genome assembly GCA_007115665.2 of Sequoiadendron giganteum. Lineage (NCBI taxonomy): Eukaryota > Viridiplantae > Streptophyta > Pinopsida > Cupressales > Cupressaceae > Sequoiadendron > Sequoiadendron giganteum. Next base: position 622,606,483 of record CM021107.1, read on the forward strand.
ACAAGTGGATCCTCATAGCCACAGACTACTTCATGAGGTGGACTAAGGCCCTACCCCTGAAGAATGCGAAAAAAGCATAAATCATGGAATTCCTTTAAGGGCTAGTATGAGGTTCGACGTGCCAAATACTATCATCTCATACAATACCAAAGCTTTCTCAAGTTCCAAGGTATGTCAATTTGCATTAGAACATGGCATATTCTTGAAAATTTTCTCAAACTACTACACATAAGGAAATGGCCTGGCTGAGTCATTAAAAGGATGGGGTCTGATCATGAGAAGGAATGGCATAAGAACCTCTGAACAATGTAATGTGATAACCACATAACTCCTAAGCAAGCCCTGAAGACTTTGCCATATGATCTAGTATATGGGAAGGAGGCACTGTTACCTATCTCTATAGAGATACCTGCTCTACAACTACTCAAGTCCTTAGAGATTGAGGAGAACAAAGCTATGGATGTTTGGTTGGCCAAATTACTAGAGGTACAAGAAAAAAGGGAGAAAGCCCTAATAGGCATGACTAATCGCTAGTAGGTGGTTCAACAGGAAAGCTTCAGACTGAGGTCTAAAATGCAAAGACCTGGTACTAAAATTCAATGAAAGAGCCTCAAGGCCCGACCAACATGGAAAATATGACAAACTCTAGGAGGGTCCTTTCAAAATAATTCAGTGCAAACAAAATAATGCATTCGAATTAGAGAATATGGAACAAGAGCCACTGAGAATTCCGTTTAATGTGATTCATTTAAAATTGTTCAATTAAACTACAGTTACTTCATACATGTTTAAATATGTGATTAATGTAATTATTTTCCCTTCATGTTTTGTCGATCGATTCTTTCGAACATTTTCACAGATACAAGAAGTAATAAAATTCATGAGACCCATTATTACAAGAATAGAGAAAGACTATGCAACTCATGTTGTAGGAATTAAGTTCATATGCGAGGAATTCAATAAAATTTGCAGAGAGCAAAAGAATGAAGACAAAGGTTGAAGATAAGAAAGTATATTTGTTAAATATATACTTTGATAGAAACATTGTCAAAATGGCTTTGAGGCCATGCGCTCAAAAGTATGACTATATGTACAACTTTCTTATATATATGTGTATGTGAACCCTTTTCTTTGGGGCATATATATACAAAAAGAGAAAAATGTGTTAATCCTTAGGTGTCCGAAACAAGATCGTTATCTTCATCAGCAGGGGAATTGTTAGGAGCATTGATAGGGGTAGTAGGAGGATTATTAGTGGAAGCAATAGGACCTATAGAAGAAGCAACATCAACTCCCATAATGAGTAGCGGAGGGAACACAAGGTTCCTAAAGTCAGTATACCAATCCAAGTTGTAGAATAGCATTACATTATACCAGCGTAGAAAAAATTGACATGTACGGGTGGCTTCCTTGCGATGCTCAGTGAGTGATTGAAGCTGAAACCTGCTCAAAAATGGAACCCATGGTACCACCACATCTTCTTCGATATTCTTCCATAGGTCACTCATGACAAGAAATGCCTAAGACATACATTGCATTACTCACCACTTTGTTGAAGCCTCTGAGCTACTTCTTTGGAAAGATCTAAAGTGTTAAACAAAGAATCATGGCTTTTGGAGCCTGAACATCCAACAATGAGGGAATGAAATGGGAACAAATATTGATGTTTACCCATTATTTGTCTTCGTATTCAATACAATCTCTACATAGGACCCACTTTATGGCTATAATAGCCAGTGAGTGTTTTTTCTTTGTGATGCACTTCAAATGCTTGTTTGAAATCTCTCCTAGAAAGGTTCTTTGAGATTTATTGCACACTAATCTTATTGGAGTGTTCATCATATCAATTTCAATCAACAACCTAATTTTATGCCTTGCACAAATTCAAAAGCTACTCAACTGCCTAAATGATAATCCTATCCAATCACTCAAAGCTACTTCTACTAAAAATGCTAAGTATAATTCCACTACTGTGTTAGGGCCTATTTCTAGAAATATTTGAGGTAGCCTACATACAAAGCATGGTGGTAATTGAGTCAGTGTTAACTCAAAAATCCCACCAAAAGGCCAGCTCGATATTCCAACTCAATTACATCTACAGGTATGAATTGCTACTTGCAGGATTAAGGAGTGGTAATCAATTAGTGGAAATTGGTGGCAAGCTCAGGCAATTTCTCATACAAAAAAAATCTAAGTGGCATAATACAAGAAGTTTCAAGCTCCAAGGTTGACCATGAATCTTTCTAAGGTATTGATTATGGTATCAACTTAATTATGATTTCAAGGATATTAGTGGAAAATGCACGCGAGAAGATGACAAGCATTTCATTGGTAGCTTAATTTCACATGAAAATTGTGCTAAAGGGAAATTATCACAAACGTAATTATGAATTCTTGTCTTTTCAAAAGAGGCAAGTAGTTAATTTTGCATGGATGGAAGAGCTGATAGTACATGCCAAATTAAATGCAGAAAGACAACTGTTGTCTACCGATTGTGGACAGGAAATCAAAGAAAAAGCTAAGTGTCGCATGCAAAAAAATAGACAAAGCATAATACTTCTTGAGTACTTAAAGGGACTTAAAAGAATAGAATTGTCAAGAGGACCAAAAGATATGCAAAGGAGTTGAAAGTAGAGGTAATTGCAAATAATTCACTACCCCGGTGTATATTAAACCTAAAATAGGAGGTTTTCTAGTTTTGAATTTAGAGCTTTGCGTTGTGTTTTGGGTTCCATCTATACTACTTCAGTGTGCTTTCTAAGCATAAGGTTTGAAAAGGATGAAAACTACTCAAATTTATTGAGTAGAGATGGAAGAAGGAGGGGCCCAGATTTTATTTAATATCATGTGCAAAGCACCAACCGACTACATCTTTGAGCATGTCTCTTATGCTTCGTTTGGAATACCAAAAAATTCAACATGGGTGAATACAAGGGTTGTAGAAAAGAAGAGCCCTCCCAAAGATAAGAAATGAATTAAAGAACAATGGGATAATATTCATGACCCCATTCTTGTAAGGAACCCTAAGACACTCAGGGAGGCAGCCTATGAAAGAAAAAAAAGGAATAGTGACCTAGATTTTGTTAGGTCTCAAAAATGCAGGTTTTAACCATGAGAGGTTTCCAAGATCTTACAACCCTTTTGGCTAATGTACAAGGATGAATAATGAATTTGAACCTTCTACTCTTTCGGCTCTGCTAAACCTAGGTGGGTAAACCTATATGCATGAAGTAGATTTGAACTATGTGTTTCCTCAACACAATCTATCCACAATGGAAATTTGGAAGTGGAAAGATACAAACCTATTTGGTATAAATTGTATATATATAATTCAATATGTTCAATTAACAGATGTGGAATTCTGATAAAATGATATGATGAAACTAAGTGAATTAAAAATGGGTGAGACCAATGCCCTATTGGATATATGGAGTCCAATGAAGACTTAGAAAATGTGACCTATAATGGCAATAACTCAAACTATTTGGCACACTGATATGAGTTTATAAATTTTATAAACAAGCAAGTAAATAGTTTACAAACTCTACTTGAGACGGATTGACAACTCTAATTACATGGTTCTTCTTACTGATCAAATTAATACTTCCAAATTACTGTGATTGACCAGAAGGATTTAATCTTCACTTGAAAGAACCAATTAATCAATCACACAAGTACAATAAATGTGCATTGATAAACTGAATATATACTTGAGATATCAATTTAAATAATAGAGAAGCATTAAAGTGGAGACAACCAAATAATTGAATAATTCAAATAAACAATTGATACCAAAATTAGGCCACAAAATTAGATATCTTCATTGAACTCTTCAGAATTTATACATGCATCATGGTCTTCACCATGTAAAACCTTATAATTTTTTTTCTCCTCCTCTATTCTCAATCTATCTCCTCCTTTTATATCTTTTTTTTTTAAATCACCTGCGCCTTTTGATCTGTGTCCTTTTGCATTCTCATCAGAGGCCGCCAACCGCATATCAACAGTCATGTCATTTGAAAACAAAATATTATATTTAAATAATATGAAACAAGGCTAACGTAAAAAATTCGTTAACCTTGGAGAAAAAGTTATTGCTCCTTTCATTCGTGGCTTCGTTCGGAGCTTTCCGGAGCTTTCCTTGTGGCATCCTATCAGGGCTTTCCTTCAAGTTACTACTCTTTTCCTTTGTTGAGCTCCATCTGTATGACACTTTGTATGTCACAACGAGTTGCTTTATATTCGGGTGGGGGCCATACCAGAGTTTCCTTTCTTCACTTTGGTCATATGTACTCCCGTATTGTTGAGAATTATTTTCCTTTCCACCGATCTTGCCCTTTTCCACTAATGAAATTTCTCAATGTTATCGGGCTATTGCCAGGACTGAGTATTCTATTCCATTGTTAAAAAATTCTCTTTCCGATGCAATCTTCAAACATGTGTCCTCATCGCCATTGTCATTATAACTGGGTCGCACTACGAAATGTTTCCTTCTCATCATTTCTTTTCTTTTGTTCTTTCTAGGCCCCAACCACTTGATACATGGTGTCATCTCGCAATATCATGACCCATAAAGTAAGCCCATCTTTTGATTGCGACAAGGTAAGGAATAGTGGTGTTTTCCATGCTTCAATCGACACCGTTAATCCTCGAGTTCTAGGTGCTTGGGTAAAACATAGTTGGTGGGCCCTTCCTCGACACTGGAACCCATGCATCAAAATTCTGCACACCGCTCAACTATCTACAAAAAGTCACACAAGGTCAACCAAAAATTGAGCCGGATTCGATCATTTCAAATCTATCTAACAGTCCAAAGCCTACACATGCAAAATTGTTGTCCATAAAATTTGGACCAACTAGGCGGACGGGTAAATAACCCTCAAGGAAAAGATTAGAACATTTATCAACCTGCCACAAGGAAACAAGAACAACATGAGTGAGATAAAATCGATGGGGCAGGTTAAAAGGTGTCGGTAAGGAATGTGTGAGGGTGGCACAAGAGCTAACTAACATGACCGTAAACTAGGACATCTATTCAATACAAAAATATAATGCTGAAGGAGATCAAAAAATCCCAAGACTAGAATGAGCAGAAAAATGGAAATTGTAAGAGTTCTAACAGTGGCTCCTATTGGGGATGTATGCCCCCCGTGGGCATAGCAAGAGTTCAAAATTCTAGGTGAGCAGACCAAGACCACAAAGGATATGCAAGTGAAACAGTGGACACCAAAGGTGGAAAAAAGGAAGATATGGAAGAAAACCTACACTACTCTACATGGAAAAATTTATTAGCAAAGAGGGAAACTTGGGATTGTCCATGTACTAGCAAGTCCTAGTCCCTAATGAATTCCTAGGATACTGTGCATGGAAAATAATGTTTAAAGAGGCTTGTCAAGAATTTTTCATGCACTGGCAATCCTCAATCCTCTGGTACCCCTCAAGAGAATAAATTATTTAGGAACTGCCCATGTACTATAAACTCCTGCTCCTCTCTAGACATATTCTCCAAATAATAAGAATCCACCCCTCCTTTGCCAATGATCACAAAAGGACCCAACCATAGAGCTCAAAAATTTCCATGCTTCCCTTTTGTTGCAAAGAATCGATATGGTCTTGAAAAATTTACACCACTGCTGATGGCACAATGCCACCAAAAGAAAGGCCTATACTTTCCTCTATCATAAATTTTATTTTGATTAGAGCTTAGTGAACTCCCCTCAAAATTATTCATGTCATCTTTCTTGCCATTATTTCTTTCATAAAGATATTTTCTACTCCTTCCACCATTCTGATTTGGGTCATGCATCATGAGATAATATCCTTGCTCACTATTTATCATATAGCGGAAATTTATTTGCATAAAAAATTGCAATCATTGTGAGGCCATTTATGTAACCAAGAAATAAAACTTGCATGTACATGGGATAAGAAACAATTGTGATCATTTATGTCACTCATCTCAACATTTGAATGCTTCTCACACAAATTAGATAACTCTATCATATTAACACCCCTTGAGATAAACAAATCCAAAATATTTTGCACCTCTTCCATATCACCATCTGGAGCTGACACTGATTTCTGATTCATACTTTCATTATCATTGATATCTAAATCAATAAAAGTTAGATTCCTATCATCCGTGGTATGCAAATGAATGTATCCTTTACATGATCCCAAAATTTCTAAATCACATACCTCTTCTTGAATAGATTCTTGATCAGCTTCAAAGGTTTCTCCATCACTTTGAAAAATAGATAGGGAGTCATATGAATCATCACACAAATGACTTTCATTGTCAAAGAAAATATAGGCTAGGCACAAAAATTTAGAATCATCCCTGTGTGCACATTTCTTGTATTCAAGGGTCAACTAATCTGAAATTTTCTCACTGTTGAGTGAACATATTTCTTCTTCCATATTTTTTTCTTTTTCTCCCTCTTCTACTCCATGAGAGCTACAAGAATTACCCTATTGTAGATCAAAATCCACAAGTTAATCTTCATAATCTGATTATTTAATAGATCCTTCATAACAAGCACTATCATAATTTTTTATGCAAGATAGACCCTCCATGTCTTCATCCTCCTCATGTGGGTTGTCATAAGAATTTTTTTCACCTACACATGTCTCATCTTCTATTGTATGCACTGCTTGATAATTTTCTCCATACTTATTAGTAATTCACAATTTTTATGCCTTGTCTCATCTATAATACCAATTAACTTATTCATTTGGTCTAGAGTAATAGGTTTCAATGACTCAGGCCAATGAAAGGAGTTGGGCTCATATACCCTCATGAACTGCTCAACGAAGTGTAATTCATACTTATTAGGCAAGGAACTAATAGGTATTTGCATATAGGAATCTGGCATTCTACTGAACAAATCATGTCCCCATTCTCCTTCATGCCTCCTCATGTCAAAAAATGCACCTAAGGGAAAAATTCCACATTTTGATTTTGTAATGGAATCTTGGATTTGAGTATGTACATCATCATCTTCTTCCTCCTCATGCAAGTTTTCATCATTTACACTTGCACATGTCTCCTCTATTGGCTACATATTTGATCAATTTATCCATCTTTATCCATCTTTATCCAGACTATTCTTTTTGTCATCAGATTTAGCACTGCTAGCATGCTCATGCTTGAGTATCCATAGCCATAGCTCCCCAATAGTATTTGGCTTTGATGACTCAGACAAATGAACTGAATCAGGGTCATATATTATCATGAATTGTTCAATGAGTATGGGATCGCCAGGTAGAAGATCCTAAGGTATTTTCAAATGAATCTTCAACATTTTGTTGAGTAAAGAGCATGGAGATTCTCCTTTGTGCCTCCTTATGTCAAAAAACACATCTAAAATACCTTGACTTCCTTCTTGATTATGTAAATACTCATTATCTTTGTCCCCATAATGGCTCAAGAGTATTTCTTTGAGATCCTCCCATGAAGATATAATTTGAATAGGCAAGCTTATAAACCATTCTCTTGCATCATCCCTCAAAGATCTTGAAAAAAATTCATAATGAAATCATCTAGATAAATTTGAAAGTTCAAAATGAAATTCTAGAATCACTCCATATGCTCATAAGTTGATTCATCCCATTCTCTATGAAATTTAGGAATATGCTTTAGCAGTTTGTAGGGATAAGGATTTGGGTAGCCTTGGTTATTACTGTAGTCAAATGGTTTATCAATGGCTGAGGCTAAATTTGGTAGACCGTATAGGTTTTGGTAGATCATTGATATTTTTTCAATAAATGGAGGATAAGTATTCATTTGATGTAATGAATATGGTTCATAGGTGTTATGTTGTGAATAGAGTGCATTACCTTCATTTCCAAATTTCTTAGTTGTATCATGTGGCACTTGTGGTGTCCAAGATCTACTATCGTTTATGTATTCATTCTCACTACAGGATCACCCATTTTGTGGTGTATTTGGAGCACGTTTGACTCCCAATTGTAGCAGTTGTTGGTTCAATTGTAGTGTTTCTTTTCTCAATTCCTTCAAATCTCTTATTGACTATTGCCTTTTTATTTCTTCAGACATCATGACAAGAGAACTGAAAAATTATCTCTTGTTCCACAATGTTTATACATTATTTATCAATTTAAATCATAATTGCCACCTAATTTTTTTAAAAGGTAGGAAAAAGATTCTTTTGAAATTACCTTTGATTTTCCCCAGCGGAATCTCCCTTGGTTGAAGACCAATTTTGAAACTTTGTTGACTCTTTGAATGGATAGGCTTGAACCAAATTTTTTGATGTTTTTTCCCAGCAGAGTCGCCAAAATGTTAGGTCTCAAAAACATAGTTTTTAACCTCGAGAGGTCGCCAAGCTCTCACAATGATTTTGGCTAATGTACAAGGCCAAATAATGAATTTGAACCTTCTACTCTTTCGGCTCTGCTAAACCTAGGCTGGTAAACCTATATGCATGAAGAAGATTTGAACTATGTGTTTCCTCAAAAAAATCTATCAACAATGGAAATTTGGAAGTGGAAAGATACAAACCTATTTGGTATAAATTGTATATATATAATTCAATATGTTCAATTAATAGATGTGGAATTCTGAAAAATGAAATTTAAAGAAACTAAGTGAATTAAAAATGGGTGAGACCAGTGCCCTATTGGGTATATGGAGTCTAATGAGGACTTAGAAAATGTGACCCATAATGGCAATAACTCAAACTGTTTGCAACAATGATATGAGTTTATAACTTGTATAATCATGCAAGTCAATAGTTGACAAACTCTACTTGAGACAGATTGACAACTCTAATTACATGGTTCTTCTTATCGATCCAATCAACACTTCCAAATTATTGTGATTGACCAGAAGGATTTAATCTTTACTTGAAAGAATCAATTAATCATATCACACAAGAAAAAAAGAAAGTGCATTGATAAATTGAATATATACTTGATATATCAATTTAAATAATAGAGAAGCACTAAAGTGGAGACAACCAAATAATTAAATAATTCAAACAAATAGTTGATACTAAAATTAACCCACAAAATCAGATATCTTCATTGACCTCTTCAGAATTTATACATGTATCATGCTCTTCACCACATAAAACATTCTGAATTTTTTTTCTCCTCTATTCTCAATCTATCTCCTCCTTTTATATATTTTCATAAAAAATCACCCACGCCTTCTGATTTGTTTCCTTTCACATTCTCATCAGAGGCCACCAACCGTATATCAATGTTCATGCCATTTGAAAAAAAAAAGGAGATTTAAATAATATGCAACAAGGCTGACGTAACAAATTTGTTAGCCTTTGAGCAAAATTTATCGCTCCTTTCATTTGCAACTTCACTCACAACTTTCTGAAGCTTTCCATGTGGCATCCCACTCGAGATTTCCTTTGAGTTGCTACTCTTTTCCTCCATTGAGCTCCGTCTGCATGACACTTGGCACGTCACAGTGACCTTCTTTATATTTGGGTGGGGGCCATACCATATTTTCCTATCTTCACTTTGGTCGTATGTACTCCTGTATCAGTGAGACTTAAAGCATCACTGAGACTTATTTTTCTTTCCACCAATCTGGCCCTTTTCCATCGGTGGAATTTCTCAATGTTATCAGGCTATCACTGGGACTGAGTGTTCTATTCCACCCTTAGGCACTTCTCTTGCTGATGCAATATTCAAACACGTGCCCTCGTCCCCATCATCATTATAACTAGGTCCCACTACGGAATATTGCCTTCTCATCGTTGCTTTTGTTTTTTAATTTCCAAGACTTGACCACTTGACACATGGTGTCATCTCGTGATATCGTGACCCATAAAGCAGGCCCATATTTTGATTGTGACAAGGCAAGGAACAATGGTGATCATTTTCCATACTTCAATCGACATCATTAATCCTCTGGTTCTGGGTGCTAGCATAATACATAGTTGGTGGGCCCTTCCTCGACATTGGCACCCACACGTTGGAATTCTGCACACCGCTCAACTATCCTAGGAAAGTCACACAAGGTCAACCCAGAATTGAGCCAGATTCAATTATTTCAAATCCATTTGATGGTCCAAAGCCTACACATGCAAAATTGTTATCCATAAAAGGTGGACCAGCTAGGCGGACAGGGAAATAATCCTCAAGGCAAAGATTAGAACATTTATCAATCTACCACAAGGAAATGAAAACAACATGAGTGAGATAAAACCGACAGGGCAGGTTAAAAGGGGTTGGTAATGAGTGCGTGAGGGTGGCACAAGAGCTAACTAACATAACCAACAACTGGGACATCTAGTCAATGCAAAAATAGAATTCTCAAGGAGATCATAAAACCATAAACCCCAAGACTAGAATGAGCAATAAAATGGAAGATTGTAAAATTTCTAATAGATTCCTTGGTGCATAAATGTTGGCTTAGTGGGATTCCATAATATATGGTCTCAAAAAAAGTATTGGCAAGTGAATGGATTGAAGATCAAAAGGCCACTGCTAAAATAGCTAACAGGATCACCCATTGGCAAGTAGCTATCCTTCATGCTAGCGAATGTGAAACAAAATTGGATTAGACTATCAATAGCATGTGGGCCAAGTTATCTCACCTAACACAGATGGGCTTACCATATCTATTTCTTGAAGATGAATTAGTGGCCATAGTGGAGCATATTATGACAAAGATTGAGGAAAATAAATGGGATGCATCTAACTTTTAGAGTTTTAGCAAACCCCTTGCTGTAGGATATATTGAGAGTGTCACTCATCTGATTGCATGACTTCTTTTTCAACTAGATTCCTAGGCCAGTATATCATCGACGTTGCCTTACAAAGAAATGATCAATCTGCATGGAGCTCAATAAAGCCTGTGCAAAATATTGTCTCCATCTACGACTGAATGGATGCCTCTACAGACCACCCTCTCTAATCTCTGATCGTGTCAACCAATGGATAAGGTTCTAGTCTGTAAACTAGAGGATTTTTGGGTTCCTTATTCTGCAAGAAAAATGCCCTTAACAATTCGCCAAAAGTTATGAATATTAAATTCCCAATGTCCCTTTGGGTTATTTTATTTTTCTTAAGTACTAACCATGCCCTCCTTTAGAAACAATATCGGGCTCCTTTCACAAAGGCTTTATGTGAATTGCACCACTTTTCTATCAAGCACTCCTCGTAAGGTTTCCTTCTCTCACTTTTAAAAAATCTACCACCATGCTTCCATGTGTCGGAAGTTCACAATCTTCAATTCCTCTTTCCATTGCTCTCCTTTAGGCACCCGACCGCAGGCCACGTAACATTGGTTTGCACACATTTCTTAGTGCCCCCCACCTTCAATGCAATATTCTTGGAGACCTCCACATGTCTTCATGACACAATTTTTTCATCGCATAAAGGGAAGGATGAATGTCGACCACGATCACTTTCCATGTGATCTTCTAAAAGGCTTCATCACAAAGGAAAATTGCAAATGAAAACCTCACACTAGCTGCCATGTTTTGTAATAGCTGCCATGAGTGGATGGCACATGTCGATGCTTTGGTCCGCTGAGACCACTGCTATCATTTATAGGGGATGCATCCGTCTCTAAGGTGTCCTTGTTTATGGCTCAAATATTTTTCATTGCAATGGCCAAGGGGAATCATTTCTAAAGCATCATTGCTCATGATCGAAGGATCTTTTAAGTTACTAGCTCACCTAGCATGGTTTTCATTATAAATACTACTTCTTCTTTCAGAGCAAGATTTTAGATTTTGACAGAAGAATTAGTAGAAGAGCCAGGCCTTTCATGGATTTATTATATTATTGTAAATAACTCATAGACTGTGCAATTGTTCGTCCTTTCTATTTTCTTTGATATTTGATAAGTTTTACTGTGCCATTATTGTACTAAATGTTTCATTTACATAGCTTCTATAAATTTAATGCAATTTTTCTTGTTTAGATCATGTCTTTGGCTCCGCTTTCTAGAAAATGTGTATGAAATTTATTTTATGTCATTTAGTGAATCATTCAAGCTTCTATCTTTATTTTTCCATTCTAGAACATGGTAGGATACTAAATAGGTCCTTAAATCATATCTGAAAGATAGATTTACCATGCCTATTTTGAAATCTTGGTGCATCACCTTAGTTAGATCCTTTTATTTTATATCTGCTTCCTTTTCCCATTCAAAATCCCAGTTACAAAAGAAGTTGACTTCTTTAAATTTCAGAGGTTACTTCGTTTAGCGCAGTAGGTCCCCCGTTTAATTTAGTTTGCCACAAAGGGATATTACCTTGCCAATTTTTGGTATCAACATCTACAAGAGTGCACCTAATTGTAGTTTCATTAATAGTCACCTTTATCATCAAGGATTCATTCTTGTTTTGAGTCTTAAGTGAGAGAAACTCATGTTTAGGGAATCTAATTTTTTACTATGTAACTTGCATATGATGAAAGGAGAATGTTACATTGCTTGATTTCATATAATATTGTATTTCCTCTTGCTTTATTTACAATATTTCTTGAAATAGATACTTGTATGTAGGTGATATTTAGAGGATTTGTCATAAAAATATGTTAGTGGGAGTCTTTTTAAGATCTTCAACACTAGGCACAATAATTTGAGGTAACGGTGATGTTTCAGGAGTGATTTATGGTCATCTACATGTTTGAGCAACTATTTATATCTTGGTTGCTGCAAAAGATTGTTAGATTGTGTCATAGATTTCAAGAAATTTCTTATTTTCTTATGTGAGTCACTAATGGGAGGTGACTTAGGAAGATCACTAGTTGAAGGAGATCTAATTTGTGTCATCATAACCTCAACAAACTTGTGGCTATTTGCATGATCTATTAATGAAGAGGAGTCTAATGTCACTTCATCATATTCATCTAAGGAATCCCCTTTACATGTGTCAATGTTCAGAGTTTCTTGCACCATGATATCTTCCTGTAGAATAGAAAATTGTTGCTACTAAAGGTTTTAGGACCTAGGGCAACAAGTCTTCCTATACTCCACATTAAAGAAACAATTCTTGAGATTTCAATGAAAAGGAGATTAAAATTTGGCAAAGGGAATGTTAAATGGATTGAATGATGTCAAATGAGGGGCTCACCACCAAGTTTAGACTTGGAAAGACAATGCAATGAAGGATGAAATGAAAAATCCTAGTTTGATGCAATGCTTCAATGAATAACATAGAAATGACTAAATCTACAAAACTAAAAGTGTGCACCTAGAATCTGGAGAGAGATTGAATGGAGCTCTCAAATCTTGAAATTGCTATTTTTTAGGCTTGGTGGGACTCATTCACCATTCTAGGTGAATCAGTCCCAGTTATGGAAAATTACATCAGAGAAAGTTTTAACTAAATGGGTATCCAAATCTACAAAGATCTCCATAAAAAAATATAGTGGGACTCATTCACCACTCTTAGTAAATGAGTCCAGTTTGGCATTTCTAGAAATTTAAAGTTTGGATCTGCTCTTCTTTGTCTGCTTAATCTGTTCCTCTAGGTTCCCATATCGAAAACTTTAATTTTGGGGCTATAAATGACCTTTTAGTGAATATTTTGACCTTGCAAGTAAGGAGATGACTCTAACAAGTTTGAAACTTATTCTTCAATCATATCCCAAGCCTTCAAAGCACCTAGATCTACAATCACACAAAGAAAGAGAACAAAAGTGGTTATTGTTAGGGAATGGGGGTTTGCCTCGGTCAAACCCCTTTTACGTAATTAAACCAAATGATGAAATATGATAATGAAACATGAACATGAAGTAATGCAATTAAAACCTTTCCATGATGATGGATCTTGAATTTCTGCAACAATTGATGAAGAAAATTCCCCTTGAATGTCTTAGAAATGATCTTGAATGCTATATTGATGATCTTGGAATATTTACACCTTGCTTGCATGACTTGATAAAAAGTAGGATTGTGTTTCTTTGATTTATTAGGTGAACTAATTATTTGTAATCTTGTTTATATAGGCAAGCCACTCACATGACTATTAATTTGATCCCCAAGTCAGTCGACATTGAAGAAATTTGAGCTAAAAGCTGACTTTTCCTGCTCAAAGCCTTACAAATAGGCCAAATGGGGCTCATTCACCATCCTAGTCAGATTAGTCCCACCTTGATGGGAATAATTCATCCAAGGTATTGAATGGGTCCCACAGGGGCTATTTTCCATTTTAAAGTGTCAGGCAATGAAGAATTTAAGCTCTTATGTTGATATTGTTGAGTTTTTGATGAAAATATGCCTCGGGATACACAATATGGGGTCAGAGGAGCATATTAATAATGATATAAAGGTCATAAATTCAATAGGGCCCAAAATCTAATGTGAAAGTGTAAATAATTACACTTTACAACACTAAATTAAGGAACGATTGAGTCCATTTAGCTTAGAAGGTCCCTAAATCCTATGTGAATGTGTAAATCAAATTAAACACTAGATTAGGTCCACTTGATTTACAAGCCTCCAAAATTTAATGTGAAGATGTAAATAAATACATTTTACAACACTTAATTAGGGTAGAGTTAAGTTAATTTAGCTTAGAATGGGCCCAAGACCTAATGTGGATGTGTAAAGCACCTCACAACTATAGATGAAGGCAACATTAAGTACAATTAATCTTTAGTTAAGAAAGGTGCACATTTTTTTACACTAAATTTATCCCCCACTTTAGTGAGAGGATGAACTTCCTTCAAAATCACACTAAAGTAGACATTCAAGAGGGTTCCAATCATACCAATGCGGATGAAAAAGGATGACCAATATAGAGGAGGTTGCCAAGTTCCTAGGATCCAAGATCCTAATTCAAACATACATAAGCATGAAAGGACACACACAAGGTGTATTATATGCAACAAAAAAAGATACACGATCATGCAATGTCAAGATCTAAAAGAAAGAAGAACGAGGTGGAAAATATGCGCTCACTCTAGGGCCACATAACATTAGGTTGTCCATGGGATGAGTTATCTTGACAAAGTGGTTAAGTGAGAAAGTCATGCCAATGTGTTAGCTTCCCACCATATCATGAGAAATTCATGCCAATGTGTTGGCTTCCCATCTTACTAACCATACCAAAGTTATCCTCCTGATAACTTTGATAAGGTACCACAATGAAAATTATTTTGTAAATGCTTTTGAAGGTCATGTAAAAATTTGTTAAAGGAGATTTTACTTTGTTCATGTGAGGTCTTCTTCTTAGGGAGAATTTTCCTAATGTCTCCAAAAGAGGACAAGTCAAATGTGTTAGATTTTCTCCCATAGGATGCCTCATTCACATCATGCCATGTTAGTAGATTATACATTATTGGATGACATCAAACCCAATGACACCACCAAGAAGAGGACACATTACAAGGAAAAGAAAAATCACACCATTATAGTTTTTTGAAAAGATGTTATCGATGTATTCCCCCACTTTAAAGTGGTTGCTAACACCATTACTCTGAGCAATTGCTTTAAATTAGAAGAAGATATGAGAGCTTATTCGGAAAGCCCTATGCCAAGACATATGTTTTCGATAAGACACATCATGGAAAAGGTAGTATGTAAAATGTGAGCCAACTTAAGGCATGTCATCAACATCCCAAGCTTACAACTATATATACATGAAAGGTGATCAACTAGCCAAAAGAGACAATGAAAAGTGACATACGAGGAAAAGGATAACTAACCCCCTTGGCCCCACTTAGTGCAAGACAAGGGTGAGCTTGAAATGGATGATGATATGCTGCTCCTTGTGATGAATGTAAAACATGCAATAGTGAGTATGCTATGATGCTATAACAATTACATGGAAAGGAGTAGAAACTAATGCTATCTATTTTGATAAGTAAACATTTTTTTTGCTTGATACATATTTAATGAGATATCTATCAATTTAGGATGCACCAAGGTTTTCTTGGGAGGATTTTTTATGACAGTATTGACATTGATTGAAGTTTTTTGTTTTGAGGGAAAATAACCAAGACCATTATTCCTTATAGGGGCATGGATTCCTTGTTCTGTAGCATCATATCCTTTCTCAATCAGCTTCATAAGTCCTTTAGGTTCAAGGTTGGCCCTTATTGTATACACTTTGTTAAATATGTGAGAAATGTTGTTGTAACTTGGTAGGTGTCAAATTTTATCATTATCAAGTTTCCTTTTAGGTGGTTCTAAGATGAGCGAAGGTTTCTTTTGAACTTATGGTTGTTTTGAGGGTGGATACATAATTAAAGGATTCTTAGGATGTCCCATGGGGTATGTAGGAGGTCCAATACTCAAGGGGGCTATAATGGACACTTGTGCATGCATAACCTCAATGATCTTGGTTTGATGTATTTCTAAGAAAGGGAAATATAGTATCATATTTTTACCATCACCCAAGGAAGAGACATTACTATTTATTGAAAGGAGTTCAAAAATGTTGTTTTTTTCTTGCACCTTGATACCTTCCCTAATAAGGGATTTTTTAAGAGAACTAAAAACTAAATGTTCTTGAAATTCAAAAGTTGGTTCTTATAAAATGACTTTATCACAAGTAGTGGTTTATTTTCTTGTTCAATAATGTTTTTTTCATGATATTCATCGATTGGATCTTGTAACACCCTAATATATTCTTCACCAATAGGAGAGATATTAGTAGAGGGGGAAATTTGAGTATTGTCCATAATTTCATCATTTTCTCTAAGGTCTCATTCTCTTTTACTATAATATCTACCCTAGAAGGAGAGATTTTACGGAAATGACAAACAAGATTTTCATCACATGTCATGGTTAGATGTTGTAAAGAAGCTTCATCAAAAACAGGGGAGACATCAAGATAATGATAACTATGAGTTTCATGGTTACCAATGATTCAACTTTTTGTTCAAATAGGTCATCCCAAATGGTAGGGGTATCAAGAAAGGGAGGAATAAGGTTCTCATGGGTCTCAATAAGGATATCTTCTAACACTAAACTATCTTCTTCAAATATAGAGAAGATATTAGGAGAAGAAAAAGGTTTGATTATCATGACTATCTACATTTGCATCCCCATGTCCTATAATGTCTTCCTAGGTAGGAGAGGTGTTAGGAGATGAATGGAGAGTAGGTAAAGAAGTGGCCATGATCTCATCTTTGTGTGTCATATTATCTTTCCTAGGGGTAGGGAAAATAAGACTTTCATGATTGCCCATGATTGTGTCTCCTATCACAAAGATAACTTCATCATTAATAGGAGAGGTATTGGGAGAATAACAATTATGATTGTCATGATTGTGAATTCTTGCATCCTCTTGTATCAAACCTTTAGTGGATGATCTAGGAGAGATGGAGTCATCAAGGGAAAATTCATCACTACTAAAGGGCTTGAGGGTTAAGTTAACTTTTCTCAACATAACAAGCATTAGTGGATGATCCTAGTGAGAGGAAGTCCTTGAGGGCTTCATCTAACATGTCTAAATAATCACTAATAAAGGGATTGGATGTTATGATTTTTCTAAATTTAAGAATTTTTTGAATTGTTTCTTTCGATGTTTTTAGGATTTTATTTTCATTTTCTAATGAATGTTGAATGTAATATGATTTAAGTGAACTAGGAACTAATGTTGAAAATGTAAAGTGCAAGGATCTAATTCTATCCATAATTTCCATGACTGTAAATTATGCTACTTGTAATGATTTGAATATAATAGAAGCTATGCAAACTTAAAATGCATTGTTATGACCTAGAATGAAATGCAATTTTTTAGGTTTCAAACAAGGTAATGCAATGATCTGAAATTGAAATATTGTGAATGCAAATTTGAAATTAAGTAATGCATGGTTTAATGGACCAATTTAAGCTAGCTTTTATAAAATGCATGAAATAGAAATTCAACCAACTGAAACATAGAAACAATGGAAACAAACAAAAGCTTTAAATTTTTTTTTTGAGTGTTGGAAGAGATTGTTTTAGATCTGTACATGGACTGATTCGCCCAAGGTGGCGAATGAGTCCAAGTAAGGGTTTTTTCAAAATTTTCAGAAGTTTCCAATTGATTTTTATGTTTTTTATGTTGTATGATGTACATCTTAAATGAAAATGTAGTTTTTAGATGTTTTTCAATGATTTGAGATGCAAAAATGAAACCTATATGAAATTTCACTACTTCAAAAATTAGAAACTTTGGACTTCATATTAACTAATGCAGAATATAATGAAATTTTAATGCTAGCTAAATCTAGGATGATGATGCAATCAAAATAAAAAATAAGGTATTTGAAATGCAGGTTCACCAAAATGTAGAATAGAATATTTTTGCCACTAAAGGTTTTAGGACCTAAGGAAACAAGTCCTCCTATACTCCACATTCAAGAAACAATCCATGAGATTTCAATGAAAAGAAGATTAAAGTATGGAAAAGGGAATGTTCTAGGGATTGAATGATGTAAAATGAGGGGTTCACCACCAAGTTTAGACTTGGAAAGAAAATGCAATGAAGGATGGAATGCAAAACCCTAGTTTGATGCAATGCTTCAATGAATGACCTAGAAATGACCATGAAACCAAACAAAAATCTAAAAAATGAAAGTGTGCACTTGCAATCTAGAGAGAGATGGAATGGAACTTTGAAATTATTAAATTGTCTTTTTTAGGCCTGGTGAGACACATTTTCCATTCTAAGCGAATCAGTCTCAGTTCTGGAAAAATGTAGGGTATGTGCAGGATCATGATGGGCCAAAAAGTGGCGATATCTAAGTATATGATGGCCTATGTGGCCGACGACTTTTTTTTACCCAAAATTGATGGAACGAAAAGGGTTTTTAAAGGAGATTCTCAGCTTTCCACAAATATAAATTATTCTTTACTTTGAATTTAATAAATAATTATTATTCATTTTTTACTTGAATTATGACTAAAGTCTTGATTGATAGGCTAATTGAAAAAAATCTATAACTTTCAAATAGTATCAGGTTTTTTGAATCAAAAACATGCGTCACATTCTATGCTTCTCATAATATATGATTAAAAAAAGAAGAATTGAATTTCATGAAGTTTTGATTAAGTTAAGGTGGTCAAACATACAAGTTTTATATTTTTTTAAAGTTGTAATAAAAAATTCATAATTAATTATTTACAAGGAAAAAAATTACAAAAAAATATGCATCACATCGACACATGAGTCCGCTACTTATATCTAAAATATTATAAAAAAATATTATCGTTTTATTATGGTTAGGGTGGTCAGACATACACCTACTTCTTATTTTTCCCTGAAATTTAAGTACTACTGCATTGAAATTTCAAATTTTCCCCAAATAGATTTAAAATAAAATAAAATAGACCTAGTAGTTTAGAAACTATATTCAATTTTCTACATTTTCTATTCTTACATATTTTTGAAATAATATAGATAAGTTATTCAAATTTTTACGTTAAGTTTCCTAACTCTGATTTTCAAAATTTTATTGCCACTTAAGGGCCTATTTTTTCCATGGTGATCCTACACATATCCTGTACTGGAGAAAGTTTCAGCCAAATGGGTATCCAAATCTACAAAGATCTCTAAAAAAAACCTATAGTGGGAATCATTCACCACTCTTGGAAAATTAGTCTAGTTTGGCTTTTCTAGAAATTCAAATTCTAGATCTTCTCTTCTGAGTCTACTTAATATGTTCCTCTAGGTTTCTGAATCCAAAACATCGATTTCGAGGCTATAAATGACCTTTCAGTGAATATTTTGACTTTGCAAGTAAGGAGATGAATCCTGAATTTTTGAAACCTATTCTCCAATCATCTCCCAAGCCTTCAAATCACCTAGATCTACAATCACACAAAGAAAGAGAACAAAAGTGTTGATCGTTAGGGAATGGGGGTTTTCCTTGGTCAAACCCCTTTTATGTAATTAAACCAAATGATGAAATAAAATAATGAAACATGAGCATGAAGTGATGTAATTAGAACCTTTCCATGATAATGGATCTTGAATTACTACAACAATTGATGAATAATCTTGCCCTTAAATGCCTTAGAAATGATCTTGAATGCCATCTTGATGATCTTGGAATACTTAAACCTTGCTTTCTTGACTTGATAACATATAGGCTTGTGTTGCTTGGATTTCTTAGGTGAAATAATGATTTGGAAGCTTGTTTATATAGGCAAGCCACTCAGATGACCATTAATTTTATCCCCAAGGTCGAAATTGAAGAACTTTGAACTAAAAACCCACTTTTCCCGCTCAAAGCCTTAAAAATAAGCCAAATAGGACTCATTCACCATCTTGGGTGAATGATTCCCACCTGTTGCAAGTATGGATGTGTTTGGTGGTGTTGTCATTAATGTTTTCATTGATGTCAACATAGTTCAGAGTGATTGCATGTGGTACTTGTATAGTTGAGATACTGGAGAATTGTTTATAGTACATGAAACTATATTTATGAAGTTATAGTTGAGTTGTTGCCAAGTGCTTTTGAGAAATAATGAAGACTATGTAGTGTGTGTGTTCTAAGTGTGCTCTAATATTGTGCTTTGCATTTCTTCTATGTTGATCCTATGCTTCTGTGGATATGTGGTATTGTGTTGCGAAATTCAATGGATAACATACCCTAATTTTTAGCTTCTAAGTCGATGGAGAATGGAAGATGTGTTCACTGGTGTGAACCCGTTTGGCAGAACTATTTGTCTATGGACTGGGAGAATTTTTTTTTCTCAAAAGTCTTCTGGTGTTTTGTTTTGGATCTTTCAGATCTAGAAGAAGGTTAATCTTAATGTTTTTTGTGCTCTAGAAAACCTGCTTGTGGTTTTGAGCTCTGAAAGGCTTGTTCTAGAGCAACTGCTCTACGATGTGTTTTTTCTCGGTCCAGTTGGATTGCTGAAGAATTTTCTATGCATGAATATTGTTGCAACTATTTCAAATGTTCCTAAAGGTTTCTAAGATATGTTTCAGTATCTGGTGAAGTGTTTTGGGTGATCCACATATGATCATCTTGTTTTAGACATGCCTACTTCAAATATCTTTGGTGTTTTCATTAGGTTTGACCAACCTAGTATTTACACATTAAATGGAGTTTCTGCATTGAATTAAGGAAGCATGTGATTGATCCAAGATTTTTTTTGGGTCCTAATTAATTGTGTGATTGGTCCTCTCTCATTCTTATGCACTACAAGAATATTGAGTAGCCTACCTAGTTTAAATTTGCAAAATGAAGGATGCATCTAGCTGACCTTGGAGATTGCTTCTAGGGTTGGAAATGGTATAAAATCAAGTCAAGATATTATGAATTGAGTAACAAGCAAGTGAAATGTGTGAACAATTTCAAAAAGGAGAGTCTGTAAGAGTGAATCATGGTAGCAGTACTTTGATGTCCTAGATTCATAAAAGCAGTGAGTTGATGGTGTCTACAATTTTTTGATCAAGTTACAGATGTGTGGAAACTATTTTGGTGGATCTTTATTTTTCTTTCTTTATCTATAGGCAGTGTGCCTCTTTCTGGATAGTGAATCCCTCCTATAGGCAGTGAGCCTTTCTATCTGGGCAGTGAGCCCTCTGACAGTGAGCCTTTGTATCTGGTATTGCATTATTACTATATTGGGATTTAATTGTCACTGTCTTTTTTTCCCTCATTGGGATTTCAACGTAAATCTGGTGTCTCTAGTGTTTTCTTTATGATATTTGAATTTCATGTTTATTCAAATAACAGATTAAGATAAGGTGAAATTCATTAAGTATAGAAGTCAAAGTAATTTGGTACAACTTATTTTCCCCCTCTTAGTTATCTTGTTCATTTGAAAAATTGGTATCAGAGCTTTGGTTCCTCAAGGAAAAACTTAACCAGTTGAGGTAGATCAGATGGCGCACAACTTGTAGATCCCTATTTTTGATTAAGCTAATTACAGTGAATGGAAGGTGTAGATGAGAGGCTATCTTATCTTTCTTGGTTTCAAGACCTATAAATTTATAGAGACAAAGTATGTTGAACCATCGGTTGGTCCTTCCTCTACAGATGAGATCTGTGCTTATGAGGGGAATGAAAAGACAAGGTATGCTATCTTCAGTTCTTTATCTAAAACTAAAAGCACAAAGGTTATTTCTCTAGGAACTTCTTATGAAGTATGAAAAAAATTGAAAGACATTTATGAAGGAAATGATAGAGAAAAATTATCAAGGAAGCAAATAGCTAAGTGCAAATTTGAGAACTTGAGAATGGAAGAAGGTGAAGATATTACATGCTATTATCAAAGAGTTGAACTTGTAGAAAATGAAATCAATAACCAAGGTGGTACCATGACAAATGAAGATATATTAGAGAAGATATTGATGACTTTAGAGGATCATTACAGTGACAAGGACTCTACCATTGAAGAGTCATATGATCCACAGATATTTACTAAAGAGTAGCTATTTGGAACCTTCATCGCATTTAAGATGGGGAAGTTTGGGAAGGAGAAAGCGAAAGCTGAAACGACCTTTAAAGCAATGAAAATAGGAGATGACTCAGATGATGATAGTAAAAAAGATTTTGAAGAAAAATTTAGAAGGAAATTGAAGAAAGGTATTGGTAAATATAAAGCTATGTTGCTCTTTAAATGTTTCAGTTGTAGAAATATTGGTCATTATGCCTCAAGATGTCCAAATAGAGATACACAAAAGAAGAACAAATATAATAATAATAATTGCAAAGAAAAAAAGGATAGGAAGTTTAATAAATTATATGGGTAAAAGCACAAAGTTGTGTCAAACTTTATAAAGGAAACAACCAATGCTGATCCAACTTTTAAACTTGAATCACTAAAAAGTAGCATATATGTTTTGAATTTTTAAATGATGTAAACTAGTAAAATATGTAATTTTTAGTATATTTTATGTTTGTATTTTTAATAAGAAATGAAAAAATTATTTTAATTTAGTTTTTCATAAATTAACACTATAATTTAGTTGCTGATAAAATTTTGAAAAATGAAGTTGTGCGGGATGTCAACCTTTTTATAGTAAATTTTAATTTTTTTCTTTCAATTTTTTTGAGTGCATTTATAGCTTGAAACTTTAGTACATAGCTATATTTTTTCCAATTTTGATAAATATATATTTGTATATAAGTATTAAAATGTGCGTGAATAAAAAACAACTATTTCCATCGGATGTCAACATTCATATTAAATATTTATCTAAAATGGAAAAAAAATTATACCATCTTGAAATAGATTGTTGAATCTAGTACATCATATTTTATTCAATTTTTTTTAATAAGTTTTAGTATGTTTCCTTGGCATGGTAATCAACCTAATATTTTTTGCTGATAACCTAATTTTATTATAAGTAAAAATATAAATAATAATAATAATTAAACTATTAAAATAAATATATATTTGAAAACTAAACTTATGGATCTACAAAAGGGTATTTTTACATTTAAAAAAAAATGTTATTTACATGAGGAGGAGATATTAAAACTTCAAGTTTTCCAATTTTTTTTTTTTTTTTGGTAAATTGGACTCAAAGTGGTGCTCCATATATTTTTAGCCAACAATTTTAGTTGAATAAATTGTGGAAGTATCTAACTTAGCTAGAATGAATATTACTAGGCCATATGTTTTACCAAAATTGATTTTTAGTTAAAAATACTTAAATTCAGTTGTGCTGATATGTTGGCTGAAAGTGTGACACAACTTTGTGATTTTACCCATATATGTTAAATAATATGTAGGAATTTCTGATAATGAATCTGATTTTGACGAAGATAAATATGAATGCTTGTTTCTAGCCTTGGAAAGTAAATCTGTATCTCCTAGTCATGGAGGATATGCAAGGGAATCGAGTCTAGAGAGTAAGAAGGATGAGATGGAAGGTACTCTAGTGACTGCTTTTCATGTTAGAAAGGATGAAGATTACTAGGTGATTGATAGTGGATGTTCAAATCATATGACTGGACACAAGATTAATTTCACTAAACTTGAGAAATATGATGGAGGATTAGTTATGTTTGGAGATGATTTTGGTGCTAAGAATGTTGGAAAAGGATCAATCAATATTGATGGAAAGCATAATACTGATGATTTCTACTATGTTAAGGGTTTAAGGAATAATATTTTGAGTGTTGGATAGATGTGTAGAAAATGGTTTAGGCTTGTGTTTTAGGATAACAACTATGCGATCAGAAAATAGTTCAAAACTATGATAGCGACATGAATAGGAACTCATGGAAACATCTATCAGCTTAAAGGTGGTCATGGTTAGTGTTTTTTTTCTCAAATTAATGAATGTTGGTTGTGGCATTGGAGGATGGGACATGTAAATTTTGACAATCTGCTAAGGATCAGTTCCAGAGAAGTTGTTACAGATCTACCTAGAATTACAAAGCCTAGAAATTCATATTGTAGAAGTTGTCAGTTGGGTAAACAAACAATAAGAAAATTTAAAGGAAAAGAACAATCATGTACTAGAATGTTGATATTGGTTCATAAAAACCCTTGTGGTCCTACAAGAACAGGAAGCCTGAATAGTGACAGGTATTTTATGTTGTTGATCAATGATTACTCTAAGATGACATGGGTTACTTTTCTTAGAGAGAAAGCTCAGGCTCTTGATATATTCAAAGTGTTCAAAGAAAGATTAGAGAATGAGGTAAAATTGAGAATCAAACATTTAAGGTATGTTAAAGATGGAGAATTCACTTCCGGTGAGTTTGTTGTGTTTTGTGAAGAGCATGACATAAAGAGATATTATTCTGCCCCTAGAAGTCCTCAGCAAAATGGATTTGTGGAAAGGAAGAACTGAATTGTTCAAGAGGTTGCTAGGACTATGATGAAATAAGAAAATGTTCACGATTTATATTGGAGAGAAGATATTCACATTGTTGTTTATATTCTTAATAGAGTTCATATTAGAGGCAACAACACAAAGACTCCTTATTAGTTATGGAATAGTATGACTCCTACTATTAAATACTTTAAAGTGTTTGGAAGAAAATGTTACATTAAAATAGATGATGAGAATCTTGGAAATTTTGATGCTAGATGTGATGAAGATATTTTCCTTGGATATTCAAATAACAAAAAAGCATATAGATGCTTCAATAAAAGTCTAAGGAAAATAGTTGAAAGTGCAAATGTGAAAGTTGATGAATCTATGCATAGACCAATAGAAATAAGTGAAGTTGAAAAATATGATCCTATCTATGGAAAATTACAAGAAGAAGAAAATGAAGGAAAATAACAACGTGATGAAAAGGAGATTCCAGAACCTACTCCTAAAACTCCTAAATATGTAAAGAGAAACCATCTGGAGGATCAAATAATTGGAGATATAAGTGAAGGTGTAAAGACAAGAAGCAAAGTGGTTGAGGTAAATTTGTGTTTACTTTCTAAGATAGAACCTAAGATAGTGAATGAAGCATGTAAAGATGAGACTTTGGTTAGAGCAATGAAAGAGGAATTGTAGCAGATAGAGAAGAATCAGATATAGGAACTAGTCCCTAGACCTGCAAATAAGAATGGTATTGGTTCAAAGTGGTTATTTAGAAATAAGTTGAATGAAGATGTTGAAGTCACAAGAAATAAAGAAATACTTGTATGTAAATATTATTCATAGGTTGAAGGAATAGATTTTGAAGAGATATTTGCACCAGTAGCAATAATTGAGGCAATTCAGATATTCTTGGAATTTTCAGCTCATAAAGACTTCAAAGTATATCAGATGGATGTAAAGTTTGCATTTTTGAATGGAAAATTAGAAAAAGAAGTGTATATGGAGCAACCATATGGATTTCAGTTATCATACAAACAAGACATGGTAAAAATATTTATATAGGAATTGTATGTACTTAAACAATCTCTTAGAGCATGGTATGCAAGGTTGGATAGATACATGATAGATCAAAGATTCAGTAAAGGCAGTGCAAACGACAATATTTACTTCAAAGTTGAGAGAATCAAAATGTTGATAGTTGTGGTATATGTTGATGATATTATCTTTGGTGGAAATGAAGGTATGTGCAAGAAATTTGTAGATGAGATGCAAAAATAGTTTTAAATGTCTATGATCGGTGAGTTGAATTTCTTCCTTGGACTTCAAGTGAATCAAACTAATAAGGGTATATTCATTTCACAATCTAAATATGTTAAGGAATTGTTGAAGAAGTTTGAAATGGATGACTCCAAACTGGTCCATAAACCTTCTGGTAATTGGATGTAAGTTGAGCAAGGATGATGAATCTTCTAAATTTGATCAGAGTTTGTATAGATCTACAATTGGTGGATTGCTATATCTTACTGCAACTAGACTAGATTTCATGCATGCAGTATGCTTGGTTGCAATATTTTAAGAAGAACCTAAAAAGACACATGTTATAGTTGTGAAGAGCATTTTCAGATATCTAAAGGGAACTCCAGATTATGGGCTATGGTATCCTAAGCATGATGATTTCACATTGAATGCCTACACTGATGAAAATTGGGTTGGCTGTGTATATGATTAGAAGAGTACAAGTGGAGATGCATTCTTCCTTGGTGGAAGATTGGTCTCTTGGTTTAATAAGAAACATATTTCATTTTCTTTATCCACTATAGAACTTGAGTATATTGTAGTAGCATCGTGTTGCACATAAGTTCTTTGGATGAAGAAAATTTTGAAGGACATAGGTTTGATATGTGATGGGTCTATCTCTTTATTTTGTGACAATACAAGTGCAATAAAATTTTCAAAGAATTTGGTGATGCATTCTAGGACAAAGAATATATCTATTAGGTATCATTTCTTGAGAGAAAAGGTGCTGCAGAATTAATTCAGACTTTAATATGTGTCTACCAAGGAACAAATTACTGACATATTCACTAAGGTCCTTTCCAAGGATACTTTTGAGTATCTCGGGGGGAGGTTAGGGGTTATTGCTAGTTAGGTCTCAAAAATGCAGATTTGAACCACGAGAGGTTGCCAAGCTCTCACAATGCTATTGGCCAACTAACAAGGCCAACTAGTACGGTTGAACCTTCTACTCTTAAGGCTCTATTAAACCAAGGTGGGTGTACCTATATGAATGCTGTAGATTTTGAACTATGCTTCCTGTTTGACTAAAGTATCCATAATGGCAATTTGATAGTGGGAAGATTTGGTCTAAATTTGGTATAAATAGTATAAGCGATATCTAAGGTGAAATTTAATATGTTCAGTTAACAAATGTCAAGTGAAATAAATAAAACTAATTAATGAGAGTAGGGAGACCAATGCCTTGTTGGGTAAACGGAGTCAAATGAAAGTCTCATATGAGTGGCTTTTATCTAGAAAAATCTCTAATTGTTTTGCATATAAATATGAGTTTATAACTAGTATTATAAACATGCAAGAATATGATCCAAAAACCCTACTTGAGGTAGAATATCAATCCTAACTATTTGATTCTTCTTAATGATCCAAATAACATTCCTAGATTACTATAATTGACAGAAAGAAATTTAATTATTCTTTAAAGAAACCAATTAATCAAATTACACAAATACAAAAAATGTGCACTGATAAATTGAACATATACTTGATATTTCAACTTAAATAATCAAGAAACATCAGATTGGACACAATCAAATAATTACAAAAAATCCAACAAACAACTGATACTAGAACGAAGCCACCAAATCAACAGTCTTTCATCATCTTCCTTAAAATTTATACATGCAACATAGTCTTCTTGAATGCAAAAATTATGAAAATATCATGCTTTGCCATGATCTATCCCTATTCTAATCTTGTTCTCCCTTAAAATTTATACAAAGATGAATATTTATATATCAACCACCTGAAAAGATGCATCCCTTCAGAAATGTCTTAAGCATGAAACAACAACAAGATTAAAATTAACTAAGCTCTGTTAAGCCATAAATGAACTCTTGACAAGTGATCGGTGTAGTCTCGGTGCTCGTGTGTATCTACATCTCCGAATGCATTGCGGATCATGATCTCCATCATCACCATTCGTTCGGTCTGCTCACATGCTTCATCCAATGTTGCATCTTTTGCAATGGCTAGCATTAAAATATCCTAGAGTATTAATTCACTTTCACTCTTCCATGTAGCCATTTCTTTTAATTTTCCTTCATCATCAAAGAACATAGTCAATCCATTTTTGGTGGCTTCTATCAATTCTTGTGCATCCTCCTGTAATTATTCAAAGAATCCACTGTGCTTATCCATAACATGATTAGCATCCTCAATTTCTACATTGTTAAGAGTATCCCGCTTTTTTATTTCCTCAATTTTATCTTGGATTCTACCATCCACCCTTTTATGTTATTTTATTGCATTAAAGTACTGTGAGTGTTTTCCCCAAAGTTTATTTAACCAAGTGGCTAAATTGGCTTGCCTCATTTTGATTACTATAGTAAGTGTGTCATTTTTCCCTTGAGAATATGCACTTGATCCCTCCCAATGGTCCTCTATCTGTGAACCTTCACCTTGGGTGAGCATCTTTGTTGGCCCTGTTGTAACATCCACTAAGTCTTTAGATGATCATTTTCTCTCAACATTATTTCGTTATTTGTTTTGTACATCTCCTTTTCTCTGATCAAAGCCTATATTTGGGCTTTATTCAATTTTGCTACATTGATCCCAATTTCTGTTGTTACAACTGGATCAGCCTCCCCAGCCTTTAAAGTCATGACATGTCCAAATTCTTTGTTAGTATCAATGACAACTGACCTCTTGTGAGGTGGATATAAGGCCAAAATCATCAATCTCTTCATTAGGATTATATTTTGATCCTGTATACACTTATGTCACCTTTTCTATGTTGAGCTTGTGCCCAGTATTGTTTTCCTTCAGGAAAATGTCGAAGACCAATGCAGAATTGAGGTCTAATCCTGGGAAAATCATGACACCAGCCTTTTACAACATTTCTCTCCCTTTCTCAAGGGTCATACTTTTCATCTCTTTCTCTACATCATCTCTCAAACTCTTCAACAATTGTTCTTCATTTCCTGGCATCACATTGTCAACCAATTCTCTTATTTCCTTTCCTTTTTGCTTGTATAGATTTTTTTTGAATTATGAAGTTCTTACAAACTCATCATCTGCTATAAAAGATTTGTATTCTTCATGTCTTGCATCTGTATCTACACTTCTCTCAATATTTATTTCTTTGGTAGAGTAGGTATAACCCTGAGTTCTTGTCCTTGATACTTTACCGAACGAACCCTGTGTCATGTTAGCCCTTGATGCCTTTTCACTAGAGGACAACAAATCCTGATTATGTCACTCAATCACCATCTCTGCCTCTTCTGCTTACAAATTTCTTATCATATCATCAAACTGGTAGGGCACATGATGATATCCTCCAAAGGTTATCTTCTGTTTAGTCGAGTGGATATACCCTTCTGGATCAAATTTTTTTCTCAATGACCGTCTCTTCATTTTATATTGTAATAACCTATTAGGAATCAGGTTATATCCTTCCTTTGCTAACATAGTAAAGTCACCAAAACATAACGTATTGGACATAAAATCCTACTTTCCAAAAGAGCTTAAATTCATGACACTAGAGAAATCCATTTGCCTAACATTTTCTAAGTAGGCAATCCTATCTGGAACTATTCTAGGCAAGATAAATGGAGCATCTTCAAATCCATAAACCCTAATCATGGTCGCGTTCTCTAGCCAATCCCAATCCCCCCAATTGTGGCTGATTGGTCCATTAAAATCTTTAGGTCTGAGAAACCTTTTTATCTCATTAGACAAGGAAAAATCATATGGATGATTGTAGAATTTATACAAGGGTCTTACAAAATATTTCTCTAAGTGTAAAAAACTAGAATGATCAAACCTGCTATCCCAAACAACAATTCATGATTGAATAGGCAATGACCTACCTTCTTTATCAAATTGTGAAACTCTCAGCTCCTGGGGCCACAACCCTAATTCTTGTCTAAAGTATAACACCAAGTGCATCAATAATGAATAATTCCTGAGGTGCAAGACAAAGGGTCCATTCTTTATTGCCATCAACCCAGTGTCAAGCTCTTTAAACACATATGAAGCATAATCCATAGGCTTGGAGTTATGATATTGAATATCTGCTACAATCACCATAGTCACAATTGCCATATACTCTGGAACTTCCATTCCCAATACCTGTCCCACTGAAAAATAGGTGCACTTCATATAAGGCTCAAAAATATCCACATGAAATGGTGGTCCTTCATTGTCCTCCATTGGAATCGATTTACCACCATGCCTAATTCCATGCAGGGGTAATTTCCAACCCCTATAAATGGTGTCCATCCTTCTGAATTCATTCTCGAGCTCTTCACTTACAATTCTTTCATTGCACATCCCTTCTAATTTGAAAACCTCGCTTATTGAATTTTCTTACAAGTGTATTAATGGATTCCCATATAGATCACATATGGCCCTATGTTTCAGATTATAATGACTGACCAAAAATTTCACCAATTCGACATCAAAAAAAATTTAGGGCAAACCAGTTTACCTAAATTGAGCTTCCATGGGTTACATACTCGCTCAAAATGATTCCTCCGGTAGTAATGGAAACTGAATAGTTCATATTCTCTAATAGGGGCCAAACATATCCAATGAGTTTGCATTTATCATCTAATTTATTTACTTCAGCCCTAAGTTGTGCAAAGTGTTTGGCCTTAGGTCCAGAATTGAGAAGATGGTCTATAAGATCCTGGTTGAATTTTTGTTCAGTGCCCTCTGGCTGAGTTTCAGTTTTCTACTTTTTTCATATTGATTGACTACTCTCCCCATGTTTTCTACCTTTTGATTTCTTAGGACCTGTGCTTTCCATTATTTTAAATTTACAAGATTCAAGGAATGAGGAACTTACCATGTTTTGCCTGAAATTCCAAGTTGAACGAGTGCCCATATCCTTTGCTCATCCTTCTCCTCTCCTTTGTTGCTAATTCTACAGAAAAATGCTTTTAATTGAGTTCACCTGGATTCACAAAATGTTTTATGTTTTCATGGTGCCATTAATGTATTGGATGTGACACGAAAGAAGCAGGATCTTTGAAATTCTCACTGTCACATCACTTAGCATATTGCCAAAACATTTTAAATATTTGGCCGATCCTTTTGTTCAACGTTCACATATCACTAAGACATCTTGCAGCTCCTCTGACACCACAAGTCTCCCTGATAGTTTTTCTTTTAATTTTTAAATGTCACCATGACTTAATGAATCGGGCCAACACTTCTCTGCTTCATTCTAAAGGTTCTTTGTCTCACCGAGATATTCCCTTTTTTCAACTCAAATCACCGAGGCAAAGTAATTGTCCTGCCGATGGAATAATACTCTCTTTGACCTTCCTTGGATCTCCCCACTGAGGTTTATCTTACCAATACATCCCTTTTTCGGCGAGACCACGCACATTGTTCCCCCAATTTTTTTAATCTCCAAACATGTTGTCATGCCTCATCCTGTCAGTATAACACGGGGGTCGGCAAAACTCCCTGAACTCTTCTCGGCATCATTGTCTCATCGAATGAGTCTTCCTTTTCTTTATCGGCAAGACCCATGAAGGTCTCAGGTTGTCTTTTGAAACCTGACTCCGATGACTCTAGTTTGGTCGATACATGTTCTTATGCCCCGAGCGATGGGATAGATATGAGATCGATATGACCTCACATGATCATGTCGATAGCCATTTTTTTGTCAATAGAAACTGTGAACCTGTGTACTCCCAACATATATACTCATCGACATCAGACAACTAGTTTCTTGCCGATATACTTAATGAAATGCATTAGTATTGGTGAGACCTACATTATCTTATGCTAATATGTTCCATATATCAAAATTTTCAAGGTTAGATAAAATTTATGTGATTATATGATAAAAATTGACCCGGACCTTGGTGATTATGCCATATGAAGAAAAATTTATGACTCCTTGGGACACTAATGATCATGAATGGCCAATGATATTTTTTCAAAATTTTACAGTTCCAACACTTCCCCTCCTTCCTTAAACTAGGTGCTCATGGAGGTGCATTAGTCCAGTGGATTGATATATCTCTTTTTGGTCTGGACTGATGATTGTGGTCTACTCCTTAGGGGGAGTAGAGAGTTTTATTGTTGTGGTTTGTGATGTGGGTGCACTTCTAAGGGGGAGTGATTAGAGATTTATATGACAAGCATTTTCATGCAAAACTTTTCCTTTGTCATTGATGTCAAAAGGGGAGAGAAATTCATGTGAAAAAAATATGTAATGGAGAAAAAAAATATTGAGAGTGCAAAATTGGGTGTGTATGTTGTCTTTGATGGTTTTTCACATCATGTGTTGCCATCAATGACAAAGGGGGAGATTGTTGCAAGTATGGATGTATTTGGTGGTGTTTTCCTTAATGTTGTCATTGATGTCAACACAGTTCAGAATGATTGTAGGTGGTACTTGTATAGTTGAGATATTGTAGAAGTGTTTATAGCACATGGAGCTATATTTATAAAGTTTCAGTTGAGTTTTTGTGAAGTTCTTTCAAGAAAATTAAGAAATAATGAAGACTCTGTAGTGTGTGTGTTCTGAGTGTGCTCCGATATTGTGCTCTGCATTTCTTCTACATTGATATTATGCCTGTGTAGATCTATGGTATTGTGTTATGAGATTCAATGGATAATATATCCTGAGTTTTAGCTTTTGATTCGATGGAGAATGGAAGATGTGCTCACCAGTGTGTGAACTTGTTTGGCAGAATTATTTGTCTATGGACTATGAGAAATGTTTTTACTTCATAGTATTCTACTATTTTGTTTTTGAACCACCAAAAACATAATAGGGAAAAGAGGATTTCCTAATGAGCTCCTAGATTTTTTCACCTAGGAGCCTGGTCAGGAAATGTGGCTCTCTTTCACCTAATGATATACTTTTTGGGTGAGTTCATTCAAAGTATTAAGGGTTGTGATGTTTAGATTTATGTGTGTGTGATGCCCTAAATGCAATAAACTAGAAATGAAAATGATTTATTAATGCTAAGCCTAAGAAATGCAAAGTGCTGGAAAACACACAATGATATGCAAACATATACAAAATGACCTAAGAATGTATACTAAACTGAATAGAAAAATGCATGAGATCAAATGTGTCCACCTATAATTTGAACAAGGATCTAATGGAGGTCTGGAGTGCTAATGAAAATGTTACAGAAGCTGAAAGGGACACTTGTGCCAATCTGTTCGACCTATTCACAGATTTGAGAAAACTGGTTCGAAGCCCGTTTCTACCAAATGGGTGTCTAAAAATATGAAAATAAATAAAAGGCCTATCCAGTGCTACTAGGTCACCATTTTTATTGACTTAGTCCTCTTCTGAATTTTTGGAAATTTAGAAGGGGAAACGAAAGCCCCTGGTTTGCACTTCGGTTCTTCATAGATACCCACTTTTGAAACTCTGATTTTTTAGCCTGAAAGTGAATTTTGGTGGATGTTTGAACTTTGCAAGCAAGGATAGGTCTTCAAATACTGTTCAAAGATCTTCAATGTACCTAAATATTCAAACACACAAGGAGAGTAAGAGAGAATGTTGATTATTAGGGATTAGGGGTTTTCCTTAGTCAAACCTATTTTAGGTAACTAAACCAAAATGAATAGAAATAATGTAATGAAGCATAAAAAAAATGAGTAATAGAATAATTTATCATTTAATGATGAGATATCTTGTTTTTTTGTAGAAATCAACCCTTGAATGCTTCAGAAAAGATGTCTTGTTGACTTGGAATGCTCAAACCCTAGCTTTCTTGAGAAGAACAAGATAAGAGTGATTGAGAAGAAGAGAGGTGAATTAGAAGATTGGATATTAGGGTGAAAAATGTTATAAAATCCCTTATTTATACAAGTTATGCCCTAATTTTCCTGAAATAACACTATACATGCTGACTTAGGGTTTTAAAGATAAAATCCCAAAATAATTTTAAGTTGAGTTTGAATGTTATGCCACATGGGACTAGTTCACCCAAGGTGGCAACCTAGTCCACTTGGTAAATTTTCATTAGTTGTTAGGGATTGAAGTGTGATTATTATTGTTTGTCAGGATTGTCTCACAAAACACACAAAAATAAGGCATGCATGTGCATTAAGGGGTCATTATAGCATGAGAAAATGATTGATTTAGTGATGACAAGCCTAGGAAAGTGTTAAAACGCATTACAACACCTTACAACACTTTGGACTAAGGCTTGGAAAGGGGTAAAAAGAGGCTAAAAAAGGTCCAAAATCCATAAGAAAGGGTCCAAATGAGTGAAAAGTGTCAAAGCTACACTTTTTGGTGACACATTTAGCCCCCACTTTAGTGAGAGGATGAACTTTCTTCAAACTCACACTAAAGTAGCCCCTAGGATGGTGAATAATGAAAAAGAAGAAGGAGGTGGTCAAGCCCCCAAGGATTCAAGATTCTAAGTCAATTCAACATCAATGCCAAAGACACATTCAAGGGTAAATGAATGATAGCAAAATGCGATGCATGATCATGCAATGAGAAGACCTTGAATGGAGAAATAGAGAGGGTGAAAAGATGCACTCACTCTAGGGCCACAAAACATTAGCTTGTTCATGAGGTGAGTTTTCCAAAAAGGTGAGAAACATACACAAGGTTGGTATGTACTCACACACACATAGGTGGTTATGGGGAAATTCATGTTGCTGGTTGGGCTTCCAGCTCAAACCATACCAAAGTTATAACTCGTGATAACTTTAATAAGGCGCACCACAAAAGATAATGACTTTTGTAATGATTTTGTTCAAAGGGATTTTTATTTTGTTCATGTGAGGCCTCATCTTTAGGAACATCATGTGTAATGTCACCAAAAGAGGAAAAGTGAAAATGGACTCATCTTGTATCCAAGAGAGGAAGAACTCATGTTGTATGCAAATGAGGAAAAATGAAAATGTCTCATCCTGAGCAACATTGTAACTAATGTTTCCAAGAGAGGGAGTCATAAGAAAAAAAAAATGCACAATGAAATGTGAGCAGTGATGTATGCCCCCACTTTAAAGGAATTTCTACACACTATTTTGTGAGCAATTTCTTTAAAAGTAGAAGACGAAGAGGACATGAGAGCTTGGTCGGAAAGCCCTATGTTGAGTCATATATTTCTATGAAGCTGCATCATGAAAAGGGAAATATGTCACATGTGAGTCAACTTAAGAAATGTCATCTAGATCCAAAGATTTCTCTTATATATTCATTAATGGTTAATGACTAGCCAAAGGAGACAATGACAAGTGACATATGAGGGAAGAGGCTACCTAACCCCTTTCCCCCACTTAGTGAAGGGAAAGAGTAAGCTGAAAGGATTAATGACATGCAAGGTAGAGTGAAAATTTGTATCAATTAGAGGAATTAGGTTCTCCACATAAGGGAGAGCACCAAACTCCTTAAGATGTTGGAATTTACACTCATTGGTTTGATGACCATAAACTCAGTGGTAAGCACAAAAGGAATTTTTAGTGGAACAACTCTTTCAATTTCGGGGAGGAAGTGAGATTAAGTGATCTTGGAGGAGTCTCAACAAGATGCCCTCTTGATCGATGGTATAAGGTGTTCCTTTATTGTGTAACAAAGAAGTGTCTTTCTTAGTATAGGATTTCATACTTATGCAAGGTGATATAGATTGGAAGATTTTGTATGTACTCCTTTGGAGGACTGTGTAAAATCCAAATCAGTAGTGGGTTGCGAGATGACATTTACATTAAGAAAAGAGTCCTTTGTTGGTTTCAAAGGATCACTTTCTAATGTTGGGTTAGAAGTGTGATTTGGGAGAGAGTTAGTGCGAGGTGAAGGTTTGAGGATTTCGATTAAAGGACAAAATCTAAGACCATGGTTGGTTTTTTGTGTGTTAGGCTCGATGGGGTTGCAGATACCTTGTTCGTTAGCACCACAACCTCTTCCACTATATCCAAGTTGTTTCAGGAGCTCATAACCTTTTCCATAGATATTTTTCAGATTTTTTGGATTGGGTGAGGGTTTATTGTTTGCATCGGTGGCTAAAGTAGTTGAGGTGGATGCTTATGAAGAATTGGCTGAGTCTTATGTGGACAAGACCATGTTGCAACAAGTTTGTACTCCCTAAGGATGGAATTTAAACGAGGAGCAATAGGTAAAATGGGAGGGGATGAAGGTAAGGAAATGGAGGGTGGTTGGGATTGCAAATTTTTGTGGGTGTAGTGTTTATGAGCAACAATATTATGACTCAATTATTGTGTAACATTGTTCTGAGGTGGGTAGAGGATGAATTTGGGTTTGGGTTTCATGGAAGGGGGGTAAAGGATGAGTTGAGGTTGAATAATATTAACATACTTGAGCAAGGAAGATGCCAAGGGTGTCTCTTTAGTTTCTTCTAAGGAGGTAATATTATTATTGTGATGGTTATCTTTATCAGGAATCATGATATTCTCCCTAGGGGGAAGGGTTTTAGGAGAACAAAAAACCAACAGTTTGGGAGAGTCGGAGGTTGGTTCTTCTAAAAGGATTCATTACAAGTAGGGGAAGGATCAATGGATGAATTTTCATGCATAAAAATGATTGTTTGATGTGTAGGGGGACAACTAGGATGTTCATGACCTCCACTAATTGTTGTTTTTATAATAGAAAACTATTTTCTTCACAACTAGGAGAAATACTACCTAGGAGAAAAACAAATTTTATTGTCATGATTAGCTATGTTAGTGTTGTCTTGGTCATTAATGTATTGTCCACAAATAGAGGTAAGAGGAGAGAAAAAACTAGGATTCTCATAAATCTCATTAATTAATTCTTCTAAGAAAATATTTTTGTCACCAAGGGGAGAGATATTAGGAGAAGAGCAAATATGATTGTTAGGAATGTCCAAAGTTGTCTCTTATTTCACTACAACACTCTCATAGGGAGGGGAGATTAAAGTTTTATTAGCATGTCTATTTGTGTAAGCCACTAACACTGTTTGAATACAAATGAAAAGTACATATAACCATTTCATGCAATGTTTCAACAATATAAATGATGTATATGGAATAATACAAGACATTTTTATCCAATATATGCTAAGCTTTAAGAATGTAAATAATGTACATGCTAGAATGATAAGCACTTTTAACAAGCTAATGCAATTTTTTATGAATAAAAACATTATATATGCAAAAGTGAAAAGTAGTTTTGTTAATGAGAGGCAAAATTGTAGAAATGGAAGCATTTTCAAATCTAAGGATGAAATGATTTTAAGAATGGCCATCCTAAAATGATGATTTTGAGCTAGAAGCATAAAACCAATGTTCCTAAAAATTTCTAGACTTATAGTATATGAAAATAGGAGCCTAAGAAAGTACATAAATGAGGTTTTTGGTGTTGTAATAGATAGTGAAAAATATGGAAAGGGACTAGGTCGCCCATAATGGTGAATTAGTCCCAATTAGGGTTTTTTTCAAAATTTCTAGAAATTTGCAACTGCTTAGGATGGTAATGATGTTGGAGGACCAGAAGAATGAAGGTAGGTGTAGATTTGGGATGAATGAAAATTATTTTAGATGCAATAATGTAAAATAAATACACTTTCATGCATGCAAAAATGTGAAACCCTAGAATGCAAGTCAAATGATGCAAAATGAAATGTAATGCAAACCTATGATGAAGAAGGGACCCTAAACTAGAAAATAAGGGTTTAAGAAATTAAAGTTCACCAAAATGAACCACCAAAAATGGTGTAGGAGCACCTAGGAAGCACCTGGGAAAATTGCTTAGGAAATAGGAAAGTTTTTGTATTTTTCCTTTCTTATGTTGGAGGTCATGTGGACCATTGGTTTATGAGTTAGGCTTAAATAAAGCTCAGTCAGGAGCTATCAGTAGAGTTGTTGTTATGAGTTTTGACACTCAAGTTTAGTAATTAGCTTGGATTTACCATTTAGAGTAGTGTGTTTTGCAAATTTTGAAAAGGAGAGTTTGTAATGACTTAGCTGGCCATGGAATAGTTGAGGCTCGAGCCTAACTAAATTTGAATGTGTAATTAAGTTGTACCTCGAACTATGGGAAAGGTTGGAAGGTTTGGAGTTTGAAAAACAATTTGTAATTGGCAATTCCCATGAATGCAAAGCGAGGACAACAGACAGATTAACTGTATTTATTGTGTTTGATTTCTTGATTGTGTATTCATGAATTAACCAGGAATCTTAGATTGGTTGGAAGGAAATGTAATTGTTCTTAGAGGCTTTCGTGAACAGTAGAGTAGCTTAATCATCGTTGCATAGTTTGTTTCTTAGTTTCTTGATTGCTTTCTTTTGTTGATCAGTCTAGTAGTTGTAGATTATGGAGTCTTAGACCTCTGTCTTCCCCTATACCTAGTGTATAGCCTATGGGGGATGAGGTTGAGCTCTATACCTGTATATAATGTAGTTTTAGGAGTCTTTAGGAGGAGCAAGTCCTTGAGGAAAGTCACTTCCTAGGTGAGCTTGGCAATGCCCGGCTAGGAAGGATAGTGCTAAAAAGCACATATTTTGCAGGGTA
The DNA here is from genome assembly GCA_007115665.2 of Sequoiadendron giganteum. NCBI lineage: Eukaryota > Viridiplantae > Streptophyta > Pinopsida > Cupressales > Cupressaceae > Sequoiadendron > Sequoiadendron giganteum. Next base: position 622,644,877 of record CM021107.1, read on the forward strand.
TGCTTCTCCAGGGCAAACCCCATAGTAGAAGTATGGAAGGAGGTCCAATAGAGGCCTAGTACCAAGGAGGAGACTCCAACAATCGGGATACCAAGCAAACTCTTTGACAGACCAACCGGGTGGCTAGGAATTGGTTAAAAAAACCCTAAAGTTTGCTAAAAGAGGAGGACAGTCTTGTGTATGGCCAGAGAAGACTTATGGGTTTTGAAATCTCAAAGAGGATGGTCTAGGTACCAAGAATCCATGAAAAAGATGTAGGGTTCTTTGGAGAAGTTGTGAGAAATATCTTGTTTTCCTTGGCTAGAAGATTTAATTGGGGGCTTAAGGCTTGTATCCTTTTTAAACCCTAAATAAGGGTTTGGAATGAGCGATGGAGAAATGGTGGTTAATGGTGGTCCAAGAAGCCTGATAGGATGCCAAGGAGCATATTGACATGTAATGACAACCCTGCAAGGATCTAGTTGTGAGTTGTGTGAATTTGGACTTTAGGGAGGATTAAGGGTCAAGGTGAACAGAGGCTAAGCACCAAGAATTGGTTGTGTAGTATGACAATGGTTGGAAGAGGGGATGGCCAGTAGAACCAGGGGTATCTATAGATGAGTCAAAGCCTAAAGGTTGAGTGGTGAAAGAAGCCACAGAAGGGGATTGCTGAGGTGAGACCCGGAGCATGGAAGTGTGAATGCTTTCATCCAAACCCTCTTACACCAGATTGGTATCAGAGCAAGTGAAAGGTTTGGGATAGTGAACTTGTATGTCAGACTTGGAATCAAGTGGTTCCACAAACATGGTGAAAAATGCTGAGTTGGCAAAGAAGGTTGAAGACCAAGAAGAAGATAATAGGAGAATAAGAAAAAGATTGGCACAATTGGAGGAGACATTGAGCAATGTACTAAACAAGGATGATGAGGACGGAAAAAGGGTACCTAAGCAAGAAGAGGTTGCAGAGGAGGAAAAAATCCCTAAACCTGACCCTATTCTACAAGAGGAGCCTTTCTTGAAGGCATTGAAAGCTTTGAGTGGGAAGGCATTTGAAGGAATACCAATGTTTAGTGGAAAGATGGAAGCCGATCTAGTTATGGATTGGATAGAAGGTATGGAGAACCATTTTGAATGTGATGGAGTCACAGAGGCACATAAGGTAAAGGTGGCTAAATCTAGATTGAGAGGATTAGCTTTGAAATGGTGGAAATTCATCCAAACAGAGAGGGAGAAGGAAGGAAAGAAACCCATCTCAACTTGGAAAGGAATGGTTGCAAAGGTGAGAGAAGCCTACATGCCTGATGACTATGAGATTCAACTACACAAGAAGAGACAAAGCCTAAGGCAAAAAGACCTAGATGTGAATGCCTATATAGAGGAGTTCCAAAAAATTTGTATGAGGTCCAATGTGTCTGAAGATGAAAGCCTCAAAGTGGCTAGATATCTTAATGAATTGAAATGGAACATTCAAGAGGAGATGGCTCTTTTGAGTCCAAAGATATGTAAGGAAACTCAGGTGCGGAAACAGCTTCCTACACTAATCTCTTAAGGAAAGTATGGTGTAAATTCGTTTTAAACCCTTACAATTTCAGATTCGTTAATCTACTTAACAAAGATATTGCAGCAATATACCATACATACAGAAAATGACGAATGACACAATGATTTACCCTGGGGAAAACCTTTCGGTAAAAAACCCCAGCACTCCAAAACCTGCACAATGTATTATCTTCAACACAACGGTTACAACACACTTGCAATGCAAGTTCTTTCAGGAGATTTTCAATCCTCGAAGACAAAATGCGGCAGCATCAAAAACGTTCCAACAATACACTCACATTACACATCTTCGCAACCCTAAAAAACGCTTATATCATGCGCTTCCCTTTTTAGGGCAACTTCCGAAGATAATTGTATTAGGGTTTTACCATTCTCCGAGAAAATAGGAACCCGGAAAAATTTTACAGTACTCAACTTTATCAGTTGCCACATGTCTTCACCTGTCATTGAATCTTCCAGACATAGCTCTTACGTGTCATAGGAATTTGTCATAACCGTTTCAGCCATGATCTCCTTACACACAATTCAAGATGCCGACACATTAAGTGGAGTGACACATCAACATGCAAACTAGACATGTACACTCACACTTAATTACATTATTTGCAAGAAATACATTTTACATAACAAATAATAAGAATAGGAATTATCCAAGGTTGAGACACCTTATTCCTAACAAGATAGTGCGTCAATGCTATCAATTAGCTATCAAGATTGAGGAGAGAAGCAAGAGGAAGCAAGATCAGGCTTCTAAAGGTAGAGGTAAAGGTAGAGATCATAGAGATCAAAGAGGACAGCGTGGAGGTTACCAAGGTAGAGGCAATGACCAAAGAAACCAAGGAGAGTTCAAAACCACAAATCATGGCAATGAAACACCTTCTAGAGGAGGGTATAACAGAGGTAGAGGTTCTCAAGGAGGATCAACTAGAGGAAGAGGAGTAGGCAGGAGTAATTCCTATTTTGCAACCATGAAATTCTATCATTGTGGTCAAGTTGGACACCTAGCCTATAGATTCCCAGAGAAAGAAACATCATCAAGCAATGAGAAGAGAGTGGCTTATGCACAAGAGGACACTATGAGTCCTAAGGCAACTGAGATCAGTCATATTGAATCTAAGCATGGAGAGAGTCTGATGTTTAGAAGAGTGTTGATAAGGCAACCGATCAAAGAAGAACCCAAGCAAAGGAGAGCTCTATTTGGTAAGGTGCAAGATACTTGGTAAAGCATGCAAGGTGATAGTAGACTCAGGTTCCATAGAAAATATAATCTTAGAGGAGGTAGTAATGAAACTGAAATTGAAGAGAGTACCCCACACCAATCCCTATAAGGTCAGATGGCTTAACAAAGGGCAAAGTGTCCTGGTAAATGAACAAGTAACAGTGGAGTTTTCCATTGGAGGGTACAAGGACAAGTTAGTTTGTGATGTCTTACCCATGGATGCATGTCATCTAATGTTGGGCAGACCATGGCAATATGACAGGAGTGTTGTGTATGATGGTAAAGAGAATACAATCTCATTTAAGAAGGATGAGAAGACCTTTAAATTGCAGTCACTTTCAGAAGAAGATGAAGGACAGTCCAAGACACCAAGTGTGCTCCTTAGTAGTGGAAAAGAGTTCCTCAACACTCTTCATGAAGGTGGACAAGGATATGTAGTGTTATTGTAGTCCAAAGAGGAAGAGAAGATGGAAAAACCAGTCATACCAGGAGCAGTCCAGAATTTAATTGATAAGTATAAGGACATAGTAAGTGATGGTACACCTACAACCTTACCTCCAAAAAGAGCTATTAGCCATCAAATAGATTTCATACCTGGAGCCTCATTACCTAACAAAGTAGCATATAAGTTGACACCGAATTAGAACTTGGAAGTAGCTAGACAAGTGCAAGAGTTGTTGGATCAGAACTTGATATAAAAGAGCATCAGCCCATGTGCAGTACTAGTAGTCTTGGCAACCAAGAAGGGAGGAAAATGGAGGTTATGTACTGATTCTAGAGCAATCAATAGAATCACAATTAGGCATAGGTTTCCTATCCCTAGAATTGAAGACTTAATGGATTGTCTTGGAGAGGCTCAATACTACACCAAATTGGATCTCAAGAGTGGATACCATCAGATTAGAATTAAGGATGGTGATGAATGGAAGACAACAGATGGTTTATATGAATGGAGAGTGATGCCATTTGGCCTTTCCAATGCACCTAGCACATTCATGAGACTCATGAATGAAGTACTAAAGGATTTCATAGGAGTATTTGTGGTTGTATACTTGGATGACATCCTAATCTTTAACAAGATAGCAAAGGAGCATCTCAAACATGTGGAGTTAGTACTTAGAAGATTGCAAGAGGAGAAGTTGGCTATCAACTTGGAAAAGTGTGAATTTTTCAAACAAGAACTTATATATTTGGGCTTTGTAGTGTCTAAGGGATCATTGAAAATGGATCCAAGCAAGGTGGAGGCAATCATAAACTATCCTACACCAACAACAGGGACTAAGGTAAGAAGTTTCCATGGATTGGCCCAATTCTATAGGAAATTCATAAGAAACTTTAGTGGTATTTGTGCACCGGTTCTTGAGACAATAAAAGGTGGTGTGAAAACCAAGTTTGTGTGGACACAAGAAGCTGAGAGAGGGTTTGAGAAACTGAAACAAGAAGTAGCAACTCAACCCATACTCTTATTACCTAGCTTTGACAAATTGTTCACTGTTGAGTGTGATGCAAGTGGAGTGGTAGTTGGAGGAGTGCTAAGTTAAGAGGGCAGGCCTATAGCCTTCTTTAGTGAGAAGCTTAATGAAGCAAAGAAGAAATACTCAACCTATGACTTGGAACTTTATGCTTTGGTTCAGTCACTTAGGAAATGGAGGCATTACCTTCTACCCAAGGAGTTTGTAGTCTTTACAGACAACCAAGCACTCAACTATATGGATACCCAAGAGAAATTGAGCAATAGGCACTTGAAGTGGATGGAATACATCCAAGATTTTACCTTCACCATCAAGCATAAGAAGGGGTAGATGAATAAGGTAGCAGATGCATTGAGCAGGAGGTTATTGACAATTCAAGAGATACAAGTGAAAAGCATAGGGATTGAAAGCTTTAAAGATCTCTATGGAGAGGATGAAGATTTCTCAGAGGTCTATAAGGTATGTTTAAACTTTGAGAATCACTTTCATAGTCAGTATGCTGAGTATACATTACAAAGTGGCTTGTTGTTTAAAGGAAACCAGATATGTGTTCCTAAAGGGTCAATGAGAGAAAACCTCATTCAAGAAAAGCATAATGGCAGTCTTAGTGGACATTTTGGCATCAATAAGACATTAGAGCTAGTTCAAAGATTTTACTATTGGCCTAAGTTGGCAAGAGATGTTAGAAAATATGTCGAATAGTGTGTTGTATGTATGAGAGCTAAGGGAGGAGCTAGTAATGTTGGTCTTTATCAACCCCTACCAATTCCTAACAGACCTTGGGAGTGTGTGAGCATGGATTTTGTGGTAGGCTTTCCTAAGACCAAAACTGGTTTTGACAGTGTCTATGTAGTGGTGGACAGATTTAGTAAAATGAGTCATTTTATACTTTATAAAACTACTCATGATGCTAGTTACATAGCTCATCTCTTTTTCAAGGAGGTTGTAATGATTCATGGCTTACCATTAAGCATAGTTTCAGATAGGGATGTTAAATTCATGAGTCACTTTTGGAAGACTCTATGGAATAGGTTGGGAACCAATCTGTCATTTGGATCTGCCTATCATCCTCAGACCAATGGCCAAACAAAGGTGGTCAACAGGGTGCTAGGTAACCTACTGAGGTGTCTAACAAAGGAATATGGATAGACTTGGGATATGGTCATCTCACAAGCTGAGTATGCCTATAATGATAGTGTCAACATAACTACAAGGAAAAGTCCTTTTGAGGTTGTGTATGGGATGCACCCAAGAGGTATTTGTGAACTCAGAGATTTAGGAACCATGGAACATAGAAGTGGACATGCTGAAGACTTCAGTCAGACCATGAAAGAGATACAGGAGCAGGTGAGGAAGACAGTCACCGAAGCTACACAAAAGTTGAAGGAAAAGGTAGATCAATCAAGGAAGGATGTACAATTTGCAGTGGGTGATTATGTCATGGTTCACCTCAACAAGTCTAGGTTGTAGAAGGGAGTCTCAACCAAGCTCCAGATGAAGAGAGTAGGACCATGCAAGATCTTGGCCAAGTATGGGAAAAGTGCATACAAGGTTGAACTATCTACTGACTTAGGAATCTCACCAGTTTTTAATGTTGCTGACTTGATCAAATATAAAGGATCGGTCAAGGAATTGGATCAGAATAGTCAAGAGGTCTTCAAGGACATCAGTAACATATCACTACCTAATCAGGACAAGCACCAAGCTGAGAAAATCTTGGAATCAAGGGTACAAAAATCTACAAGGCACAAGGTGTACATGGAGCACCTAATCAAGTGGAAGCATAACCATCAATTAGAAGCTACATGGGTACAAGAGGATTAGTTCAAGAAGCTTGCGATTGATTTTTCTTTTCTCTCTCCTTCTCCTTCTTAATGTTCATGCTAGGAGGGGGAGAATGGTCCAGGAGCACCTAGGAAGCACCTGGGAAAATTGCTTAGGAAATAGGAAAGTTTTTGTTTTTTTCCTTTCTTATGTTTGAGGTCATGTGGACCATTTCTTTATGAGTTAGGCTTAAATAAAGCTTAGTCAGGAGCTATCGATAGAGTTGTTGTTATGAGTTTTGACACTCAAGTTTAGTAATTAGCTTGGATTTGCCATTTAGAGTAGTGTGTTTTGCAAATTTTGAAAAGGAGAGTTTGTAATGACTTAGCCAGCCATGGAATAGTTGTGGCTCGAGCCTAACTAAATTTGAATGTGTACTTAAGGTGTACCTCAACCTATGGGCAAGGTTGGAAGGTTTGGAGTTTGAAAAACAATTTGTAATTGGCAATTCCCATGAATGCAAAGCGAGGACAGCAGACAGATTAACTATATTTATTGTGTTTGAGTTCTTGATTGTGTATTCATGAATTAACCAGGCATATTAGATTGGTTGGAAGGAAATGTAATTGTTCTTAGAGGCTTTGGTGAACAGTAGAGTAGCTTAATCATCATTGCATAGTTTGTTTCTTAGTTTCTTGATTGCTTTCTTTTGCTGATCAGTCTAGTAGTTGTAGATTATGGAGTCTTAGACCTCTATCTTCCCCTATACCTAGTGTATAGCCTATGGGGGATGAGGCTGAGCTCCATACCTATAAATAATGTAGTTTTAGGAGTCTTTAGGAGGAGAAAGTCCTTGAGGAAAGTCACCTCCTAGGTGAGCTTGGCAATGCCCGGCTAGAAAGGACAGTGCTAAAAAGCACATATTTTGCAGGGTAGGCTTCTCCAGGGCAAACCCCATGGTAGAAGTGTGGAAGGAGGTCCCATAGAGGCCTGGTACCAAGGAGGAGACTTCAACAATTGGGATACCAAGCAAACTCTTTGATAGACCAACCGGGTGGCCAAGAATTGGTAAAAAAAACCCTAAAGTTTGCTAAAAGAGGAGGACAGTCCTGTGTATGACCAAAGAAGACTTATGGGTTTTGAAATATCAAAGAGGATGGTCTAGGTACCAAGAATCCATGAAAAAGAAGTAGGTTTCTTTGGAGAAGTTGTGAGCAATATCTTGTTGTCCTCAGCTAGAAGATTTAATTGGGGGCTCAAGGCTTGTAGCCTTTTTAAACCCTAAATAAGGGTTTGGAATGAGCGATGGAGAAATGGTGGTTAATGGTGGTCCAAGAAGCCTGATAGGATGCCAAGGAGCATATTGACATGTAATGACAACCCTACAAGGATCTAGTTGTGAGTTATGTGAATTTGGCCTTTAGGGAGGATTAAGGGTCAAGGTGAACAGAGGCTAAGCACCAAGAATTGGTTGTGTAGTATGACAATGGTTGGAAGAGGGGATGGCCAGTAGAACCAGGGGTATCTACAGATGAGTTAGGGCCTAAAGGTTAAGTGGTGAAAGAAGCCACATAAGGGGATTGCTGAGCTGAGACCCGGAACATGGAATTGTGAATGCTTTCATCCAAACCCTCTTACACCAAAAAACATAATAGGGGAAAGAGGATTCCCCAATGAGCTCCTAGGATTTTTCACCTGGGAGCTTGGTTAAGAAATGTGGCTCTCTTTGACCTAATGATATACTTTTTGGGCGAGTTCTTTCAAAGGATTAAAGGTTGTGAGGATTAAAGTGATGTATGTGACCAATATTACCCAAATTCAATAAACTAGAAATGCAAACGATTTATTAACGCTAAGCCTAAGAAATGAAAAGTGCTAGAAAACACATAATTATATGCAAACATATACAAAATGACCTAAGAATGTATACTAAAGTGAACATAAATGAATTGGATAGAGTGTGTGCACTTGGAATTTGAAGAAGGATCTAATGGAGGTATGGAATGATGATGAAAATGTTCCAAAAGCCGAAAGGGACACTTGTGCCAGTTTGAGTGACCTAGTCCCAGATTTGAAAAAACTAGTTCAAATCCCATTTCTTCCAAATGGGTGTCTAAAAATGTGAAAATAACTAAAAGGCATATCTAGTGGGGCTATTTCACCATTGTTGTAAATTTAGTGCTCTTCTATATTTCTAGAAATTCGGAAGGGGAAACAAAAGCCCTCAGCCTGCACTTCAGTTCTTCACGAATACCCGCTTTTGAAACTCTAATTTTTGGGCCTGAAAGTGACTTTTGGTGGATGTTTAGACTTTGAAAGCAAGGAGAGGTCTTCAAAAATTCATCAAATATCTTCAATGTATGTAAATCTAGAAACAAACAAGGAGAGAAAGATAAAATGTCAATTATTAAGGTTTAGGGGTTTGCCTTAGTAAAACCCCTTTTAGGTAACTAAACCAAAATGAATAGAAATAATGTAATGAAGCATGAAACAATGGATTAATTGAGTAAGTTACCATTCCATGATGATAGATCTTGTTGTGTTGCAACAATTAACCCTTGACTGCTTCAGAAATGATGTCTTGTTGACTTGGAATGTTCAAACCCTAGCTTTCTTGAGAAGGAGAGAAGAGTGATTAAGAAGAAGAGAGGTGAATTCAAGGATTGAAGATTAGGGTGAAAAAGATGATAAAAGCCCTTATTTATACAATTTGTGCCCTAATTTTCCCAAAATAAAACCATATAGGATGACCTTAGGGTTTTAGAGACAAAATCTTGAAAGAATTTTACGTTAAATTTGAATGTTATGCCACATGGGACTAGGTCACCCAAGGTGGTGACCTATTCCACTTGGGAAATTTCCATTTGGTTGTCAGTGATTAAAGTGTGATTATTATTGTTTGTTAGGATTGTCTCACAAAACACACAAAAATAAGGCATGCAAAGACATTAAGGGGTCATTATAGTATGAGAAAAGGGTTTATTTAGTGATGGCAAGCCTAGGAAAGTGCAAAAATGAATTAAAAAACCTTACAAAACTTTAGACTAAGGCTTGGAAAGGGGTAAAAAGAGGTTAAAAATGGTCCAAAATCCATAAGAAAGGGTCCAAATGAGTGAAAACTGTCAAGTCTACACTTTTTCCCGACACAGTTTCAGATCTTGCAAACATGGGAGAAGGTTAATCTTGATGTTTTTTGTGTTCTAGCAAACATGCTTGTGATTTGGGGCTTCAAAAGGCCTTTTCCAGAGCTACAATGTGTTTCTACTCGATCCAGTTGGACTAGTAAAGAATTTTTTGTGTATGAAGATTTTTGCAGTTGTGACAAATGTTCTTGAAGGTTTCTAAGAGATGTTTCAATATCTAGTGAAGCATGTTGGGTGATCCACATATTATCATCTTGTTGTAGATGTGCGTACTTCAAAGATCTTTGGTGTTTTCATTAGGTTCGGTTGACCTGGTGTTTACATGTTACATGAAGTTTTTACATCGAATTAAGGAAGCATGTGATTGATCGAAGATGTTGTTTGGGTCTTAATTAAATGTGTAATTAGTCCTCTTTCATTTTTATCCACAGTGAGAATATTGAGTAGCCGACCTAGTTAGAATTTTTAAAATGAAGGATATACATCTGACCTTGGAGATTGCTTCTAGGGTTGAAAATTGTATAAAATAAAGTCAAGATATTGTGAATTGAGTAACAAGCAAGTGAAGTGTGTGAACAAGTGCAGAAAACTGAATCAAGGTAGCAATAATTTGATGTGCTAGATTCCTAAAAGTAGTGAGTTGACGGTGTTTGCAATCTTTTGATCAAGCTATAGATGTGTGGAAACTATTGTGGTGGATATTTATTTATATTTCTCTATATGTAGGTCGTGTACCTCTTTCTAGATAGTGATTCCATGTAGGCAGTGAGCCTTTGATTTAGATAGTAAGGCCTCTGGCAGTGAGCCTTTATATTTGGTATTGTATTATTACTATATTGCGAGTTAATCCTCACCGTGTTTTTCCCTCATTTTATTTTCCATGTAAATCTAGTGTCTCTAGTGTTTGCTTTCTATTATTTTCATTTCATGTTTATTCTAAATAACAGATTAAGATAAGGTGAAATTGATTAAGGATAGAAGTTAAAGTGATTTGGTACAATTGATTCACCCCACCTCTCAATTGTATTGTGCATTTCAACACCACATAGATGAAACTCATTTCCCAAGGTGGTGAATGGGTCCCACAAGGGCTATTTTCCATACTAAAATGTTGGGGAGTGAAAAATTTAAGCTTTTATCTTGATATTGTCGGGTTTTTGACCAAAATATGCCTTGTGATTCATAATATGGGGTGATAGGGTCCTATTAATGATGATATAAAGGTTATTAATGTGAAAGTCTAAATAAATACACTTTACAACACTAAATTATGGAAAAATTTAGTCCATTTAGCTTAGAAAGGCCCTAAATCCCATGTGAATGTGTAAAAAAGATTATAACATTAGATTAGGTCAACCTGATTTACAAGTCTCCAAAATTTAATGTGAAGATGTAAATAAATATATTTTACAACACTAAATTATGGAAGAGTTAAGTTAATTTATCTTAAAATAGACCCAAGACCTAATGTGGATGTGGAAAACACCTCACAACTCTACATCATGGTGACATTAAGTCCAATTTATCTTGAATTAAGCAAGTTCCACTTTTTTCTACACTACACCTCCCTAGGAGGAGATTTTTTAGGAGAAATACAAAATAAGTGTTCATGCTATTCAAAGGTAGGTTCTTCTAAAATGACTGCATCGTAGGTAGGGGAATGATCAATCATTGAATAGTGAGGTTGTATGAAATTTACTTCTCTTTGTTTAGATTTGTTTGAAAAAGCCTTAGTGGATGATCCTTGTGAGATGAAGTCATCAAGAGATTCATCTAACATATCAAAGTCATCACTACTAAAAATGTTGAGGGTTACGCTAACTTGGAAAAAGGGTTTTGACATACTAATCATAAATGTATGCTTGTTTACATTTAACATTTTAATTTTTTGCATTTCTTCTATGTTGATCCTCTGCCTGTGTAGATTGGTAGTATTGTTTATGGTCTTCATTAGATAATATATCCTAATTTATAGCTACTGGATTGATGGAGAGTGAAATTTGTGTTCACATATGTGTGAACTAGTTCGATAAAATTGTTTGTCTATGGATTGGGAGAGATGTCTCTTCTCTAAAATCCTCTGGTGGTGTATCTTATATCTTGTGGATGTGGAAGAAGTTTGATATTGATTTATCTTTGTTCTAAAAAACACGCTCATGGTTTGGTGCTCTGAATGAATTACTCCAGACAGACTATGTGTGTCTGCACAGTCCAATTGGACTATTGGGAATATTTTTGTGTATAAAGATTGTTGGAGTTGTTGTAGATGTATCTAAAGGTTTCTAAGAGGTGTTTATGTGTCTATTGAAGAATTTTGTGAGATCCACATGTCATCATCTTATTGTGGATGCATGCACTCCAAATATCATTGGTGTTTTCATTAGGTTTGGTCGACCTAGTGTCTACACGTTACATGAAGAATTAGCATTGATTCAGGAAGCATGTGATTGATCCAAGATGTTGTTTGGGTCTTGATTAATTATGTATTTGGTAAAATCTCATTCTTTTCCACTGTAGGAATGTTGATTCGCTGACCTAATTTAAATTTGTAAACTGAAGGATGTGTAGCCGACCTTGGAGAAAGTTTCTAAGGTTGAAGATGGTATAAATTCAAGTCAATATGTTGTGAATTGGATTTGAACAAGAGTGTCTGAAATAAATGTGAAGAGAAGAGTGTGCAAAAGTGTGAATCAAGTAAATAGTACTTCAATGTGTAGATTCCTAAAAGTAGTGAGTTGATGGTGTCTACAATTATTTGATCAAGGCTACAAATGTGTGAAACATTTTTTGGTGGATTTTCTTTTATATTTCTTCGTTTGTAGGAAGTGATCCTCCCTCTAGATAGTGAGTCCTATCTGTTGGCAGTGAGCCTTTGTATTCAGATAGTGTGTCCTTTTTGGGCAGTGATCCTTTTTATTTGATTTTGCATTACTATTATATTGTGAGTTAATCCTCATCATGGTTTTTCCCTCATTGGGATTTCCACGTAAATATGGTGTCTCTAGTTTCTGCTTTCTGTTATCTGCATTTCATGTTTATACTTAATAACATATTAAAGTGAATGTGGAAATGATTAAGGTCAAAAGTGAAAGTAATTTGATACAAATTATTCACCCCCCCTCTTTGTTGTCTTGTGCATTTCAACACTATATGCACTTTCAATAATGCAAGATGAAATGCAAGAATGAAGGCAACCTAGATCTAGGACCTTAGTGAACACCAAGTCAGAAAAATGAATCTCCAAAATATTAGGTTCACCAAAATGAATAATAGGAAAAATGGATGCTTTATAACCTAGGTCATAGCTCACCATTCTTCTCCCATTATCATTCAAGGTTGTCCTAGGATCCCAAATTGGATTGAATGTCAACACAAAGGTGAATCAATTCTCAACAAGGGACACCTAGGAAGGTTCCTTACGCTTTAAGGGGTTCACCACCAAGCAAAAGCTTGGAAAAGAAAAATTGATATTCAACTCACAAAACCTAATAATGTAAGCCAAATAATGAGTGCAAATGACAAAATTAAGTAACAAGCTAGGATATATGTACCTGGGAAGTCTAGAAATGGGATAAGGATTTTTGAAATGAAAAAATGCTATCAAAATATATTGTAGGGAGGGCTAAGAAACCCTTACTATTGTCATAATCATATTGCCATTTTTTGGGGTAGATGCAAAATCTTTGGATGTTGGAAAATAATCTCTAAGAATCTCTACAAAATACCACTTGGAGGACTAAGATGGCCTACTACCGCCTTAGTCCCGATCTGAATTTTTTGCAAATTTAAAATGTGATTCTAACGTTCAATGTCTGCACCTCCTTCTTCTTAGATCTCAAGTCTTGAAACTTTCGGATTTGGCCTATAGGCGACTTTTCGTGAAGATACCAACTTTTTGTAGACACTTAAAAATGACTTAGGCCTGCCAGCTCTATTTTGCCACTTTCGTCCTGACATAATTATGTCCTTGGTCCACATTCGACTATTAATTAAGTGATTCATTATTATTTAATTAATTCATGTATATTGTATTCTTCATGATTATTAAATAAACAAATTTTATTTATTTATTCAATACATCATTAATTGTCTATTGTCTTCTTACAATTAAATAAATTTATTAATTTATTTAATTAACTTCTATTCATTTATTCTTCTTGATTATTAAATAAATGAACTTTATTTAATGTTTTTATAATATGTCAATAATTCTCATAATTAAATGAATTTATTAATTTAATTAATTATCGGTCATAATACTCTAAAATAAATGATTATCTTTAATTATTTAATTAGCTAATTTAACATTTCTCTCATTTTAAATAAATGAAACTATTTAAAATGATTTCACTTTATTAACTATCACTTCATTTTAGTAAATAATCTGAAAAAGATTATTTATTGTCACATAAAATCCTTATTTTGAATTAATTTAATTCAAAATGGTAATCTTCTTGCAAAAATCAAGTAATTGAGCAAATTCTTGATTTTCCAAATTTGCTTTTCAATTCAACTCTTATCTTATTGATTTTTCGAATCTTACAAATCAAGTAATCTTTATCTTCTTGATTTTTGAAAATCTTTATCTTTGCTTAATTATCACATTTATTCTTGACTGCCGATTTGATTTTATCAAATGACATCTTGGCCACTCATTTAACAATCTAGCCCTAACCCTAATTAGGGATTGTTGCATTAAATATCATCCACTAATTTTAGGCTTTATCAGCGTTTAATCTCATTTGTGCATCCAAAATTGTATTTTCTATAAAATGTCAATTTTGCTCACAATTTAGGAACCACTTCATTATTATAGACATTTTATGCTTAGATTTTACTTGGCACTTAGCTTATTTGATTTGATTACTTTTCACATGCATAGTCTTTTGTCATTCAAATCCTTCAAAACTTGCATAGGACATTCTCATAGTTAAATTGCTTGCACACTCGATCTAAGGGCAACACTCATACACTGCAAGCTAGAAGATGCTATGGAGGTGAATCATGGAAGCTTCAACGAATATCAAAGTAAAACCATTCTTGTTTTAAGATTTCTTTGTGCTTCATAACTTCTTTGGGTTTTTGTTTATTTAATCTATTTCGCTAAAACTTACCTCTAAATAACCCATTGATACATTGGTGAACCTGATGTCTCTTTGTTTGATCATTACTTTTTGTAGGTTTTTGTTACAAAAACTTGCATTATCTAATCAATTTGTGAGTTTTTGTGAAATTGCAGATTTTTGGTGAAGTGGCCGGAAGTTATTAAAACCGTCCCAATCATCTAATCACGAAAAATTCCACATATAAGATGAAGGTAAACGATTTATGGGTTCTTTAGATCTCGGTCTCATATTTCCACAGCTATTTTATGATTTGAATTTCAATAAAAAAATAGAAAAATTTATGTCATTTTCAATTTTGTTGTTGTAAAAAGAGAAAATCTGTCAAAAAGATCAATCAATGCAATCTCACATAGCTTAAATAGGGGTTCAATTCACAACAAATTTTCAATTTCAGATTTGCAAAAGATTTCTAATTTATATTTTTCAGCATTAGATAGATTCTAATTTAGTTTAGAGTTTAATTTAGAAACTAGAATTTAGATTTTAACATAGATTCTAATTTAGATTTTGAATTTGAATTAATCCTTTAGATTTAAATTTGATTTTAACTTTGTGTTAGCTTTTTAGATTAGATATTTTTGGTTACTAATCCTTGTTGGTAGCATGTGGCATTTACATTTCAAGGGTCCAAGACAATTTGTTCAAACTACTAATTTGTGGTTTTGCAGATTCGTTTGTCCAAGAAATTCAAATTTGAAAACATTGTGCTTGTTTTTTTAGAGTAGAAAATATTTCATTTGGTGCACTTAAAATTAACATGTCTTCCAGATTGTCTGATTGTGTTTGAAAGTGGTAGGTGAATATCCTCTCACCCTATGCAAACTAGGTGATTAGAAAGCCAGATCCACTTTGTTTATGTGTAATCCTGATGCAATAACCGAAGTATCCTCTCCCCTTGCGCAGTCATGCGATCCTGGGTGTAAGAGAAATGATTATTGCCTCTAGAAATTGGGCCTGCCTGGGGATTTCATCACCCCAATGAGAATCAAACCAGCAACGGAGCTAAAGCCAAGCTATCCCCGACTGGTATATAAATGTGAATCTTAAGGGAAAACCTAAGATTACTAGTGTGGATGTGTCATACGGACCAAGTAGTACTCCCCAAAACCCTATTGAGATTAGCCTCTTCAGGTTGGAGTGCCTCCTAAATGGAGATTAATCTTATGCCCCATGTATGGCCACTCGAATGGGGGTCCCGAATTAAAAAATCTTGTGTAGTAAGCCAAAAAATTTATATTTGCTAGTACAACACCATTCGGTGTGAAGCCTTCTACATCTTCACAGTCTTTAGTTGAGGTGATCAATCTTCCATGGGAGTTTCATGGGGGTTTGAAGCTTGGTTGGCCTGAGAAGAGAGTGCACTATAAGGGGTAGCCTATGCGACCAAGCTTCTGAATTCACACGCTACTGATATGTGGTTGGGGAAACCCATGTGGAGTCTAGTGAATACTATCCTAGCTTAACCATAGGATTGTACTTGTTTTCTTATGTGCTTGATTAATTTTCAAAATATCATTATTTTCAAGTGTTTTTTGGATACTAAAACGAAACAAACAACATTCAAACATCTTGAAAAAATTAGTCAAACTTTAAACAATTCGGGCTTTTGACCACAAATATCTAAAATTTGACTTTTTTACATCCCGCAATGGATTTGCTTCCTGTAATGACGTAATCGCTTGATAAAAAACCAAACACTATTTCATACTAGAATTCAAGTCCAAACATCTTAGCCTACTGCCAAACATATTTTTCAGAAAGTCTTGTTTAGAAACCAGAATTGAAATTGCTCGAAAGATCCATCATTTGCTTTCATTAGCTTGTATTTTAACCATATGTTTAAAATTCCCAAATTTTAGTTGCATTCCCTAGGTTTCATAATCGTCATTTTTAGCATAAATTTGTCCTTAGTTTCATCTTGGAAAACTTTGGATTAGGCCAAATCTCCACACTTTGCAAAAACCATTGTTTTCAAAACTAGGTTATCTTGGGACTTGGTCATTATTCCTCTTTTCGGTCCTTGTCCTTTTTTTGAGAACCTCCAACTCAATAGTCTCGTTAGGCAGGATCACTCGTCATTTCGACCTTGTCATTTAGTCCCTTTAGCAAGTCCCTTTTGATAACCAAAATTGAGAATAAGTCAACCTTAGGGTGGTTAGGCAAACTTTTCTCCAAATATTTTCCAAACTTAGTCCTCATTTTAAACTTAGACTTTGCATTGTCCATCTCTAGTCCTCATTTTGAACCTAGACTTTTCATTAATCATCTTAGTCCTTATTCGACACTTTGGCTTTCACAACCTTGTCATCTTTCATCAATAATTTCCTTAGACAAACTTCATCATCACCTTGCATTAGCATCCTTTATCAAAAATCTGAAAAGATAGGTCTTGCACCAACATCCTTTATCGAAAATCCAAAATCATAGTCTTGCATTGTCATCCTTTATCCAAAAATACAAAAACATAGGCTAGTGTCATCCTTGCATTTGGTCATCATTTTCATCACTCTCATTTGAGAAATTCCCTTTTATGGTGGAAAATAAACTCCAAAGAAAGAAAAGACAAATGGCAAACTTTGGACAAGATTCTAATTCCAATGTCACCAATCACACTTGTGACCCAAATTGGACTTTTGACGACCCATTTAGCAACACAACTACTCAACCTCTCATGACCATACCATACTCATCAAACAACCCTTTCAAACTATTCTTACATAAGGATGAATATGGACAAATACTTGAGGAAAACCTAGAGGTAGCGACACAAGATCCTGAGGCCACCTACTTCATAGAACGAATGGTCTTATATGACAGAGACAAATATTTAGCCATACTTTTAAGTCAAGGAGCTAAATTAACTGATGGCTTTGACATTAATACTTTGAGACCACCATCTCTTGACCATAATGTCAACAATACAAATAACATGTCCAATACTGGTCAACCTCAAAACAACACAAACAATACCTTTTTTGATGCTACCTCGCAAACTGTCACAATGACCATGATTGCTACATCCAACATTCCAAACAATTCCAATTCAATAAATGCTACATCCATTGGAGGAACACAATTTGTCACATTTCCTACACTATCCACAACATCGTCACAATTGGTTGGAGCCACCTTTGGGTCCTCTGCAATGTGGGCAAGTTATTCCAATCCTCTATTTACCACTTTGGTAAATGCCTTGGGGGCAACATAAAGCCATAAAAATCCTCCATTGATGACTACAAATAGTACCATGAGTGCATCCTAATCATATCCTCTCATTGGTACCTCACTTAATCCTTTGGGTGGAGGTAAACAACGTCTTTTTATTCAAGGACCATAAATAAATGTTAACATGTCAACACAGTTTAATACCAACCCCTTCCAAGGAAAAAACATGAATATCCCTTCAAGATAGTTCCAACAACCCTGAAAATGAAATCAAAACACACAACATATGACATCTATCGGACACCAAAATATTCTTGGTCACCATATTCCCCAAATATCGACCCAAATGGCTGGGGGACATATTCTGACATATTCATCCCATATTCATACCCAACAACACGTCCCCAATCCAAAACACATCATACACATCACAACAACATATCCTTCAACAACACACCAACATCCACTTACAAATGGGGACCCAGGGTGTACCAATCAATCCTATGTATGGGGCCACAAATGACCCTACAATCAATGCCTTGCAAGCTAAGCTAATGGGTCTTAAAAAGACCATAGAAAAGATACAAATATCTGGTAAGAAAACAAAAGTGTCATATTATTTATCTGTATATCCCTTTGACATGGACTTATGCATGCCACCATTTCCTTTGGGATATGTGTCACCTAATTTTACCAAATACAGAGGAAAGACAAATCCTATCGAACATGTTCGAGAATTCGTGACCAACTATATGGACATCACCTATGAACAAACATACTTGATGAGAATCTTTTCTAAAAGTCTTGCAAGTCTCACCCTTGAATGGTTCTCCACTCAAAAGGATATCCAAACATGGGATGAACTTAAACGAAAATTCAAAAAAAATTATGCCTACAACATTGACATGGACACCTCTATTACTAGCTTATGCAATATCACGCAAGAGGACGTTGGTGAAACGTTCGTCCCATTCTTCCAAAAACGGAGATGTCTAGCTAGTCATTGTCAGATTGACATACCCAAAAAGGAAAAGGTTGAAATGTTCATACAAAAACTTCTACATCACCTAAAATATGTAGTGCAGGTGCATTATTGCACAACTTTCATGGACCTAGTCGAAAAAGGTGTCCAGATTGAGAAAGCCCTTATTGCAAAGGGAGGGCTACAATACGGTCCTAAAAACGCAAATTCAAATCCTCCCACTGACAAAAATAAATACTGGGTCAAGAATAAATACATCACAAATGATGGTGTGGTTGATGCAAAAACCAATAATGCAACAAGTCATGTACTCACCATCAAAGGAATTCAAAATCAAAATGCACCTCTCACCACACCCACACCAACTGCCAATGCTATTCAAAATTATCATACTCAATTTAATCAAAGCCAGTCGTGTCAACCACGACAATTTCAAAAATGCACATACACTCCCTTAGGTGAGCCTATCGCAATTGTCTTAAAGAAACTTATCCAAAATGGTGTCATAAATTTGGAAGAACCTAAACCATATGACCCTGGTCAGTTCAAGCCATCGTGGTGGGATGATAATGCATTTCATGATTATCACTATGTTAAAGGGTACAAAACTTCCTCTAGCTACTAGTTGTGAAATATTGTGCAAGACCTTATTGAAAACCATACCATTGAGTTAGGAGGTCAACAGTTTGCGTCTAATGCAGACCATACAATCCACAAGAACCCACTATAGGATCATGGTTCTTGTAACCCCTCCTTGTCTAGCATAAAGCATAACAATAATCAAGCCAATCACATATGTCTCGCCTTCAATTATTCTGGTGGTACCATCATTAACAATCTTCACGTTACTGATGAAGATAACTGTGTCAATACTTTTACCATTAAAAAGGCCCCAAAATGCAATGTCACAACACATAAAGGCAAGGTCACCATCCTAGGTCCCTCTGCACGTGAACCTAAAATTACCATACCTGGTTCATCTGTCAGGCAGTCAAAACCTAACCGAGAGTTGAACCTTATTGAGCAATGGAAAAAAACACCCACCCAAATATCCATCCTTGAATTGTTCCACATTTCACCTACACATAAGGCCATCCTAGATAAGGTTCTTCAAGAGTCTTCTGTCCCAAACAACATTGATGTCAATCATTTTAAAACCATGGTCGGATATCTAACTTCACCTCACCACATTACCTTTTTAGAAAGTTACTATTCCTCACCCAAACCATCTCATAATGATGCCCTTCATATCAAGGTTTTTGTCCACAAACATAAGGTTAGATGAGTCTTAGTAGATGGCAAAGAAGGATTGAACATCTTCTCTTTAAAATTGGTTAAATCTCTTGGCTTCTCTGATGCATGTGTGGATTCTACCAAGAGCATTATGATCAAGGTGTATGATGATGAAGAACGTGCTTCTAAATCCATCATCACAATTCCAATTCGTGTGGGTCCCATTATTATAGGTACAACATGCCAAGTCCTAGATCGTAACATACATTACAATATCTTACTTGGTCTCTCATGGATTCATGCCTTAGAGGCCATTCCTTCCACATACCACCAATTCCTAAAGTTCCCTTCTGATGGTACTGAAATTACTATCCCAGGAGATCTTGATCCATTTCAACACTGTACCAATCTGAGAGCCACTGCTGAACACTAGGTACCCATTAATCAGGAAGCCTCAACTTCCACCTCTTCCAAATATATTGACTCATATGCCCTCACCAAATCATCCATTCCATCGAATTCCATCGCACCATCCTCCTCGGCCTCCATACCAAGTAAGGGCATTTAGATCCAGGACCTTGGTTGTGGGGAATTCAAACTAAATATGGCTTACTGTATCACCACAATACCTGAGCCGCCTAAAGTCTATGGTAGACCATGTTTCACAGTCGAGCCCAAAACAACTATCAAGGTTCCACCACAAAGTTTTTTCACACTATGGGGTGATATGGGTAATGAATTCATTATCGACATAGCTAACTAGATCTATAAAGACCTAGAAGAATTACCCCCACTACCAGTGCATCTCTATGGAAAAGGCTATGACATATGCAAGGCACTGGGTTTTGATGGCACAAGTGATCTTGGAAAGGTCAAAAATGGAAGAAGAGAACATGTCATTATCTTTGCAAGACCAAGGTGCATTGGTCTAGGGTTTGACCAACTCAGAATTGATGATCAATGTACCTATGAACTTTCAAGTGAGGACATAACAGCTACAAAAAGTGTTGAGACACGTAAAGAAACCCTTACCGAAACTGGCTCTAATGAATGGGAATGGGGATTTGAGAAAACCCTTAGAAACTATGATATTGGCGAACTCTTCCTGGAACCTGGCCAACCCCCCTTTGAAGAATGATTCCGATAAGAATACAACATTGATCCTCTTGACCATCATTCTAAAAATAAGGAATGGGTAAGCATTCCTTGGGATCCAAAAGAACATAAGTTGTAGTTGGCAACATCTGAATTATCCCACCCCATTCTCAAGCCCACCCATGAGCCTGACATGCCTGAACCTACTATCCATGCCCCTTGAAATTCCATCCAGTAGTCATGCTTTTGATACCTTTGTGCCCTATTATGACTATGAATTCAACTCATCTGAATCTGAATATGGTCCATCTATTGCATTTGACATGGAAGTTGAAATTGACAACTTTTCCTTCACACTTGAGGCTTCAATTTGCACAATTTCTGCATCTTCCCCATCTTTTACTAGCACTGATGATGGGATCTCCCTTGTTTACCCACAACTGATTGACTAGGACCAACAAGAAACACCAGTGATGAATATCTTTCAGAATGATGAGGCAATAGAAGAATTCATGGGGCTCTAGGAAGGCATAACATGGGGTGATCACAAAACAATATTTTCCATTGACCTAGATTGTGCATCTTACTTTGGGGAGACTATGCAATCCTCCAGTCACAAAAACATAGAGAATAAGATTAAAAATAAATGTCTTTAGGTGAAAACTGCAAGGTGCCTTCTAACAATAATATAGTAAAAATAAAGGATGTATCTGAAGGTGAAAACCTCTTTGAGGTGCCTAAGTATGGAGGATTGGACTTTCTTCTCATAACACAAGAAAAATCAGCAATGCTCATCGAAGTTAACATAGCTACACCAAAAAACCCCAAAATGGTTCTCTTGGCCACATCATTGTAAGAAGAAGAAACACTTGAATTTCAAAAATTCTTCATAGAAAGGAAAGTTAACTTCACATGGTCATATGTTGGCATGCCGGGCCTTGATCTATAATTGTTATTGCATCATCTTCCTCTAATCTCAGGTATAAAACTAGTCAAACAAAAATTACGCAAAATGCATCCACAAATTGCACTAATTGTAAAGGTTGAATTAAAGAAGTTACTAGATGTTGAGTTCATAAGATCAATAGACTATGCTAACTGAATATCCAACGTTGTCCCTGTCACAAAGCCAAATGTACAAATCTGCATCTGTACGGATTTCAAAGATTAAAATAAGGCTTATCCAAAATATGATTTCCCATTGCTGAATATAGACATGATTGTTGATCTCACAACAGGGTACGAGATGTTGTCTCTCATGGATGGTTTCTCAGGCTATAACCAAATCTACATTGCAACTGAGGATCATATAAAATGACATTTACATGCCCATGAGAAACATACTATTGGAATGGCATGCCTTTTGGCTTAAAGAATGCAGGCACCACATACCAAAGAGCTATGACAAGAATTATTCATGACATGATGCATATCCTAATGGAAGATTATGTGGATGAAATTTTAGCCAAATATTTGACACGAAAGGATCATCTCGAGGTGCTGGACAAAATTTTTAGATAGCTAGAGGATTACAAGGTTTGTTTGAACCCAAAAAAATGTGTCTTTGGGGTTACTTCAGGAAAAATATTGGGCTGCATAGTTCCACAACGAGGCATAGAAGTTGATCCTAATAAAGTGAAATAAATTCTAGGCATGCCTCCACCAAAAGGAATCAATGAGTTAAGAGAACTTTAGGGCAGACTATAGTCCATCTGACACTTCATCACATAGTTGGCAAACAAGTGTCAATCATTTCAGTACCTATTATGCAAAAGTATCCCCTTTGTATGGAGATAAAACTTCCACATAGCCTTTGAACAAATCAAAGAATATCTATTGACACCAATTTTCCTAATGTCGCCCATTGAATGCAAGTCGTTGATCCTTTATGTGTTTGAAATTACAAATGCACTGGGGGCATTATTGGCACAAAATGACCATGAGGAGAAAGAAAAAGCCATATACTATATCAGTCACACACTTATAGGATATGAGTTGAACTATACAACCATTGAATGTGCATGCCTTGCAGTTGTCTTTCCAGCATAAAAACTAAGACATTACATGCTAAGTCACCAAACACACCTAGTATCTAAGATTGATCCACTGAAGTATCTCCTAAGTCGGGCAACATTGATAGGTTGTTTAGCAAAGTGGGTCATGATTTTAAGTGAGTATGACATACAATATGTCAAGTTCAAGGCAATAAAAGGGTAGGTAATAGAAGATCAGCTTGTAGATGCACCCATCCAAGGCACTCATCCACTAATAACTGATTTTCTTGATGAGTCTATCTTTCATGCAAAGCCTACATTACCCTAGAAACTATATTTTGACGGGTCTCATACTGGTCACGAATCAGGGGTTGGTATCTTCTTCATTACATCACAAGGGGAATAAATTCCTAAGGCATTCTAGATCGCCTTCCCTTGTACTAATAATATTATAGAATACAAAGCATTGGTCATAGGACTCAAGATCACAATTATATGGAAAATTCACACATTGCTCGTATTAGGGGATTCTCAGTTAGTTATCAACCAATTGAATGATGATTATGAAATAAAAGATGAAAATTTTCTTCCCTACAAATGAATGGTGGATAGCTTCCTGACATATTTGAAATTGATTGCCTTTGAAAAAATTCCCAAGACATACAATAAGGCAGCTGAAGCAAAGGTTACTATTGGATCTCTCTTAGACATCCCCAAAAATGTGTCACAATTTGAGTTCTTAGTCGAACAACTATTGATGTCAGCATATGAAATCCTTGACTTAGAAATGGTTTGCAAAATTATTGGTCCCAGTTCACCTTGGTACCAAGACATCTATGACTATCTTAAGTCCCAAACCCTACCACCCAACCTTTCCAGTAACCAAAGAAAGTCCTTTATATGAAAAGCCACCTAACACACCATTGTCAGTGACACCCTATACCATCATGGTTTTGATAAAACCCTTCTTCATTGCCTCAAAACTGATGAATCCCAAACAACTTTACAAGAAGTACATGTGGGTATATGCAGATCTCATTCGAGTGGTCTGACTTTAGCTAGGAAAGTCACCCGAGTTGGATACTACTAGCCGACACTAGAAAAATATGCTCTTTAATTTGTCAGAACATGTCATAAATTCCAGGTGCACAATGACCTAATCAATGCACCTGCGTAAGAGCTGAGACTGATCACTTCTTCATGGCCTTTTGCATAATCAGGACTCAACCTTGTGGGAAAGATCCATCCATCCTCGTCTAATGGTCATGAATTCATCATCATTGCCACTGAGTACTTTACTAAGTGGATTGAAGCCATCCCTCTCACTTACATCACCGGTAAGAAAATATCAAAGTTTATCCTTAATTACATCATCTGTCGGTATGGTGTCCCACAATCCATCATCACAGATAATGGGAGTCCATTCAAAAATGAAGACGTTTGTGAACTCTATGAGCGATTCCACATCCAACATCATTTATCCATCCCATATTATCCACAAGGTAATGGTCAAGTTGAGACATCAAATAATACAATTTTTTGCATTCTCAAGAACACCGTCAATGATGTTGGCTGAGATTGGCACCTACAACTTAATCATGACTTATGGGCCTACCGTACTAGCATTCATACACCCACTTGAGCCACTCCATTTTACGTTGTCTACGGATCTGAGGTCATATTGCCCATCGAGGTCGAAATTCCTTCTCTTCGAGTCTCCTTGAAGGGAATGGTCAATGATGAAGAGTACAAATAGTCTCGCCTACATGAGTAAGAAATGTTACAAGAAAGATGAAAAAATGCCCTGAATCACTTGTAGGAATATGAAAATCGTCTCTCTTGGAGATATAACAAAAGAGTGATGTTGAGAAAATTTGAAATCGATGACTTGGTCCTCATGCAGAATCCAAGAAATCAGGCCAACCGTGAAAATCTTGGCAAGTTTGAGCCTAATTGGCTCAGTCCTTATATTATTACTGCAACATTTGATTCTGGAGCTTATTAGTTGGCCACACCTGATCGAGAATAGTTGACAAAACCCATCAACAACCTACATCTATGAAAGTTCTACACATAACATTAGAGAGCTTTTCTAAAACCTAAAAATACAAAAAAATATGAAAAATAAAGAAAAAATCATCCCTTGATGAAAACTTGGCAAACAGGCGTCTTGGTGACACCAAAACAAAAAAAAAAATTCAAAAAATAGTAAAAAGAAATAAATTCATCCAATAGTGAAAACCTAGTAAACAGGCGCTTTGGATAAGTACCATGGTGAAAACCTAGAAAACACGTGCCATGCATAGTTGATTGTTACCTTCATCATCTACAGTTACTCTAATCAACCCTTATCCGCTTTCCATAATCACAATGGCCTGACACATTCACAAAATTCATCCTAAGTCTTGTTGATTCTGGCCATGGTTAGCATTTGGTTGACATCACCCCTTGCATATCCTTGTCTTTCACCCCATGTCTGCCTATTTCCATATCATTTGACTTGGGTAATCCCTGATTTGTCTGGGGGAAAGACCTTTATCATGCAACTGCAATCGGTGTCGTACATGATCCTGCATTCAGACAAAGTCCTGAAAAAAGTCATAAAAATCTAAAAGAGTCCTAAAAAAAGTCATAAAAATTTGAAAAAGTCTTAAAAAATGTCATAAAAATTTGAAAAAGTCCTAAAAAAGACGTAAATATTCAAAAATGTCCGAACAAAATAAAAAAAATCCAAATCAAGGTCAAATCCCAAAAAAGAGTCAAAGTCAATGTGTGTCTTATCAATCCAATCGGTCACGTCAATCAATATTTTTCCCATGACCGAATTACGTTGTCTCTGTGCATTTGCCTCATAGGCAAGATTCATCTTTGAATCCATGAGACATTAGGTCAGTCTTTCTAGGTTTGTCAAAATCAGATCATGATTCAAAATTTTGTCCTTTGGACAAGGTCATTGGTCATGTCAAACTATGAGGTCTTTGAGTGCATGACGTAGGCAAGGCCATCAATTGATGAGCCCCCCGAGGCCACACTAGGTTTGTCCATTAGGTTTCATGGCACTACACTGGCACACACGTCAAAAGTCTTCAAGGACAAGTCATTTCCAAACATGGAAAAATCCTAAAATGAATTACGGCAGTCACTTATTCAACATGATAATCACACCAACACATCAACATCGACATGTAGTCAATAGAAGTGAACTTCAGTCAAACTCAGTCGAAACAAGTCAAATTTTCACAACTGGTCAAATTGTCCATTCTTGGTTATCTTTCAGATGTGTCTTTCTAAAGAATAGCCTCTGTCATTTATGCCTTAGGATGTGTCCTTCCTAGGCATCGTCACCACCATCTTAAATTTTGAGGGATCCTCTTGACATCTAAGGATCATTCCTCTCGACATCAATGTTCTTTCAGATGTGTCCTTCTGAAGACAAACCTCTGACATTTATGCCTTAAGATGTGTCCTTCCTAGGCATTGTCACTATCACCTAGCATTTTGAGGGATTCCTTTTGGCATTTAGGGATCAATCCTCTTGACATCAACATTGCTTAGGATGTGTCCTTCCTGAATTTGGAATTCTTCAACACTCGTCATCTTGGAATTGTCAAACCTTGACACCCTAGCGTCTCAACATCATCAAACCAGACATCTTGACATTAAAACACTTGGCATTCAGACACACTTGGAAAACACTTGGCACTTTTCTTTGGCTTTTTCATCATGTTACTAGTTTTTTAGCGAGAACCCAACAACAGGATTTAGAGAAACAAGGACCTCTCATGACGTTTATCTTGTATTTTGACACTCATGTTACTAGTTTTTCAATGACATCTCGACAATAATATTTAGAGAAATAGTGACGTCTCATGACGTTTGTCTTTCCTTTTGACACTCATGTTACTAGTTTTTCAACGAGATCCCGACAACAAGATTTAGAGAAACAATAATGTCTCATGACATTTGTCTTATCTTTTGATACAATTGTTACTAGTTTCGCAACAATGTCCTCACTACGGGATTTAGAAAAATAACGACGTATTTCGATAATGGCATTATTTTGTTCTTTTGGCAATCATGTTGCTATTTTCTCGAGGATGTCTTGGAAAAAGGATTTATAGGAGCAACAGAATTTCATGGCTTATCCTTCTTGTCCTTTTATACTTGTGGTTGGTTATGTTGGGTCTCAAAAATGTAGGTTTGAACCACGAGAGGTTTCCAAGCTCTCATAAGGCTTTTGGCCAACTAACAAGGTCAATTGATGCAATTGTACCTTCTGCTCTTCAGGCTCTGCAAAACCTAGGCGGGTGCACCTATCTTTATGTTGCAGATTTAAGATGTATTTCTTGGTGAAACAATCTATCCAAAATGGCAAAGGGAAGTGGATAGATAAGATTACTATAACTACTCCTACTGCACAAATGAAAGGTTTTTTTAATAAATTGTTTGATATGGATTTGTATCTCTGGGTTGTGGAAGATTAGTGTCTTCTATCCATATGGACAATGGAGTCAAAATGATATGTGTTTCCTCTTATTGGTTTAACTCTAGTTGTTAGGCACTCTGAAAATTCTATGGCTGGCATAAAAAATTCACTAAGTCTATGACTTGCATAAACAGTGCTGAAATGTTTCTCTATCAGGTTCTTCTTTAACTATCCAAAAGAAGTCTCAAAACCACTGTGATTTATTAAGAAAATTTAATTCTGGCTTGTAGAGACCAATTAGTCAAATCACACAAAATGGAATATATCTTGATAAATCAGGGAATATGCTTGATATGCTGATTTAAATGATTAAAAGACCTCAAGTTGGAGACAACCAAACTAAAGAGTATAAATTAATGCAACACAACAACTGAACACCAAAGAGAAATTCATTAGTTTAAAACATTAGTCTTCATTGTTTCTGCTTCAAAAAAAATTTGTACATTATTTCCATCGTAGTCCCTTCTCGGGAAAATTCTAACTACTGCTTTTTTCTCCCTCCAAAACTACTAATTTTTTCAAATTATTTATACATTACATCTCAAGGGTCGTGACCCTTCAATTTTCTAGTTATGACTGTTTGTTATTCCTGATAGAGATAAAAATATTTAATTAATTTGCCTTTCGGAAAATTAAATATTTTACATAGTTCGCCTTTCAATATTTCATTTTACAATTTTCCTTTACTTTTACTTTATGTCATACCATTCCTTACATTTCATTTAAAATACTGTTGTTTCTTTACTTTTATTTCCCCATGGCCGTTTGACAATTTTACCACTCTACCATGGTCAACATTCTACCTCCCCACAGTATCACAGTACTCTGACCTTGACTGTGCCGGTGTCGTTTATTACCTTACCACGCTACCGCGGGCTTTGAATTTTCCACCCGCGGTATCATGGTTCCTAGCTTTGGCGGTTACCCTAGCTGCTTACCATGTTACTGCGATCTCCTTTCTGACTCTCCGCGGTTGCGTAGTAAACGCTAACTGCTATCCTCCGTTTCCTTCCTGTCTTCCATTGACTACCTTTGCCGACCGCTACCTATTCATCGCCGCCACTACGGTCTATGAGATGACCCCTGTGGTACCGTGGTGGGATCTCGTAACTGTTGTTTGGCCTATAACTTATCGCCGACCCCGCTACCACAGTCTATGCTTAGACCACATGCGGTGGCATGGTAAATTCTTAATGCTTTCCCATAGCCATTAACTGCCACCGCCATACTGCGAGTCCATGGTGGGGGGCCATGGTAAAGCAGTATGACATGAATAATAAGTTTATAAAGTGTGTTAGGATTATAGAAGGGAAATGAAATGAATATTTTTGATGAAAATATTATGGAATTAAATGGGGGAGGTGAAATGTGAGGGCTATAAGGGAAAAAGCTATTTATAAAGGGCAGTGAATAATTCTATGAGAGATTTGGAAATATTAGGCTCAAAACAAGAAAAAACCTTAGGGTTTTTCATGGAATTTTTCAGTCCTAATAGTGGCTCTAGTTGGGGATGAGTGATTGTGCAATCACTACAAGAATCCAGGATATCTTTGGTAGAGCAGACCAAGCAAAGCCATGAAAAATGAAGGCAACGACAAATGGAGGGAATGAAAATTGAAGGACATGAAAATGGAGGGAATGAAAAGGATCCTAAACTACTGTACATGGAAAAAATATTTTTCCAACAAGGGAACCTCTGAGAATGTCCATGTACTGGCAAAATCAGATCCTCAAAAATTATTGTGCATGGAAGTGAATGATTAAAGAGGTTTGCTGGGAATTGTTAATGCACTGGCAATCCCTAATCCTCTGTACTTGCTATGGTTTCAAAATTTAAACCATAAAGGATGGCCCCAAGCCACCCAAAAGAGAAACCTGCATTTTCCTCTGTCATAGACCTTATTCTATTTTGAGCTCACCAGAGCTCTCTTGAAATTGTCCATTCCACCTATCCTGCAACATGCATTGTCATTAAAATCCTTCAAAAAAGCATTGTATTCAGCCTAATTCATATTCCTTTCACCACTCTGCATTTCATCATTCTCATTATCACATGGAAAATATTTATCACCCTCAACATACAAAGTATATTCACATTCAACAAAAAATTCATAGGCATGCTCACTGTCATATGTTGCTGAATGATCAGGCAGCTGTACTGGGGCCTGCAAATCTAAATACTCCTTGTGGCAACCAGAAAATTCAATCTCATCAACATTCTCCAGAACAATCAAATCGAAGCTATTCTCCATATCTTTCTTATTCTCAGTTGGCACTGACACACACTTTTGATTCATACAGTCATCCTCATATATACTTGAATCAAAAAATGTTGGGCACTCATCATCAATTATATGTAAACCAATAGCTTCCTTGTAGGGAAAATTTATTTAAATCACATACCTCCTTTTGGACACAAACAGACTTTTGATCAGCTTCAAAGAAATCCTCATTATTGTGATAGATGCACATGGGATCACATGAATTGTTACCTTCACTGTCAAAACAAAGGTAGGCTGGAGCCAAAACTTTGGACGCATCTTTAAGTGTACACTTTTGGTATTCAAGAGTTAACAAATTTGAAACCTTCTCACTATTGAGTGAACAAGTCTCTGCTTCCATATCTTCAACCATGTTTCCAACCTCTTCTTGATCTTCATAATAACTGCAACAATCATCCTATTGTAGATCAATATCCATAACTTCATCCTCACAATTTGAGTATTCAATGGATCCCTCATAACACACACTTTCACAATATTTTATGCGGGAGATATCTTCTACATCTTCACCCTCCTCATGCAAGCTTTCTGCCATGAATTTTTTCTTATCATCAATTGTGCCATCATGGTGTTGGTCTGAGAATGAGGGCTCAATTTGCTCATTTTTGCTTGCTTTGTCACCAACATATTCCTTATGAAGTGTATCTTCAAGAACATCTTCATCATTGTATTCCTCATCCAATATGTATGATTGACCACTCATATCATCATCATCTTCCAAGTCTGAACAATTGTCATTGGAAATATCAACTGCACATTTATCCTCCATTGGATGCATTATTTGATCATTCATGATATCGCTATTAGATTCGTTGTTGACAATATCCATGTACATTGTCCCAAGCATGGAATCAATAAATTTATTTGTTGCATCCAAGACACACTGCTTTAATGATCTTGACCAATGAGTTGATTCAGGCTTCGATGCTCTTAGAAATTGTGCAAAAAATAGGGGCTTTGTAGGCCTACAATGAGGAGGTAATTTCATACAGATACCTGCCATCCTGCTATATAGAGATCTCGCAGATTCCCCCTTATAACTCCTTATATCAAAAAATGAATCGAAGGGGGAAATTCCACATTTTGATTTTGTAATGGAGTCTTGGTTTTGAGTATGTACATCATCATCTTCTTCTTGATCATCATCTTTTTCCCCATACTGGCTCAAGAATATTTCTTTTAGATCCTCCCATGAAGATATACTTTGCACAGGAAAATTTTTAAACCATTCCCTTGCACTATCCCTCATAGATATTGAAAAAAATTTCATAATGACATCCTCTGGATAAACTTCAAAGCTGACATTGACATTCCAAAATCGTTCCATATGCTCATAAGATGATTCATTCCATTCTCCATGAAATTTAGGGATCTGCATAAAAATTTATGTCTCATCGCAGGGGTAAGCATCTAGGTAACCTTGGATATTACTAAAGTTAAATGGTCTATCAATAATTGAGACAAAATTTGGAGGGCCATATGGGTTTTGGTAGATCATTGATCTTTTTTCAGGAAATGGAAGATGATTCATATGAGGTAATGGTTGTGGTGTATAAGTGTTCTGCTATGAATAACACATACTACCTTCATTGTCGAATTCAAGTCCCAATTGCAACATTTGTTGTTTCAATTGTAGGTTTTTTTGTTCCTAGTATAACACTCGTTGTTTCATTTCTTCTAATTTTTTCCTTGTCCGGTGTCTTCTTTGTTCTTCTGTCATCTTGACAAAATGTTACTGTTGCACAATATCTATGCATTATATATCAAATCAAAACAGAGTCGCCACCTACTTTTCCAAAATTAGGAAAATGAAATAGATTATGATATTGGTTTGGTTTGTCCCCAGCAGAATCTCTAAACAAAATGTGAAAATTTTGTTGACTCTATAAATGGAAAGGCTGAAAAATCTTCCTGAGTAATTCCCCAATAGAGTCGCCAATTTGTTGGGCGTGACTCAGATGGGGAGCTGCAAACTACACAAGTATGATTCTCTAGCTGAAGACCAAGTTTGAAACTATTTTGACTTTATCAATGGATAGGCTGGAAAGATTTCTTGATGGGTTATTCCCTAGCAGAGTCGCCAATTTGTAGGGTATCAAAAATGCAAGTTTGAACCACGAGAGGTTGCCAAGCTCTCAAAATGCTTTTGGCCAACTAACAAGGCCAATTGATACAATTGTACCTTCTGCTCTCCAGGCTCTGCAAAACCTAGGCGGGTGCACCTATCTGTATGTTGTAGATTTAAGATGTATTTCCTAGTGAAACAATCTATCCATAATGGCAAAGGGAAGTGGACAGATAAGATTACTACAACTACTCCTACTCCTACTACACAAATAAAAGGTTTTTTGAATATATTGTTTGATATGGATTTGTATCTCTGGGTTGTGGCAGATTAGTGCCTTCTATCCACATGGGCAATGGAGTCAAAATGATATGTGTTTCCTCTTATTGGCTTAACTCTAGTTGTTCGACACTCTAAAAATTCTATGGCTGGCATAAAAAATTCACTAAGTCAATGACTTGCATGAACAGTGCTGGAATATTTCTCTATCAGACCTTCTTCTTTAACTATCCAAAAGAAGTCTCAAAACCACTATGATTTATTAAGAGAATTTAATTCTAGCTTGCAGACACCAATTGGTCAAATCACACAAAATGGAATGTATCTTGATAAATCAGGGAATATGCTTGGTATGTTGATTTAAATGATTAAAAGACCTCAAGTTGGAGACAACCAAAATAAAGAGTATAAATTAATGCAACACAACAACTGAACACCAAAGAGAAATTCACTAGTTTAAAACATTAGTCTTCATTGTTTTTGCTTCAAGAAAATTTTGTAGATTATTTCCATCCCAGTCCCTTCTCGAGAAAATTCTAACTCCTACAATCTAACTACTACTTTTTTCTCCCTCCAAAACTACTAATTTTTTCAAATTATTTATACATTACATCTCAAGGGTCGTGACCCTTGAATTTTTTGGTTATGACTGTTTGTTATTCCTGATAGAGATAAAAATATTTAATTAAATTTCCTTTCGGAAAATTAAATATTTTACATAGTTCGCCTTTCAATATTTCATTTTACAATTTCCCTTTATTTTTACTTTATGTCATACAGTTCCTTACATTTCATTTAAAATATTGTTGTGTCTTTACTTTTTTTTCCTCATGGCCATTTGATACTTTTACTGCTCTACCGCAGTCAACATTCTACCTCCCCCGGTATCACGAAACTCTGACCTTGACTATGTCAGTGTCATTTATCACCTTACCACGCTACCATGAGCTTTGACTTTTCCACCCACGGTATCACGGTTCCTAGCTTTGGCGGTTACCCTCACTGCTTACCACGTTACCGGGGTCTCCTTTTTGACTCTCTGCGGTTGCGCAGTAACTGTTAACCGCTATCCTCCATCGCCTTCCTGTCTTCCATTGACCACCTTTGTCAACTGCTACCTGTTCACCGTAGCCACCATTGTCTATGAGATGACCCCTTGCGGTACCGCAGTGGGATCTCCTAACTGTTGCCTGGCCTATAACTTACCACCCACTGCGCTACCGCGGTCTATGGTTAGACCACATGCGGTGGCGTGGTAAATGCTTAATGCTTGCCCATAGCCGTTAACTGCCACCGCCATACCACAATCCCATTGTGGGGGGCCGTGGTAAAGCGGTATGACATGAATAATAAGTGTATAAAGTGTGTTAGGATTATAGATGGGAAATGAAATGAATATATTTCATGAAAATATTATGGAATTAAATGGGGGAGGTAAAATGTGAGGGCTATAAGGGAAAAAGCTATTTATAAAGGGTGGTGAATAATTCTATGAGAGATAATGGAAATATCAGGCTCGAAACAAGAAAAAACCTTAGGGTTCTTCATGGAATTTTTCAGTCCTAACAGATTATGACAAAAAGATTGGGGCAGTTGTGCTCTTAGTATGGGTCAGGATCACCTTTGTTTGCGACGACTTGTCTTATGTGATGGTATGAACTTGCACACCTTGATTTATGTCATATCATGGTGTTTGTTGGCCATTACAATAATCTGCCCAATGATGATTAAGAGCAATAAATATTAAAGTCCTATGGTAATATGACGAAGGATTTGGTCTAGGAACTAACATGCATCTCTTTCTGCCCTGTCATCTTCTCTTGCTCATGTCATATAGGCATTGCATCCATATCATCATCCATATATTTTACACTAACATTTATTTGTCTCTTCATATTCTAGTATTCTCATCAATTTTGAGAGCACACTCATGTTCTTGGAGCCTAACTACCCTCTTGAGGGGGCATACCGCTACCCTCCTCATTGTTCTTCCTCATCTTATTTTGTACTGGGGCATATTTTTGACTTACTTTCTTTGTCACAATGCGACATGCTACTTTATGGAAAAGAGGGGAAAATGTACACTTAAAAATGACCTAGGTTTGCAAGCTCTATTTTACCACTTCTGTCCTACCATAATTATGACATTTAATTATTTCCTTGGTCCACATTCAACTATTAATTAAGCAATTCATTATTATTTAATTAATTCATGTCTATCGTATTCTTCATGATTATTAAATAAATAAATTATATTTATTTATTTATTCAATATGTCATTAATTGTCTATTGTCTTCTTACAATTAAAAAAATTTATTAATTTATTTAATTACCTTTTATTCATTTATTCTTCCTGATTACTAAATAAATGAAATTTATTTGTTTATTTAATATGTCACTAATTCTCATAATTAAATTAATTTATTAATTTATTTAATTATCGGTCATAATCCTCTAAATTAAATGATTATCTTTAATTATTTAATTACCTAATTTAACATTTATCTCATTTTAAATAAATGAAATTATTTAAAATGATTTCATTTTATTAACTCCCACTTCACTTTAGTAAATAATCTGGAAAAGATTATTTATCGTCGCATAAAATCCTAATTTTGAATTAATTTAATTCAAAATGGTAATCTTCTTCCAAAAATCAAGTAATTGAGAAAATTCTTGATTTTCCAGATCTGCTTTTCAGTTCAACTCTTATCTTATTGGTTTTTCGAATCTTACAAATCAAGCAATCTTTATCTTCTTGATTTTTGAAAATCTTTATATTTTTGACTAATTATCACATTTATTCTCAACTGCCGATTTGATTTTATTAAATGACATCTTGGCCACTATTTTAATAATCTTTCCCTAACCCTAATTATGAATTGTCGCATGAAATATCGTCCACTGATTTTAGGCTTTGTCAACTTTTAATCTCGTTCGTCCATCCAAAATTGCATTTTTTACAAAATGTCAATTTTGCTCATAGTTTAGGGACCACTTCATTATTATAAATATTTTATGCTTAGATTTTACTTGGCATTTAGCTTATTTGATTTGATTACTTTTCATAGGCATAGTCTTTTGTCATTCAAATCCTTCAAAACTTGCATAGGGCTTGGTCACAATCGTTTTCTCACACACACAAATCTGAGGGAAACAATCATACATTGCAAGCTAGAAGGGTCTATGGAGGTGAATCATGGAAGCTTCAACAAATATCTGGTATAATCGTTCTTGTTTTAAGATTTCTTTGTGCTTCATAGTTTCTTTGGGTTTTTTTTTTATTTAATCTAATCCGCTAAAACTTACTTGAAAATAACCCATTGATACACTTTGTAACTTTACAACTTTGCACTTCAAATAATCTTAAACCTAAATCTACAAACATAAAAACACAAAAGAGGAAATACTTGTTGATTGTTAGTAAATAGGGGTTTGCCTTGGTCAAACCCCTTGTTGGTAATTAAACCTTGGAATGAAATCAAATAATGGAGGGTTCAATGATAAATGAACAAAGTGCTATATTGCAACTCACCAAACCCTTGTTATGAAATCTACAAACTTGTGTGAAGTGGCTAGCTTGAATGTAGATATTGAATCAAATGAATTCTTGATAGATCTTGACTTTAATTTCTTGCTTGAATCAAAACCCTACATCACAAATGTTAGCTCAAAAACAAACATGATGCAAGAATATCTTTGACATGAAGCTTGAATCTTGATGATGGATCCACATACTTGATGAATTTCTCTTGAATGCTCTTATGAACTCAATTATTCTATTAGGAATGTTCATTCAACTTGCTTGGTAAGAAATGAGTGAAAGAACCTTGTATTTATACTTATCCATGCTTAATATCTAAAAATTACACCACAACAAGATGACATATGAATTTATAAATTAAAGGAGGCTAAATCCTACCAAGATTTGAAATTAAATCCCAAAAATTACTTAAGGGGGACTAAGATTCTCTAGGTGGCGTCTTAGTCCCGAGGCTTGAAACTTGGGGCATAGACTCCAAAAAGGGGCCTCTTTAAGGCATATTTAAAGAGGATCCCAAGACCTTTGGTGGACAAAGACATCCTAGGTGGCATCTTAGTCCTAGTCCAAAAATCAAGGACACACAACTAGAATCATTAAATTATCATTTATCCATTGATGTTTGTCGAGATTAGCCATAAAAATATATAATTTATTAGGCGTGTGGATGCAAAATAGGACCAGTTAAGACATAAATAAGGATAAATAAAGCAAGGCAGGCCCAAACAAGTGTGAAAATCAAAATGTATGCATGTTCCTACACTATAGTGATTTTTTTATAAATTATCTGCTAGGACAAACTAGATCTCATAATTTTGTTGAGGGGGCAAATGCGATAAATATTGATATAAATTTGACCCATTTTTATCACTAAAACCTAGAAGTAAAAAAATACCTCTCCCTTTATTTTTCTATCATAATATTTAACTTGTATGTAAATATAATTTTAAAATAAAAATCTTTAAAACTTATTTCATAGTAAAAATATTTTTATTAAAAAAATTCATAGGGGGTGGGGTTCATAGAGCCCCTATCTCTATGACTAGTATATGGGGCTAATGTCTTAATCCTAACCTTTGATGAAGTGAAACTATTTCCTCAACCCTCATGAGCATAATTTAAAAAAAAATTGACTAAAACAAAATGTATTATTGGGTGCATGCTTAGAATTTGAAAATAAAGAATTAAAAACATATAAATTATAATTTGAAAT
This sequence comes from Sequoiadendron giganteum, assembly GCA_007115665.2. NCBI lineage: Eukaryota > Viridiplantae > Streptophyta > Pinopsida > Cupressales > Cupressaceae > Sequoiadendron > Sequoiadendron giganteum. The sequence continues at coordinate 622,681,476 of CM021107.1, forward strand.
CCACAAGTTGTCTATAACCCTTTCTTTCCTAGTAATCACTTGTTTGAATTAGAGTATGTGAAAATTAAAATAAATTAAGTCATTTGGTGCTTCTGTCTTCACATTAAGCCAATTTTTGCCTAGTTTCATGATTTTGTTAGTTTTTGTGAGTCTTCAGGCTATATTTTTTAAAGAAAAGGAAGTTTTCAAAATGGAGGAAGAGTGTCATCTATCCTATTTCTTATTGGTTTGTACATGTCTACATGAGCTTACTTACTAAAGACAAAATGAGGATGCAGAATCAAAAAAAGATCAACACTTGGTATTAATTGGCAGTGTTTCGTAAGTTTATGAACTCTTGAAAGCGAGCATAGTTTTAAAGTGAAAAATGGTGGGAGAATGAAACATAGATGTTGTTAGGCCTCAAAAATGTAGGTTTGAATCACAATAGGTTGCCAAGCTCTCACAATTTTTTTGGCTAATGTATAAGGCCAATCAATGTGATTGAATCTTCTACTCTGTAGTCTCTGCTAAACCTAGCTGGGTGTACCCAATGCAAACGATGCAAACTTAACTATATGATTCCTACTTGATCACTCAATCCAGAATGGCGATTGGGAGTGGAAAGACATAATCCTAAATCGGTATAAATTGTATGAGCAATATCACTTGGTAAAATCTAATATGTTTAGTTAACAAATGTCATATTTTGGAAATGAATTCAATGAAACTAATTAAATAAAATGGGTGATACCATTGCCTTGTTGGGTAAAACAAAGTCAAATGAAATTCTATGATGAATGGCTTCTATTTGGCAGAAATTCTAATTGTTTGGCATAAAACTATTAGTTTATAACTGGTATAAACATTCAAGAATGTAATTAACAAGTTCTTCTTAGTGATCCAAATGATACTTCCAAATTACTGTGAATGACTTGAAGGATTTAATCTTTACTTGAAAGAACCAACCAATCATACCACACAAATACAAAAAATGTGCATTGATAAACTAAGTATATACTTGATATATCAATTTAAATAACAAATAAATATCAAGCTTGGAGACAACTTGATAATATTTTCAATTAACTTAACCAAAAACTGATACCAAAAAGGTGCCACATAATTAGAGTTCTTTCATTGATTCCTCCAAAATTTTATACATGCATCATGGTCCTTTGAAATGTAAACATTCTGAAAATTTTATATTCTAACAGCCCATTCTCTATTCTATCCCTTTTACATGATTTTACTGTACATATATACAATACACATTTTAGGTTTATGACCCTTCATTTTTTCCAGTGCAATTTTTCAACATTCTTCAATGAAAATAAAATATTTAGTTAATTTCCTTTTTGGAAAATCAAATATTTAAATTTTATCTCGAGTTTGCATCTTCATTAATTTATTAATATTCTTTTTTCACTAGAAACTTCACATTCATTGAATTTTATATTTTAAACTTGACTGATGTGATTGGCCAACTTTAAATGTCTCAACAGTTACTTTACCATATTACCTCACACCACTTCTCTCTCCCCTATGGTACCATGGTGTGTTTTTTTCTCCTTTACCAGCTTATTGCTCTACGGCTCATCATCATTGACTCTCCTATGGTACCACGGTTTCCTGCTCTTCCTTTATTTCCTTTACCGCTTTATCGCGGGCTAAATTTCTTCTCCTTGTGGTACCGTGGTGGTATCTTCCCTTATTTCCACTCTCAACTCTACCCCTCTATTGTGGGTCCTATTCTGACCCTCCACATTATAGTAGTTCCCTTCTATCATTTTTATTTACTTCACCTCTCTACAACAGGCTAAGCTCTAACCTTCCACGGTATAGCGGTCTCATTTTGTTAATACTGATCATCATACCACTCTATCACAGGATGCACTTTATCCTCTTGTGGTACCATGATATCATCCCAATACTTCTCCTTAATATACCGCCTTACCGTGGGCTACGTTCTGATCCCTTTGCGGTATAGCGGTGTCTCATTCTGTTATTACTTATCTGTATACCACTCTACCACGGGCTTCTTGTTGACACCCCGAGGTATAATGGTAAGGGTATAATGTTAGCTCCTATTACCATGATACTATGAACTATTTTGCAAGGGGCTACGGTAAGGTGGTATGGTTATAAAAGGTGAAAACAACTTCATGAATAGTGTTAAGAGGGTATTTTGTTAACTACTTTGACCGTAATACTGCTAGTGCTCTTGTAAAAGGCTACAATAAGGGGTTACAACTTGGTGGATATTTAGGTAGCGGTATGGCGGTAAAAGGCAGGTTTGGCCTTATGGAGGAAATAGAGTGGCTTTTTATGAAAATGATGGGATAAATTTTGGATTTCATTTGATAAAATCTATAGAATTTTTGTGCAAATTTTAGTCCTAACAGATGTATTTTATTAATTGGACAAGTCACTGAATCTTCAAGGAAGGTCACATTTAAAGTTGTGGAACTGTGGATGGTTGCTATGTTGGCTCCTAACTGATGTCATTCGCCTTATTGAAGGAACTCTTCTTAGTGTACCCACACAAATGATGTAGAAAGTGATATGAGTTGGAATATTATTATTGGATAATATTTTTCAAAGAACATCAAACACTTATCAAAATTATCAAATCTAGTCAAAGTGATTCTAAATTATTGATCTTATTTTACCTCCAAAAGTGAATGAATTACATACAGTATGAGAAATATGTAGTTGAATATGCCTAGCTGATGTGAACACACATTAATGGTGGAAGTGATGGATTGTGACCGGGTATTTCAAAGGATTTTCACCTTGCAATTCGATCAATGACAAATAATTATACATTTCATTAAATTTAAAGAGTGATTTCTTAGCATTCCATAATTTATTCATCAAATTAGGGTTTTAAGAGTGAAAAGAAAGTAATTTGGTACTTTTAGGTCTCTTTTTGAGAAATTATTAAATTTTCTAGTGTTTAGGGTTTTTATTTAAGCTATTAATCTAGTAAATTATCTAAAATACACCCAAACAATAGACTTCCACAAAAACCCTTGGTCAAAATTAAAATTGCAACAATGAGCCAACCAAAAAGTTAGATGCCTTCATCAAAATGACATTTTAATGAAGATCTAATTGTGCAACTTCATGGATCGTCTGTAAATTCCATACAAACCCATGGGCTGGTTTAATAAGTGTAATAAAAGGAAATGGAAGGGAATGCATAGATGCAAAAAGTGCCTATAATTGGATTGAACCTCTTTAGCCACTCCTACAACAAGAGGGTTGCTAGGGTCCCCATTTCAAATGTATAGAATTATGATCTAGGAAAACTAGGTGTTCTAAAAGTCTTAATGAATGTGTCCAAGAATTATAATAAAAATATTAGAATTATTAGGCCTACCAATGGTGGAGTTTTGGTACAAGTTGATAAAGCTTCCATCTCTAAGGTTTTGGGCTTGAAATTAGATGCAATTAAGGTTATATATTCTGATCTATTTAAGCAGAAGTATCAGCAAGAAAAAAATAGTTATAGAGGCATATGGTTGCTAAGGAATAGGTTGAAGGTATTTTCCAAAGGATCTATCAGAATTCCAACAATTGAGGATGAGCCATTCAATATTGACTTGTTTGAGGACTATCTTATCAAGACTTATCATTCAATTTTCCATGTCCTTGGTGGGGATGCAAAACCAAAATCCCTATTCCACTGATGTACATGGAAGAATATATATAAAACCCTTGGTAAATAATAAATTTTCCACATCCATATCTAATTGAACTCTTAAGAAATTAATGGAGATAAATTTTAACAACAAAATTGTCAATTTCAAATGGTACTCGCTGCTCTATCACGTGTTTCTTCATGATGAAAGGAAAAAATGGGATCATGCCATGGAGGTCAAAGTGACAAATGATGTTGGTAAGCCACTCCTTGTCTAGTGTTAGACTCATATTTGGGACATGCATTGTGAATCTTTAAACTATGTGATATTTGAGGATAATTTCATCAGAAGGCTCTTAAGTTTAATGGGATTAGAAGAAGAAATATTTTCTAAAGAAATATTTTATTTTTTAAGACCCAAGGAGAGAGTCCCAAAAATTTATGTGTAGCACATTTGAGGAGATTTGTATCTCAATTTAGATTCAACTATCATTAGAGTGTATGGGTTCCCTAGAAGGGACCCTACACATTGCCAAGATATATTCCCTTTAGACTAGCATACCTAGATATAAGATGGAAGTTGCATGAATTTGATAAGGCCCGCCTCAAAGGACAAGATAAAGGTTCATTTTGACCATTTTCTATAATTTTTTGGATTTCACAGTTATTAGAGAGGGCATGTAGTCCATTTATCTCATGCTTCAAGAATATAGAATGACTTAGGAAGATACAAGAATATTTGATCCTGAGGGTTTCATTAATCAGGTTAGGAAAAGTATCAAAAGATCAAAATCTATGGACTAGATCCTTTTTAGTGAAGACATGATCAAGAATTGTCTAATTGAAAAAGAGTTCAATGAAAGAAGAGTGAAATTATGGGTTACCTTCTGAAAAGGAGAAGAGAAAAGGGAAAAGAACGTAGTTGATTATATTGGAGCATTTGGAAAGATTAAGTATCAAATTTCTAGAATCTAAAAGAAATTGGATAATGCTAACAATTTTGTTGGTAAATCACTAATGGTTGAATAAAAGCCCTCATATGAGCCACAAGTTGATCAATATATGACTTAGGAAGCTACAAGAATATTTGATCCTGAGGGTTTCATTAATTAGGTTAGGAAAAGTATCAAAAGATCAAAATCTATGGACTAGATCATTTTTAGTGAAGACATGATCAAGAATTGTCTAATTGAAAAAGAGTTCAATGAGAGAAGAGTGAAATTATGGGTTGCCTTCTAAAAAGGAGAAGAGAAAAGGGAAAATAACATAGTTGATTATATTGGAGCATTTGGAAAGATTAAAGATCCCATTTCTAGAAACTAAAAGAAATTGGATAATGCTAACAAGTTTGTTGGTAGATCACTAATGGTTGAATAAAAACCCTCATATGAGCCACAAGTTGATCAATATATGTATGAATATTCTAGAGAGGAAAGGGACCATCAATGAAGGGAACTTCCCATCAATAAAAACCACTTACGATAGCTATACATCCTCAAGAACCCCCTTATTGCTACTATTGCTTCCTAAGATAAACCTTAGAAAAAAGGAGGCTTGATAAAAAAATCCTTTGTTTATTATCCTCTAAGTGTTTATATGAAGTAGAAGGGATATAAGTTATTTTGGAGGAGGAAAATCAAGAAATTCCATTTCCTCCAAGGGTAGATTTAGTAGAAATGCCACAGAGCCAATTGGGTGTTAATGTGAAAAGTGGTAGAGATGAGGTCAATGACATGAGGGTCCTTCCATGTGCTCAATTCAGCTTTGATGATTAATTTGTTAAGTCGAAGGAGTTTAAGAATTTTATAATTATAATAAAAAGAGAGGAGCTCCATGAAAAAATGAATAAATGTAAGGGTGAAGTGCACCATTATAGGTATGAAGAGGTTACACAAAGGGTGCTGAAAGAGATTGACTTCAATGTGAAGAACATAACACCAGAGTAGCAAAGAAGGTTACTGAGAGAAAGTGGACTACTATTTTTGGAAGAGTAGGATATTGAATCTACAATATCTTTGGACACCACTAGAAGGAAAAATAAAGAGGTATTTTCTTTAAATGATTAGGTAGAAAAGGAATACTTTCGGTCAGGATTTATCCAAAGTTGGAAAACTTAGCCATCTAGGCTCTAACGCCAAATACTAACAAGGCTCAAGTGGTAGAGATTGTGCTAGAAATGATGGGGAGTCTAATTTTCAGAACAATATCAAACACCATAGGTCCCCAAGAAGCTTCACTAATAGTACATACAACTATATTCAGTGAAGCAACTACCAAGAGGTTGCAAGAGGAATGTGATGAATTATTTAAAGATCAAGTTAAGCTCACTACATAATACAATAACTTCAAAATATGGCAACTATCAACATCATAAAAAAAAAAAAGGAATTGAAGTGGTGAGTGCTTCAAATCCAAGTCTCTCAGGCATCATGATGTAGGGGAAGGAAGAATTAACTACAAAGATAGAGAAGTTGGAGGAACAATTTAGGAATGCTCAAGGAGAGCGGAAATAGAAAACACATAGCCTAGCAGATGGCACAATTAAGCACAAAGTGTTAAATATTCTTGGAAGGTTACAGGATTCATATTTAGCTTATTCAAACCTTATGGATTTCCATATTATTATTGCACAAGATCAAGAGAATCTTGGGAAAATAATAAATAGGTGGTACCCATAATTGATAGTCCATAGGGTATATACACGAGATCAAGATTTGAAGATGACATGGTAATTAACATTGTTTCTACTTGGAATATAGCCAAGTTGGTAGGGGAAATGAAAACATATATGACAAAAATAGTACAATAAATAAATATTAAATTCAAATATTTTGAATGTATATAAATAAAATTCATGCATGCATAAAATATTGAATGGGAATGGAGAGCTTAAATATTTAGATCAATGGAAGAAATTTTTTTAACACAATTTTTTTAACACTTGCAACTTTCATCTATTCTAATAATGATGTGGATAAAATTTTGTTATAATTAATTATAGACATGTTGGTTTCCTTAGAGCTAGGTTTAGATACTTTTTGCAAAGAGACTCGAGAACTCTTGGATGCAAATTATCTTGAGTATAATGACAATGTTGATAAAATACTTTTATTCCAATGACCCTCAAAAATAATTTATGTGGGATGGGATGAAAAATGTAATGTAATGTATACAATTCCCATCATGTCATTAAGTCCCTAATGTAGTATACAGTTCAAATAATGACATGGTATTATGAATATACAATTGTTCCTCAAACTATTTTGCAATTTTGGCTCCTTTTGTCTTTTATGGTTTAGTCACCATCATCTGCAATAGGTTCCTAAAAGTTATTTCTACAACACGGGTTATACAGTACAAAAAAATAAATGTGTGCATTCCCCATTTAGCTTCATCATTGCAGGGAGAAATATATTCTTTGGAAACTTCTACAACTATTTTTCTCCTCTAGTGGTGAATTTTTTATCTTCTAGAAAGGAGTTGTACTATTTTGTTTATTATTCTTTGGACAAGATTGTGAAATAAAAATGTGGTATCTATACATGGCTTAAATCTTGTTTCTCCCTTTTTTCTATTAAATAATTTTTTGAGTCATTTATAATAATCTTGGATTTTTTTATAAGCCGAGAAAGTTTATCTTAGGTTTGTATTTTGTCTAGTCTAGGTCTTCAAGGAAAATTGTAGATCATGCAATTGTTATTTTTATAAATCAATGCAAATTTATAATATTTGAACACATTGTGATAGTTTCACAATCAATTGTCTAGATGTATATGTTATTACTCTTATAAATACAATTTACTAAGGATAATTTTCTATTCATTGTTGTCATTTCTACAATTGATTTTTTCTCATATAGCTTCTATTCAAGTAATAGATTAAATTTTTGTATTTGGAATGCTAAGAGTTCTAACATATTAAGTGATTCCTAAGTATAAATTATTGTAAATTTTAAAGAATATCATTGTAAGGCAATGATATATGAGCTTTCACATAATTTTTTTTAAATTGTTCAAAAAATACTTGTATTTTTGTTTGACTCTATAACCTAGGTTATGACACCAATCCAAGTATGCATACTAACTGCATATCCATGGTCATCATTTCTCAAATCATTTTCCAATTTGTGTTGTAATTTATTCCCTAGAGTTTATTTCATCTTCTCAAAACCAATGAAGCAACAGTCTCCAAGAATCTTTTCAATTAGTTGTAATCTATTTATAATTCTTGACATATTTTAGGAGAGACTTTTTTTTAAACAATATCTTGGTATAAATAAAGTGTAAATCCATATAATATTTTTAAGGGTCAACCTCCTAGATCTTGCAAAACCTAAAGTGTAGATGAGAAAATTATAAAATTAATCTCTTGTTCATTAGCCAACTTTTTGAAACCTTTGGTCATAAGAACTGACAATTCTTTATATAGTTTTAGGAATTAGATGGAATTTGAAAACAAACCAACAAATATGAGGTTAACCATACCCTAAAACTATTTCTACTTAAATCTTACTAGGCCCATTCTTAAATTTTTTCTCATATCATCAATAAACTATCTTGCTAAACTGGTATCCAATGATCTTGAGACTTTGGGAAATTTATTAGGCTCCTTTAAATAGAGGAGATAGTTTACTAACCCTTGAGTTTGACTGAATACTTTCTTGTGGATGAAATATAAATTTTCTAAGAATGGGTCATCTTCAAACTATAAAACAACTAATTTCAAATTGGGTATGCAGCTCAATGATAAAGTACTCCAATAACAAATAAAAATTCTGAATTTTGGACGTGGCTCATTTTTAAAACATAGACATCCCATTCAAAATGCAACAAATATGATCATATAAACTAGAAATATGTGATCCATAAAATACCAAATAATCCTTTTCAAGAAAATATAATAATAGTTTCATGAATATAATCATTAGCTTTTACCTTCATTTATGAAAACACATTAACCTATTTGACTTGAATTAAGGTAGCAAATTTTGTACTAAGTAAATGTTTTTATAATATAAATCTCAAATAAGATTAAAAAAAAGGTCTATTTAATCTCATTAAGAATGTTAAAAAAATATAATTTAAAAAACAATAATTTATAGAATTAAAAGATCAATGTATAGATAGTTTTCTTTAGATTCAGATATATTAACAGAAACATAGATGAGGAAAAACAGATATGCTAACAGAAATAATATCAACAGAGTTGGGTCAAATATATTTCCTCCAAAACCTGCTATCATAATATTTTTTTATTTTTTTCCACCACCATTCAAATATGTTTTCTGTACGGTAGATTAAAAACCCAAAATATAGCTTGAATATAATTAGATTCGCTCTATATGCAACACTGCACCGAAATAATATGCAGGTAAGATAAGTTCAAAAGCTTCCACAAAGTTTCTCCAGAAAAAAAAAGAAGGTATGTCTTTTTTTTTTTGTAAATATTCATAATCTAGAAAATGGAATTTAATAATTGATGGCATTAAGTTGAAACAAGTCAATAATTTGTGCTTCCATTCGTACTAGCATGATGTTCATTCTGCAATCAAAAGATAAACAAGAACTAAGGAAAGTTGAACAGTTTAACACTAGATCTATTTCTAGTACAGATGATGGGAGAGACGAGGTTTGATGGTAACCTCCAAAGGCACTTTCCTTGGCATTGTCAAGCCAACCCCTTCATTCATGTCAACAACTTTTCCATCTGGAACAAACCAGTCAAAGCTGTGCAAGAAAGTTGCGAGAGTTGTTTGCACCATACTCATTGCCAATGAAGCACCAGGGCATCCTCTTCTCCCTGCCCCGAAAGGAATTATCTCCGAGTCATCCCCTCTCATTTGTATGTTGTCTACCTCCATCTCTTTCTCCATAAAACGCTCTGGCATAAACTCTAGTGGTTTATTCCACAATCTTGGGTCCCTATGAATTGCCCAGACATTTACAAATAGCATTGTTCCTGCAGGAATATGATAGCCTCCCACTGTGCAAGCCTCAATAGATTTGTGTACCGAAAGCAAAGGCGCTGGTGGATGAAGGCGCATAGTCTCTCTCACTATTGCTTGCAGGTATTTTAACTGGGGTATATCTGACTCCTCCACCAGTCTCTTCCGTCCAACTTTAGAATCAAGTTCCTCTTGTGCCTTCCTCATTACATGGGGATGTCGTAATAACAATGACAGTGCCCATTCCAGGGCAACTGAAGTTGTATCAGACCCTGCACTAAACATAATCTGCAAAGCTAGAAGTATTAATAACAAACGAAAGAGAAAAAATCTAATCTCACAAAAAGTTGATTTACTTGCATTATAATTTATACTGACTATTCAAGTACTCTTTTGGACACGAATGTTATAAAAACCCATATTTGGTTACAAATTCTTTCTTTAACTTTTCACTCTCAAAAAGCTATTTAAGAGGTTCTCATACCCTCACTTGTAACCACGAGAGGTGGATGGATCCAAGGGAGTTGCCATCTAGGAATAGATTGATGTTGGGAGGGGGCACTTATACCTTGCTCCAAGGATGGGTCATGTGCGAGACTAGTTCTAGGTCAGCTCTTAGTCTATGAATCAACTATTTGTTGAAGCTAAATTTAGCCAAGAAAACTCGTAAGTTAGATTTACTTGGTGTTTGGAACACAATCCCATCAAAGCAAGGTGCTGGGAGCAACTACTGAACCATTTCTGACCTGTTTTCATCGCTTCATTATTTCCCGTGTTTGTATTGCTCTCATTTTTCATAATTTATCAAGCTACATTCCTCTTCCTCATCTCCTTCATTGACTCACCAAGCGTACATAAAATACCTGATTTGTTTATCTTGAAATTTGAGAGGAACTAGGTAAAGTAATTGTTGGATATAAGTTACAGCTGGATTGACAATGGGCTGGTCAAAGAGGGGTGAGTAGTTCGGTTGGTAGAACACTCCAGCAGCAAACGGAAGGTCTTAGGTTTGAGTCCTCTACCCTCTATGACCTGTAGCTCAACAAGTGGTATCAAAGTTAGGCTAGGAGACCCAAGCACCAGCAATGTGCCATAAGGGGGTTTTTGGAAATAAGCCACATCCGGACTGACGATGGATTGGCCAGAGAGAGGTTAGTAGTTCAGTTGTTAGAGCACTCACACAACAAATGGAAGGTCCTAGATTTGAGCTCTAACTGATCCATATGAACTGTAGCTCAACACTAAAAATATAATACATATACGATCTTATCAATCAAATGTGTTGAACCACTGATACCACTAATGGTGAAAATATGTGGATCTAATGTGTCTGACTAGTTAGATCTATCCAAGGATGATGGGCTAAAGGAGTGTTGGGTGAACTTGAAAATGAGTTTGGCAAAAAAATTGAACAGAATATTGTGCTGCAGGTTGGTCAATATTATGATAAAAAAAACCTTGTGTTAGTGCAGCTATGTAGCTCAGACAATAATATAGGACTCTCTCATCCAATGCAATATCTCGCTATTTTGGTACATAGCTGTTGTCTTTATCTTGGCCTATCACTTGGGTTAAAATACTTGAGTGAATTTTATTGATATTAAATACAAACCTACACTGTTCCTGATGTTCAGATTATGATATTATATATCCTCCTCTTTTTTTTGGAAAAGATATCTTGATAAATGATTATGAAAATTTATACCAATAATTTCTATGAAGTATAGTTTAAACTTATAGCTGACAACAAAAATATAGTAAGAAAAAAGATTGCAGAGGTTTTAACCCAAAATTATTTTTATGTATAAATACTTATAAAATTTAAAACATTTAAAGAAATTCATAAATCGTCGAGATTGCTATTGGTAAATCTCTAAAAGCCACAGGGCTAGTACCAAATGAAAACATAAGAATTCAAAATAACAATAAATGATTGAGTTATTTTTTGCTATTGCTTTCTTTAACTATCTTTCTTAGAAGAATAGACTGTTGATTGTTCTTGTTTCTCGCAAACAGCAACAGTCTGGAAATCTGATATAGTTAAAAGAATAGATTATTTAGATTCTTTAAATAATTTTATATAAATAATTATAATATAAAATCTAATATATCGTCTGTGTTGTAATTATTATAGTAAAACTGATCAATTAAAATGACCGATCATCAACAATCCATAGATTTGGTTGATCATCAACAATCCATAGATCTGTTAGATTCATAAGAAAAAGAAACTTTTCTCCAAAGTGATCTAATAAACCAAAGATTTATAAAGCAAAATTGTTAAAAAATGGAAAAGTCAGAACACTTATAATAGTAGTTGCCTTAATAAATGCATCTTTATCAGAAATTGCTTCGCCATTCTCCTCTGCCTGTGCAATCAGCACATCAACAAAGTCTTCCATCTCTCCCCTCTCTTTTAATCCTTTCTCCCTGTGCTTCTCCAAAATTCTTTGCATATACAAGTCTAATTTCTCCTGTACCTTGATCATAGCCTTCTCATACCCTTGCAAATCAAGCCACTTCAACCAGGGAATATAATCCCCAATATTGATTGCTCCATGAAGCATAAAGGATTCTTCAATCACATGGGTCATTAAATCTTCCGAAATCCCTGATTCCTCTCCAAAATACCTCTCATTTATAATCATACACATCAGAGTTTTAAAATTCAATTTGGAAATAACACTTCTCATGTTAACAATACTCTGCAGCTGTGTCTGCTGAAACAAAAAACTTACTGCTTTACGAAGTTCTTGCATTCTCTTGGGTGCGAACGATTGGATTCTTTTAGAAGATAGAAGCTCAAGTACACAAATTTTTCTAGCATCTCGCCAATAGGGGCCATAGGGAGCCCAAGCAATCATAGAATAATTGTAGCCCAAATGCTTACCTTGTGTAAGGCGAGGTTTAGATGCAAACGCCTTATCGTTTACTGTAAAACATTCTTTGGCTAAATCTTGAGAGCTGATCACCAAAACAGGGCGGCTACCAAATTTTAGAAGCATAACAGGTCCATAGCGTGTTGCGAGTGAACATAGAATCTGGTGAATTGGCCTGGTTTTATCTAGGAGAAGATGAAAGTGACCAATTACAGGAATAGCTCTGGGGCCTGGAGGGAGACGGATCATATAACTTCCATGCTGTTTCACTAGAATTATTACCGCAAGAAAAATTGTAGCAGCTCCTAGAAGAACAACGGACATCATAGAAGATGTCAGGTCCTTGAATACTTCCATTACTTGAACCTCTTTGTTTTCTATATATTAAGTTGAGTATAACTATATATATTGAGTCCCGGGCTGGAGTTTTGGCATCTCTTCGCAGAAAAATGACGAAAGACTGTGAAGAGAGTCATAGGCGTGAGATAGGTAGGTGTTGCAAGTGGCTTTAGTTATATCCCTTTGAAATTATATCCATGGTTGAAATTATATCCATGGAAATTGTATCCACGTTTTAAATTCTATTCATGTTTGAAATTGTTAATTAAAGGCAGGCAAGTACTCAAACTTTACATCAATGAATAGGAGAGTGTAATTTTATTGCATTAAATGATAAACATCTAGAGATTCTGTTGTAAAATAATAAATTAAAGTGTAATTTTATTGTATTAAATGACAAACATCTAGAGATTCTGTTGTAAAATAATAAATTAAAGATGTTTTAAATTTAAATATAAAGGCATAGGATATTTAATTTCAGGAATTTTGAAAAAGAATAATAATGATGATTGATATTTTTAATGTGTATTGAACAATTCTCCATGGTTGAAATTGTGGAGTGAACTAAGGGGAGACATGTAGTAAAACTTCACATGAATGAATGGGAGAGTGTAATTCCATTGCACTAAATGACAAGCATGTAGAAATTCTATTGGAAAATAATAAGTTAAAATGTTTTAAATTTTATTATATTGGCATAGGATATTTAACTTCAAGAATTATGAAAAAGAATAATATTGATGTTCAATTTTTTTAGCATGTATTGACCAATTATCCATGGTTGAAATTGTATGCACATTTAAAATTATATCCATGATTGAAATTGTGGAATGAACTAAAGGTAGGCACTTAGTACAACTTCACATGAATGAATGGGAGAGTGTAATTCCATTGCACTAAATGACAAGCATGTGAAGATTATTTTGGAAAATAATAAATTAAAATGTTGTTTTAAATTTAAATAGAAAGGCATAGGAAATTTATCTTCAGCAATTATGAAAAAGAATAATATTGTTGTTCTATTTTTTTAGCATGTATTGAGCAATTATCCACGGTTGAAATTGCATCCACGTTTAAAATTCTATCCATGCTTGAAATTGTGGAATGAACCAAGGGCAATCAGGTAGTAAAACTTCACATGAATGAATGGGAGAGTGTAATTCCATTGCACTAAGTGACAAGAACACAAAGATTCTATTGGAAAATAATAAATTAAAATGTTATTTTAAATTTAAATAACTTGGAATAAGTTATTTAACTTTAGAAACTATGAAAAAGAATAATATTGATGTTTGATTTTTTAGCATGTATTGAGCAATTATCCATGGTTGAAATTGTATCCGTATTTTAAATTCTATCTATGCTTGAAATTGTGGAATGAAATAAGGGCAGATATGTAGTAAAACTTCACATGAATGAATGAGAGAGTGTAATTCCATTGCACTAAATGATGAGCACATTGAGATTCTGTTGGAAAATAATAAATTAAAATGTTATTTTAAATTTAAATATAAAGGCATAGGATATTTAACTTCAGGAATTTTGGAAAGAATAATATTAATGTTCGATTTTTTAGCATGTATTGAGCAATTATCCATAGTTGAAATTGTATGCACATTTAAAATTCTATCCATGCTTGAAATTGTGGAATGAACTAAGAGCAGGCATGTAGTAAAACTTCAGATGAATGAATGGGAGAGTGTATTTCCATTGCACTAAATGACAAGCATGTGGAGACTCTGATGGAAAATAATAAATTAAAATGTTGTTTTAAATTTATATATAAAGGAATAGGATATTTAACATAAAGAATTATGAAAAACAATAATATGGATGTTCAAATTTTTTAGTGTGTATTGTTGAATTTCTCTATTTAATGTTAGTTACAAAATTATAACTAAACTTGTTGTTGAATGTCTAAAAAAGGGTCTTGATTGTCTTTTATCACCTGAGCAAGGTGGATTTGTTAAGGGCCATTAATTGGGTTGTTGTTTGAGCATAGACAATTCATTTTGCACCATCGTAAATTGTCTCCCTTGACAATTTAACACTAGATTTTGCTCCCTCCCACGTGTTTGGATCTAATTATGCAAAAGATTTCCTAAATTATACATTCCATGGCCCATTTCAAACATTTATTGGAAAATAAAATATGCACGATAAAAGTATGCATTTAATATTTTTCTTGTGATACTTTGCATCCCAAAAAAAGGGGGATCTATACTAGGACACCATGCACCCTAGTCATCTTAATTTGGCCCCATATTTAAATATATCGGTGTTAAAAATTTATTATTTGAAATTCAAATCCTAATTATTGGTAATCTAGATTTAGGTTTTGGGAAATTAGAAGAATTGTATATAAACACATAGTATTTTCACAATTGTAATTAAATAGAAGCAAGAAGGAAAATTATTGAGCAAATTGAAGATTCTAAAATAAGTCAAGGACAATCAAGAGACAATTTATCAACATTGTTGGAGCATTATTTTCAGTCAAGCATCATGTCAATCCTTCATCATGTTTTTATGTAAGTTTATTAATGTTTTGTGATCATTTTTTATGAGTACTAGCACTTGTAGATCTTCAAATCAAATCAAGTCAAATTTTAATCAATGCTTGAAGGTAGTGAGCATTACTTCAGTCCATCAGGGAGATCAGATCTGAGTGGTGAGTTGTAGCAAGTTGTCAATTCATTACTTCATTATCATTTAGCATTTATCCGTCAAAAGGATAAGCTTTCTTTATCATCAATTTTATCATTGTGGAGGTAGAGATAACAACACACGTTTTGACTGAGGAAAACCCCTATATGTCGCAATATTTCCTGTCCTTTTGTGTGTGTAGGTTATAGATTTGAAAAGGATTGGAATAAGATTGAAGACAATTTGCTCATTTATGCATCCAAGCCCTGCAACTTGACAAGATTCAAAAAATCCATTATTTGAGTGATAGAAGAAGATTTAACAACGAGATTCAGAGGGAAGAAGCCATAGACCAGGGACCTAAGGCCTATGAAATCAATTTCTGGTTTGAGATCCCCAGTCTAGGGTTACCTTGGTGCCCTTTTTCACCTAGATTAGCCTCAAACTTAAATCATAGGTGTATCAATATATTCTTTGCTCATTTATGGTCTTTAATTTTGGTTTTAATTCCTAATTTATCTATTTTCATCTTGAAACAATGTATTTTCATAGTTAGCTAGTTGTATTATTGCATTTCATCAAAAATAAATTTCTAACCCTCAAAGGATTTTAGATTCAAGGTCAATTGACTCACCTTTTAGGTTGCAAGTTAATCTCATACCTTCACTGATTTGAATTCTAATGTTTTGTAAGTGAAAAGTAGCTAAATCCTAGTTAGATCCAAGATCACTTTTATTATGAAACATATTCCATGACTTGTTCTATGGTCTTTTTTAAGGAATGTTCTCTCTAGATTTGGATTTCGTTTTGACTGGATTACCTTGGTCATTAGTTCTGTGGAATCTTATTTTTCTTTTCTCCTCAACAACATTCTTTTTTTTCTTTTCTTTCCTACACGAGGGATACACGAGTGATTCACTTTTCTCGTATCTTTATATTCTTATGACTAATGGTTTGGGAAGGTTTCTCAATCACTAGAAACATAATGGTTTCATTTATGGATGAAAAGTAGCTAGGGGTTGTGATTTAGTCTCCCATCTTCAACTATTTGATTATACTTATTTGATGGGTATTGATAAACTCTAGGAATCTATTCATTTACAACATACCTTAGATGTGTATTTGGTGGATTTGGGTCAAAAAATTAATGAGGATAAGTGCAGTATATGTTTCTTTAATACTCCTTCAGCTATTCAATAATGAATTGCTTATATTTTTTTATTTCACTATAGAAAATATTTCATTAGAGTATCTTTGTATCACTTTTTTGATTAGATCTCTCAATTTCCTTCAATGGAAGAAGATTCTTGATCATTTTAGGATGAAGGTAAACCATTAGAATTTTTGTTGGCTATATTTTATTGGCTGTATTATTCTTTTGAAATATATTTTGAAAGCCCTTCCAATTTGTTAATTTATGATTCTTTTTGCCCCTAATTTTTTTTAGAAAGAGTTTGATTCTTTCTATATAATTTTTTTTATGGGCTAGGAATTTGGATACTCAAATTAGAAGATCCAATCTATTGGGATAGTGTTTTTCAGCATAAATAGAATGGTGGGTCTTGGTCTGAGATAGGTTTATCAAAATAGTTAAGCTTGGGTGGCCAAACTCTATTGGAGATGGTGTACACAACTGAATCAACCTTGGGATAGACGTTTTAATTATTTTCATGGGATTTTTGCTCAGGAGATTTCAAGATTTGATTTGACTTGTATTTAGGTTCTTTGATTTGGAATACTCTTAAGAAAGGTTTTTACCTTGTTAAGCAAGCCCACTTTTGGATTGTGAATTATGGTGATAAATCTCTCTTTTGGAATAAATCATGGGATGTTATTTTTCTATTTATTTGATCCTTTCCTCTTCTCCAAAATTGAGCAATATTTTTATAGAGGTTGGTTGGACAACTATTGTTGATTTCAAGGTATGTCCTTAAGAGTGGAATACTTATATTTTTCACTTAAAAGATATGAGTTACTAGTCCAAAGGGAAGATCACGAATCTCATGTTGCTTTAGATTATATTCTTGTTGATTTTACTTGTTCTTCTTTGCACAAGAGTAATAATATGGAATGGGTTTTTTGTCCTAAAGGAGCTTACTTTATTTCGAGAAGTTATAAATTGTTAGAAATTGACTAGAATTATATGGAGGATATCTCTTGGTGGAAAAATATTTGGAATAAATTTTGTTGGCCCAAGTGTAATTTATTTGTTTAAATACTTTGTTAGAATAAATATCTTACTTGGGACAACATCAAAGAGGAGGGATTCCAAGGTCCCTCTAAGTTTTCTCTTTGTGGACTCAATGAGTAAGATGTTTCTCATATTTTCTTTCATTTCCCCTTTTTTGTGGGTCTTTGGACATAGTGCCAACATTGTTGGAATTATGATCCTTTTGTTTGTGCAACCTATTGTCTAATTTTTGGGCTCACTTGGGTTACCCTCCTAGCATTATTTATTTTTTATTCTTGACTTGGTATATTGATTCTATTTTTCTCCTTTCAAAAATTCAATTCAAGAGGAATCGTCTGATTTCTTATGGATATTAGAATCTTATTGAGTATTTTCACTAGAAATGTTTAAATTTAGTTAAATAAAATCTTGTTTAAGTGCTACTTTGATGACATCTTAGTTTCCTCTGATCTCATAATTTTAAAGAATTTAGATTTTAGTGTCTTGCTTGGTTCTAGTTCTGCTAGATCTCACATTAATTCTTCTCATAAGGTTAATAGAGTTGGAAAATGGTCACATCCTCCCAAATATTTTTTTAGAATCAATACCAGTGGTTCCTCAATGAGAAATCTTAGAGTAGTTGGGATTGGTTGAGCCAAACATTATAGAATATAAGCTCAATTCAGTTCTTTTTCTTTATGGCTATTGAAATTGGTATTGATAATAAAATAGAAGCTCATTCCACTATTTTGTCTTTAGAGTAACTTGTCACTCTAGTTGGAAATAAATTATATGTGAGATGGATTCTATGATATTAGATTCTCTTTTGAACAAGAAGAGTACTAGTGGTTCTTCTTTGCATTTGAATTCTTTAGTAGATGAAATTAATTATATTTCTCAAAGATTTGATTACATCTCCCATATTCATATTCCTCATGAATGGAATACGATTGTTGCTTCTATAGGTAAATGATTGTTAAAGGCTCTTAGAAGATATAATATTTTTGATAGTGATTCTCTATCCCTTGTTTAGGTTACTTCATTTATTCTTCCTCAAAATGATAAGGATTGATTATTGTAATTATTTCTTCTATTTTGTCAAGATTATGGGTTCTTGGTGGTGGTAGATTTGTGGGAGACCTCTATGGTTTTTCATTTTCTTCCTTTCTATGATCTAGCTATTGTTATTTGGAAATATTTATGTAATAAACTTTGTTGTGTTGATCAATATTTTTCTTCTTTTTAACCCAAAAAATTAAAGTAAGAATACAAATAAATAAAAGTGAGTTCTCACCATGATTATGGTTTGAAAAACATATTTATCATTTATTACAAATCAATCCTCAATAGCTTGAGGTTGATCTTAAATAGTATAGATTTTTCTTCTAATGTAGCAATATGATTTAATAGATAATATATTTTTCTATTCTTACTCATTGTGATCCTTCACATGTAAAGATGTATAAGTGATATAGTCATGGATGGAGTTACAGAAAGGATTGTTCGACCATGTAGCTTAGATTCAACACAACAAACTAAATCTTGATTGTTTTAAATTGAGATCTTTTGTCAATGATAAATTTTTCATTCTAATCTAGAAATATTGAGATTTGTATATGATTTTTGTGGGATATTATAGAACTCTAGTTCATTGCCACAATCCATGACAAGATTTTGCAGTTAAATGTGGTAGGTTGCTATAGGATGCTCCTGTATCAATAAGGATGATTGTTGGATTATTAAATACATTTTCTTATAGATCAATTATTTTATTGGATTGGATGTATACACTTGGGAAAGTGTTCGAAGACAACATCCACAAACATACAAATGGTCTAGATGTAAATTCTAAATTTGATGTGGATGTGTACATTTTAAAATCCAAATAGAAAACATGTCAAGAATAATTTTATTTTGTGGATACTCAGAAGTTGAAGGGGGAAGGGGGCAAGGACGTACATTTTAAAATCCAAATAGAAAATATGTCAAATATAATTTATGTTAACACAGTTGAATACTGAGAAAGGAGGGGAACGGGGAGAAGAGGGGATGAGAGGAAGGAAAGGGAAATGCATTAGTATCTATCAAAACTTAAAACCTTCAGATCTTAAACCCTTCAGCAATGTACAAACTATTGACAAGATCTTCTGAAATACCCGATTCCTCTCCAAAATACCTCTCATTTATAAGCATAGGCATCAGCGTTTTAACATTCAATTTTGAAAACAGACTTCTTATGTTCATAATTCTCTGCAGCTGTGTTTGCTGATACAAAGAATTTACTGCTATCCGAAGTTCTTGCGTTCTTTGCGAATGATAGGATTCTTTTGGAGGATAGAAGTTCAAGTACACAATTTTTTTTAGCATTTCCCCAATAGGGGCCATAAGGAGCCCAAGCAATCATAGAATAATTGTAGCCCAAATGCTTACCTTGTATAAGCCGAGGTTTAGATGCCAAGGCCTTATCATTTACTGTAAATGATTCTTTGGCTAAATCTAAAGAGCTTATCACCAAAACAGGGCAGCTACCAAATTTTAGATGTATAACAGGCCCATAGCGTGCTGAGAGTGAACTTAGAATCTGGTGAATTGGCATGGTTTTATCTAGGAGAAGATGCAAGTGGCCAATTAGAGGAATAGCTCTGGGCCTGGAGGGAGACTGATCTTATAACTTCCATGGCGTTTCACTATAATTGTTATAGCTCTGACGAGAATAACAAACATCAGAGAAGATGTTAGGTCCATGAACACTTCCATCGTTTAAACTTCTTTGTTTTCTATATAATATGTTCTAAAAATAAAACAATATGAATAATTACATATGAATAAATGAGAGAAATAACTCATCAGTCTCTATAAATGGCAGAAACGTGGAATGAGAGAAATAAGAGAACTAACTCCATTATTAGTCATTTACAGTGACTATAAAAAGATACCGACAATGGCCACATGGGGGGTTGTCAGATACTCCATTTGATTTAACATATGGTTATAGCATAGCACAATTATAATCCCAAAGCAATATGCAATAATTGTACTGGCAGTCAGCAAGATTATGAACTTGTGGGCCAGTTATTTGAAGTCTGTAAATATGAACAAAGGAAGGCAGCCTTTTGTTCTGCCACGATATTTATTTATTTGTGTCAATTGATTTTTGTCTTGTCTTTTTGGCGTCTCCCATTTTTTAAAATTAATATTTCTTATTTAACTTTCACATATAAAAAACAATAATATAATAATTACACAAAAAGGACGGTGGTAAATGGCGCATCCATGTGTCTAATCAAAGATCTAATACAAAAGGGGTCAAGTTCAGAAACACAATTAAGTTTTCATGGCTATGCTAGGTGGAGAAGGGGGGTCTTGACCATTGAGGTTCTGCCAAACATTACCAAGTTGGTGTCATCAATTATCTCCCATCAAATGAGAGTAATAGCATCTTCTTTTTTCTCTTCTAGAAGTTGTTGAGTGTGAAATGAAGAGATGGTGAGCAACACATAGTAGAGATCGCTCGTGCCTGGCTAGCCAAAATTTTCCCTAGAAGATGATGAATGGGAACGTTGAGGCCATCCTTGATGGGCAACTAAGTCCTTGGGATTTTGTGGTGGAAGACTACAAAAGTGAGATGCAAAATCTCCACAACTATCCTGATGGAAAGAGTGACTATGTCCACGACAATAAGCGTGAGGTGAGGTGGAGTCACAAATAACTTGAGCAACAATGCAAGGGGTATTACCCTAATTGTCCAACAAATCCTTGAGATGTGTACCTTTTAGTGCAACCTCGGTGTCTTGCACTTAAATCTGTATAAGAACATTAGAGAAAATGATAGCATTAGTAGACAAAGATTTCTTTATCAACTATATTGTGAGAAAAGAGAGAAACATTCCTATCTTTCCATATACTATTGAGAATTTCCACCTTGAAAGCATGTCAAATCTAAGTATACTTGTGAGGGAATAAGGGTTAGTCCCTGAGTCAAATCATACACCAAGAGAAAGGGGTAGGCCTAAAAATCCTAAAGAAATCATAAATCAACTTCCAAGCTTCGTGAGCCCAAGAAGCAACCCAAAAAATATGCTTAAGAGACTCAATTTGACCACATAAAGGATATTAAGACTAGGAATGCCCATATGAGTGAGAAAATTCCCCAAAGTAAGGACTTTCAATATAATATGCACTAGACAGAGTGGGCTAACTTAGTCTCCAACACCATAGATCAAATGCCCTAAAATCATTTTTGTCGTAACCTATGAGAGGAATCGAATTGCCAACAAAAATAAAGCTTATCCACCATATGCAAGTGTAAATATAACCAAAAATATCCTTTAGAGCACTTGTAATTCTAAAAGGGGGTATCTGGAAACAACTATTAGTGTTTCCACCAAGGTTTGAGGCATCACATGCCAATCCTCTCATGTAGTTGCAAAGGAATGGCATCACCAATTGTCTAGTAAGTCGCCTTGTCCTAATAAAAAAATTTGTCTTTCATTTTGAAGACAAAATAAGAAAAAAAATCTTTATGGTTGAGTAAATGAAATATATTTCAATTATTACTCCTCATTTGAAAAATTCAAGGCATGAGTCCAAGGTAAGAGAGACAATAGCATCCCTTGAGAACTTAGAAGCAAGGTCTATTGAATGGAGTGTTGTTAATGAGTAAGCCATTTTGAAAATTATCTTTATTCCAATGAAGCCAACATTTAATAGCTTCCCAATCTTTCCAAATAATTTTGATTACAATTTAATTGCCTTCAATAAGAACTAGCTCCCTCATGGTGAGAAGAGTCTCTAAATCTAATCCTTCATAGAGGGGCAACCTTGAGGAATGCCCATGCTAATATAGAGATGAACAAGAAATTTTTAGGTATCATGCTTGTAGATCACTCTAATGATCGATTTAACACACACGGAAATGACTCAAAAACTTATGGAAATCAATCCAAGGGCTCTAGCCTCATGAGTGAAGCAACAAAATTCCTAGACCATATGATGAAAGCATTAGTGCCCATCATTTGAAATTGAGAGAAAATTCGTAAGGAGCTTTTCAACTTTCAAGTTTAAAGAATTAGAAGGGAGCTAGCATGAGGATTAATAAACATGAGTGGCTACCAATATCATGGAAATAATCTAAAATTTCCCAACAAGTCTGAGAGGCTTGTCAATTCAATATTGAAACTTCTTCTCAATTCTCAACATAATAGCTTGTGAAATTTTGAAATGTGTGGCATGGAAAGAAAAGAGAATTCTTAGAAATTAGAAGATTTACCTAGGTTGAATCTAATTCAAATTAAAATAATTACTTCAATCTAACATGGAAAGAAAGGATTGCATATATAACAATAGGTATTTTCCTTTGAATGTTGGAAGAAGGATCTTGACTAAAAACCTCTAGGGATTGAAGATTTTGATTGATGTTATCTTCTTATTCACAAAGATTGAGAAAAGAGTCATCCAAAAAAATTCCATTTACAAGTTGTTGAGATGAATTGGAAAAAAATATCCTTGACATGAGATTCAGAAACAACTTGAGCAACTAAGAAGCCAAAGCCTTCAACACTTTAAATAAAAATAGTTGCAGCAAGAAGACAACCTTGTCTAATAGATCAAAAGTCAAAAATAGCAATATTATTGTTCAAAGATGGTTATCTGAGCATGAGCATATGAGAATTGAATTTGAAACATTTAAATGAATTGAGGAAAAAAACCAAGATACAAAAGCATAGATAAAATCAAGGGCCACTCAATGTGATCACAAGTCTTAGACAAGTCTATTTTTATGAATATAGAAGGATACACAAAGTGGTGGGTCCATTTGATACCTTCCCAAATCGCAATAACATTACTCAAAATATATTTGGATTTAGTAAAAATAGTCTTCTTAGGCCTAACAAATAGTAGCAAAATTGAAAGAACTTGGAGATCTAACGCTTTGAAAATGATCTTGTACAAAACATTCAATAGAGTGATAGGTTTCCAATTGTTTATATCCTTTAGATCACCTACCTTAGGTATGAATTTAATATTTCTTTTTTTAATAATAGTATCTAAAGACATAGTTTTCCTAGCTCCAAGGTCTAGACATTGTGCAAATCACTACCAATCATATCCAAGAAGGTTTTATAAAGTTCATAAGAGAAGCCATCAAAAGGAAACAGATATAAATTCTTGCTTAAGATCACCCTGGGCAAGAATCTAGTAACAAAGAATGCATTGAGAATTCAAAAGCTAGAAAGGAACGTATGCAATACATTATTGTAGAGTGTGTTGTATTGTAAGAGTATAATCAAGGGTTGTACAAACATGCTCATATTAGTGGACAAAGTCTTGAAGGATATGAAGAAGATCTTGAAAAAGATGAGGTCCTCCACGAATTCTCTTTATGGTATGAGTGGTTGGTGAGCATACAATGCCTATTTTTTTTAACATATTGTCTTGAATTTAAGCTAACTGTGTAGTTGAGTTGTGATTTGGGTACCATTGGCTACATAGGAATCCAAAATTTAATCTTTCTATTTAAGCTAGACAAGTTGAAGTTGGGTGGCAAAATCCAATAATTGAGCTTTACAAGTGGAAGTAGAATGGTGGAGCTCTTGTGTTGTGGCCTTGTATGATTGATGATGAAAATGAGCCAGCTGGTACCTGTAGATGTGAAGAAACTTAGATGTATGAGTTATGATGTCATTCCACCAAGTTATTGACATAATACATGTTGGACTAGCTACCAGCATCTCCCTTTAGGTTCGCGATATGGTTTAACCGCCTCTCATGGATCTTAACTAATGCTTGTATTGGGCATTGACATGTCGATATTTTGGTCCAACGACAAGGCCAACAATTGGTATCAGAGCCAATCACAGGTTCAAATCCCTTCAGTGACATTGAGGGAGGGATTGTTGGACTAACCGCTAGCATCTCCCTTTGGGTTCACGACATGGTTTAACCGCCTCTCATGGATCTTAACTGACATTTGTATCGGGCATTGACAAGTCAATATTTTGGTGCAATGACAAGGCCAACAATACCTTGAGAAGGATGTGGCTCTAAATTGTATATGTGCTGGGTATGTGTTGTTGTGGCCTTGTGGTTGAGAAGAAACATGTTGAGGAAGAATCAACTCTTCATAGCCTTGAGAGTTGAATTCCTCCACTTGATGAAAAGCTAGCGAGGAATTTGGTTAGATAAGACAATATCTATTAATGGATTGAAATAAAATGAATCATAGTTGGAAAAATTAAAGAAGGATTGCACCAAAATCATGGCATGATCAAGCCATTTTTAGACCCTTTATGCCCAATCCTACAATTTTCTTCTTGTGTACTAAGATCTATGATCATGATAGTAGTTGGAATTGGGATCAAAAAGACCCAATTCATTACACATAAAAAGTAAATCCATCATCTCACTAGTTGTCTAGTAGATGAGAAAAGTTTCATATTTATCATGTGACATATCTGTCATGTTTGAGATCCCCACAAGAGCCAAGTGATAGTAGGCATTGAATTAGAAATTCAATTTCAAAGAGAAGATCTCAAAAAAAAAAAATTGGAAGTGTAAACATTAATCATAAAAAATAATGATTATTGCTATTGAAAAGAGTTAACACTACCCACTTAGGGGGGTCACATCTTGTAGCATCGTAAATTGTCAACCTTTACTATTTCACACTATGTTTGGCTCCCATTAAGTGCTTGGACCTAATTATGAATATTTTTTTCCCCTTTTATTATCATTTTTAAAGAATAAATATTAAATTTAAAGTTAAAATTAATTATTTATTCCATGGCAAGTTAAAATTCAAAATAATTCTAGTATAGGGCACCCTCACCCTCAACTAGCCTATTTTGGACCAATTTTTAATACTTTAAATTTGTTTATCGAATTTTCAAAATAATTTTATAGTAAACAAACAAATGATTATAAATATAAGTCTTTTTCACCATTTGAACACCTAGGCGATTTGAATTCTAATTGAGAATCTCAGAAAGAAATCAGGGAAAATAAAGAGAAAAATAAGAATCATTTTGCAAAAATTCTATCAATCAAGAGTCGTATTAGCAATACATTATCATGTAAGATTTTCTTATTTTCTTATTTTAATTATTTCACGAGTACTTACAATTTTTGGATCTTCATTCAAGTATCAATATCTATTTGCATGAGATGTGTGACATGACTTCAGTCCATCACGGAAAGCAATTTTGAGTGGTAAGTTTCAACACTTGTGATTTATCATTTGTTTTTTCCATTTTCCTCTACTCTGTTAGTGTAATTAATTAATTATTACACTAGCATAAGTCAACTTAGGTTTTAATTAATCATATTATTCCTAAGTTGCATTTAATCATTTAATAAAGTTGTTGAGATAAGATTCCCTTCTAGAAGATGGGTTGTCTTTTCTAGAACTTAGGTTTTGACAACTTCTACATACTCAACCTATGACAAGCAATCTTTATCCATTATCATCATAGTAATTGTGGAGGTGGAAACACCAAAATGGGGTTTGACTTAGGAAATCGCCTATATGACACAATCCTTTCTCTCCTCTCTTTGTTGTAGGCAAAAAATATAGAGTGGATTTGGAAGAATATTGAAGGCTTAATATCAAGATCAAGTATTCAAGCACATTCATTTGAACATCAAATTAGGGAAAAATCAATTGTTCATAAACAAATAAAGTTCTAAAGTTGAGTTTGAAAAGGAAGAAACTACAAAATATAAGCCAACTATTCCTATTTACAAATTCTAGAAACGCTAATTCTCAATCTAGGGTGCCCATGCCCCTAACAATTCATTTCAAGCTCAAATTTGAATGTCAAGTTCCTCTATCTTTTTCCTCTATTTTTTTGTTCTTAAGTTTTGTCAAATAAATTTGTTTAATTCTAAGTTTATATCAATATTTTATAGTTGTATAGTTGACCTAGTTTACATTTAAAAAATCACACATGTCACATCCATTCAAATAAATTTGTGTAATTCTAAGTTTATATCAATATTTTATAGTTGTATAGTTGACCTAGTTTACATTTAAAAAATCACACATGTCACATCCATTCAAATAAATTAAACTCCTAATTAAAAACAAATAACCCAAAGGGGACGAAAATCCTAATTTACCATTTTGGCTCTTTCTTGAGGATAGTAGCCAAGTGGTCTTTCATGATAGTTTTTGTGTCCCCCCAATGTAGTAGGTTAAAGGTGTGATTTAGACCATAGATCCATTTTTTTCCATATCACATTTTGGTGAACTCGACATATTTTATAATTACAAGATTCTGATTTACATATGTATTGTCCTAAAATCTTAGTGAAATATTATGTTTTTTAAAATTTTCATCATTTCTCAAAGTGTATGTCATTTTATACATTCAAAAAGTTAAGAGTTGCATCTCATAATCATAAAAAGTGTTATATTTTGAGTATTTAAAAGATAGATTTAGTTAGTTATAATATTTTACACTAGATATAAATCATTTTTCTCAATAAATATGAACTCATTACATTCATTTTATTGCTTTGAAACATAAAATTTCATGAGTGCATGTGTCTTATAAAAAATTTAGGTTTTCCTGCATTTCCATTATTTTGCTTCATTTTAGACCTGAACCTGTACAAACTCAGACCTTTAAACACTGTACTATATTTCTAAATATTTAAACTTTAATAAAACTGCATCTCTATTCTATGACATACTCACCCTTGTCCTACTAAATTCCTTCAAATTCCAGTCACAATTATGTCTTTTTAACCTTTGTGTAGACCTGTGTCCCATTTTTGAGAATTAGTTTTTCTTTTGTTATCATTATCCACTTTTCTAAGCCTCATTGTATGAATAGTCAAGCATCTTGAATATTGTAATTAAACATTATAAATTGTACTACATTTATAGATCATTAAAGTTTCAAAAATTTATATCTCTAGCGTAGGACTCCCTCACCCTTTCCTACTAATTTCACTCCAAATTTCAATCAGTTTTTTCTATGTAACCTTTGTGTAGACTTGTTTCCTATTTTTTT
Organism: Sequoiadendron giganteum; assembly: GCA_007115665.2. Taxonomy (NCBI): domain Eukaryota; kingdom Viridiplantae; phylum Streptophyta; class Pinopsida; order Cupressales; family Cupressaceae; genus Sequoiadendron; species Sequoiadendron giganteum. Next base: position 622,709,095 of record CM021107.1, read on the forward strand.
TTTTTTTCTATCATCACTATTTGTTTTTCTCCTAATTGTATGAACATTCAAGTGCCTTGAATCTTATAATTAATTTATGAGCTTCACAAATTGGTGTCCCATATTAAATACTCCTATATTGGACATAGTTATAGACTCATGGCTTCCCATGCTTCAATTAAATCTAGTGTTGAGCTTGAGTTTCACAACTCTATCACTCAAGGAATCAAATCTATTCAATCTATCTTTTATTATCTCCCTACTCCTAATTTACCCATGTATTCTTCATCACCAACCAATAATATGGAGTTGGAAGAACTCCTATTAAAAATGTCCTTGAGGATAAACATAAACAATTGGACAAAGACCTAGAAATATTTCAAATATTCTTAATCATTGAATTTTTGGTTGGAGAAATTGTTCCCCTTGTATCTTATCTCATATAGTGGAATCAAACATCACTACAACAACTAGTTATGCTCAATCCCTTCCCAATGCTCAAAATCAAATGGAAAAACAAGTTTCCTCTCCTTTAGACATACCTTCTACTCCTACTTTCACACCTCTAGTCGTAGTATCCACCACGGAATATGATAATGTTCATAACTCAAGTTCAGGAATTTCTTGTGGGAATCCTTATAGTTGTATTTTATCCTCTATCGTACCTCCATTTACTTTACCTCTCATCATCTTTCAAAAGTATAATCATCTAAGTATCAACAATATACTTACACACTCCACAAACTCTCAAAACATGTCACCTTGAACAATCCTATGACAAATCAACTTTTGTAAAACATGTTACCTTTACAACAACAAATTTCAAATATGAAGCAAAATCAATAAAATGCTAATCGACCAAAATATCTTAAAAAAATTCCATTATTATTCACTATCTTAAAAACACTCATTCCTAAAAATATTGAGATTCCTCACTTTGAGAAGTATGTTGGCAAAGGAGATCTCAATAATGATATATTGGCTTTTATCACTTTATGTGGCGATTCCATTTTTGAAGATTCAATCATAGTTAAACTCTTTCCTTAATCATTGAAAGACATGACCTTGGATTGGATTTTCTGGTTACCTAATAATTTAATTACTTCCTTTCCACAATTTTTTAATGAATTCCTTCAACATTTTTAATCAAATATTCAATCTCAACTTACACGAACCAATTTGGTCCATTGCAAACAAGGACCTAAGGAAAAAATGACTGATTTTATAGGATGATACCAAGCTCTTTATTCACAAATCACATATTCTCTCCTCATTTTTATATACAAAGAGTCTTGTTTGGGAACTTTCAACCTAACACTCAATATAATATCTTTTTAATGAAATATCCATCATTAATACATTTGTGTGCAACTATATATGATTACCAACTTTTGGTTAGCAAATATAAAGGAGCACCTTCACTAGCTCCTAATAGTCAATTTAAAGCAAGTTCGCAAACTAACTATCAATCATTCAAAAAGAAAAATTAAAAATTCATCAAAATAAATACTCCTTAATCTTCAAATGACATTCAAACACAAGTTTTTGCTACATCTACAACACTATATGAATTTAGGCCAAGGATAGAAAATTTTCAAAATTGTCCAATTCTCTCCATGCTATTATGTTACAAATACTTAATAAGAACATCATCCAACTTCCTCCCATTTATCCATTTGCTACCACTAAATAAATCCCTTTTAATTTTAACACAAGTCCTTTTGTCAATATCATTGTACACTTGGACATGATATGAAAATATATATTTCTTAAGAAATAAGTGCAAAACCTCATCAATTATCATGTCAACTAGTTGGTTGGTGTGAAGGATGAAGGATATAAATAATTAGCATCCTCTAATAAAACAAAAATTATATTTACCAATCTATTACCAAGTCATTCAATCAATCTTGTTGAAGAAATGATAATGAATAAGATATTCATAATATATCTAATATAATCAACATAGTTGATGCTCATCATCACAAAGGTCAGCCTAATCTCTTACATGATATAAATTTTATAAGTATTGATTCTTCTATACATGCACCCAATGGTCCTCCTTACATCACTGGTAGAATTAATGATAAACCCACAAGGGGAATACTCATTGATCTAACATGTTTAGTGAGCTTGATCACTAAAGAGATTTTATATGTGAATTATTTATATAAGGATAAGTATGAACAATAAAAAGTGTCACTAAAATCTTATGATCCCTCCATTCACCCTATGAGTGGTTTAACTATCCTAATTTAGGTTGGACCTAGAAAATTGGATGATTTATTCACCATAATCCAAACATCAGATCAATTTTATGTGAATTTAGGTCACCCATGGCTTACCTCTATAAATGCACTATCCTCCATTATTCATAAATGTCTTAAATTACCATTTGAAAGAAAAATACATACTATTTTCATAGTTTATTTAAACCTTTGGCCCTTTGTGGAAAGTTTTCACTTCTTTACTTTTAGCCTCAACAAACCCAATTTGATCAACATGGTGAAGATTATCTTTTTTTATCATTGAACCACCAAAAAGATATACAAGAATGGAAAGAGGATTCCCTAAATAGGCCCCTATGGTTTTTCACCTAGGAGCACTTGATTAGGAAATGACTCTCTTTCACCTAATGATATGCGTTTTGGGTGAGTTCATTCAAAGATAGGGGTTGTGTTGTGTGATATGGAATTCCCTAAATGCTATAAACTAAAAACATAAATTAACTATTAATGTGAAACCTGGAAAATAGACTATGTTTGAAAACACAATGTTGTATGTAAGCATAAACTAGAATGACCTAAAAATGTAAACTTTAACAAAAAAAGAAGCTAGAAATGAAAGAGGGGTATGTGGAAATGTATTTCAGACTTGAAGGAACTCATAAATTCTAAAAAATCTATTTTTTATGTTTGACAGGACACTTGTGCCAAGTTGGGCGACCTAATCCTTTTTCGGGGTGATTTCAAGAAACTGGCTTGAGGCTTGTTTTAGCCAAATGGGTATCCAGATCTATAGAAATCTCTAGAAAATAGGCACACTGGTACTAGGTCACCACAACTTGTGGGAATGTCCCTTTTACCTTTTCAAAATATTCGAAGGGGGAATCTATAGACGTCAACCTACACTTCTTCTCTCGGTAATTTCCCAGATTTGGAACTATAGAACTTGGCCTATAGGTGTCTTTGCATGGATGTTTTTCCCTAGTTGACAAGGAGATTCCCTAACAAGTCTTCAATCTATCCTTGAATGACCTCCAAACTCACAAAATACCTAAATCTGCAAACACACACAAAGAAGGAAGAAGAAAATATTAGATGTTAAGATATAGGGGTTTTCCTTGGTCAAACCCCTCTGTAGATAATCAAATCAAATGATTAAATAAGACAAGAAAGCATGAAATATTGAATAGTAGATTTAGTACCTTGTCATGATGAGAGATCTTGAGTTGCAACAAAGATTCAACCCTTGACTGCTTCAACAAAGATGTCTTGATGACCTAGGATGCAAACCCTAGCTTTCTTGAGGAGTGGATGAGGAGCGAAGGTTTGTAACTAATGAGTGTACCTAATGAAGAATTAGGGGTTTAGGCTTATTTATAGGAAATGCACCTAAAAATATTCGTTATTTGATCCTCAAGGTTGACATGAAGGAGAAATAGACCAAAACCCTAACTTTTCCTGCTCAAAACCTCGAAAATGGCTTCAATGGGACTAGGTCACCACCTTGGGTGACCTAGTCCACCTGGACATGACTAATTCACCCAAATGGGTGACCTAGTCCTACAGGGGACCTTTAGCCAAGTGGATTGTCTGACAATGGAGAAATTAGGTTTATATGATGATTTTATTAGATATTTGATCAAATTAAGCCTTGGGATGCACAATAAGGGGTCATAGGGGCCTATAAATGATGATGATGAAAAGGGGTTATTTAGGTCCAAAATCCATAGGTAAGGGTCTAAATGAGTGAAAAGTATCAAAGGCGACACTTTTTGGTGACACAATCATATAAAATTTGAAATCTACGATTATAGGCCAATTATCCCTTACCAATATTTCACCTGACACTCCTCATTCTTGAGTAGCAACAATGGTTCTTCCTCCTACTCCATAGGCAGTGAATAAACATTGTCTTAAGGGTGATCCCATAATGTTGGTTTACAATTTCTTGGAGATTTTGTTTTTTGCTGAAATCACATATTTTTAGAAAATATAATGATTTAAGCCTTAAAAAGTTCCATTTGAAGGATTCCAATTGAAAATGGTTTGATCAAACCACCTTAGATCAAACCCCCTTGGATAGAAACTTGCTAGTTTTAAACCATACCTATAATGGAGTCTCTTTTACACCTATCAAAATGCTGATAAAAAACCACTTTTGATTTACCTTTTGTGGGATCAAATGAATTCATTTAAAATTTATTTTTTGTAACTATGTAGTCCTTATTATAAGCTTCCCATAAAGTATAATTTTAAATAAATTTAATTTTATTATTATATTTATTTTTTATTTCTTGTGAATGTAGGTTTTCCACCAAAAATCAAGCTCTATATTCTGCACATGTGAAAAAATAGAAGATTATCAAAAATAAATTTTGAAAAATATTAGTGCACTAGATATTGAAATCCTTGATCCAACAAATTTTTTTTTTGAATTTCAATACATACAAAAAAAGTTATGTTGTATACAGTCCACCTATGTCTAAATTGTAATTGGTTTGACTTCAAAACTTGATTAAGGAAAAATATTTAATAAAACACTATGAACCCAAATGGAAGCACTATATATCGTATTTACAAATCTAAATTCAAAAAAAATAGAGTTTTATCCTTCATGGAAATTTTTTTATGTTGTATATAGTGAGCATCACTCCTTAAAAATGGCGTTTACTAAAAAAAACTAGTTTTTGAAGGAGATGGAAAAAGAACTGCAATTTGATTCCAATAATTTTGAAAAAAGTATATTTAAAATCTACAGACTAAATGTCACAAATCACTAGTTTGTATTATCTTCAAATTCCTCACGTTTTAGTCACTATAGGTGCCCAAAAGTGAAGATTTAGTTAAAAAAAATCAATTCAGTGTCTAGTTTGGCCAAAAATTGTAAACTAGTATTGTTGGATCACCCCTAAACCAAACACTATTCCTCCACCTTGATCATATAGCATCTATGTTTCAATTCCTCCTCCACCATCGTATCAAGGACCATGAGACAACCATTCGGTGAGGCCTTTAGGGATTAATTTTGTGCCTACAAACACAAATGAATCCTTTGTGAAAAATCCTAAAACCCCTATAGTTTCCCAACCTTCGATGATTCCTTTAGTTCCTCCTATAAGGGAAGAAAAATGACCAAAGTTAGAAAGCACCTTAATTTTCCCTTCACAAGCTAAATCTTGTGCAAGATGAAATCAAAGTGGAAAGGAGCAAAAACAAAGATGTCATGCTATGATCATTAGCTTGACAAAGATAAAACATTCTCACCTAATGAAATCCTATTCATACAATGAAATTCCAATGAGATACCTCCAACCCATTCATATTTGAGATCACTTGACTCCACTGCACCACCCTCACCAAATCATGATGTCAAACCTTATCTTTCCCAACCAAAAAAATAATAAAAAGTTCACTTCCTAGATCACTTACTACAAAAGATACACAAATAGATGATATTGTTCACAATAATTTAGATAGAACTAGTATGTAACCCATTGTAATATATTCCAATATATAATCATAAGATAAAATGAAAGAACAAAAAGAAGATCATAAAAAATTACTGTAAAATCAATGAATTTAGATGGGGGCAACTAGGATGATCCTCCTAATGTGAGTGAACCACAATGTGTTGAACCTAGTACCTCTCCTTGTAGTCCACTTGTTCTAGTTCCTTTAGATTTTTGTCCACCTTCTAGATATGATGAGGAATATTGGGATGCAGACAATTTGTTATAGATCAACTTGCGTGTGTAGTACCCATTTTTGTGTTTGTGTTTTTTCTTGAACACAATGTGATATTCTCATAGTTTATTGTTTCGTATGTATTTGTGTTTTCAGTTTTCTTTGGATGAAACTTTGTGTTTCCATTGAAATGAGCATACAAAAAGAATGATTTAGTCATTAAATTCATGTATTTTCTTCTCCATTCCACTTTATGTTGTAAACATCTTTCTTTTTTTCCATTTGGGAATGCTTCAAATTGTTGAAACATTTAGGTCTCCTCCATGTAGATCCAAAAGATTTTATATTTTCTTCATGTTTCATTCCTCCATTGTGTTCATAGGTCCATCAGTATTTTAAGAATGATATTTTTTATAATGGAGAAAGAAGGTTTTTATGGGGCCCCGAAACCTATTACAGATAGGTTTTATAGGGACCTAAAACTTGAACAAAGAAAGAGCTTCCTAAAAAATAAGACATATACCATCAACAACCTAAAAAATAGTAGCCATAAAGAGAAAGACAAGACAAAATGAGTTGCATGAAATAGGTTTTGACATGAACCTTAAACCCTTAGATAAACATGAGCACTACCTGAATCAGCCAGGTATTAGCAAACTAACCACTCAAAACATCCATATCTGAGCCTAGAAAAATAGTGAACAAAATGGTGTAAAACACCAAAAAGACCCTATTTCTCAACAAAACAAATAAGTCCCAACACCCTACCTTAATAGGGGCTTTTGGATACACAACAAAATATGCACAAAATCAACTTCCCTACAACACAGTTTCACTTAGTACCAAGAAACCAAATCAATATCCACCTCTAAAGGAGAGAGCTCCCCTCTATTGGAGAGGATGCCATGACCAGCTAATCCACCACATTCTAAACTTTCCAACTCCCTCAATCTCCACCTCCATAGGAGAAGCGTCCACCTCAATAGGATCGACAACTAAGGAAACCAAAAACCTTCACCTCCCATCTCCACCTCAAAAGGAGAGGAATCATAGGATCCAAGGGGAAAACCAAAATAATAGCCAAAAAAGTGATCATAGAATCCTTCGGTAAATGAAACACCAAGACCATACTATGGACTAAGAGAAAAAGTACAAGTAACAACCATAGAGCCACCATAACAAATTTTAGGCTTAAACTCATCTCGGTTTTCAATAAAAGCTTGAAAAGTAGCCCAACCATTAGCCAATAAAAAACAACATGAGGAATCAACATTTGGGATATGGAATAAACACTTGAAAACCACCTGGCCAAAATAGCACAATCTAGAAACAACCTAGACAAAGAACCACACAAGTTGTTACGCAATTGCAAGCCAAAACCGGATAGCCCCACATGAAAAATAAGCACAAAAAACCATATGGGGCTCCAACCAACAAACAACACCCTCTGAGAAGGAGAAAGGGAGCACACAATAAACAACAAAAAAATCTGGGTAGATAGATAAGAGTTTGAAGGAAACCCAACCAACAAGATGAACACACCTGATGGTGTTTTTTTCCAATACACCCTAGGAATTCTCTAAAAGGTAGCCAACCTCTATAACCAAGAATCCTTAAGATGAATGGCTAACTCAATGAGTAAAGGTTTTCAAACTTCTACCCCTACTCTTTAGGCTCTGTGGGACCAGGGAGGGTATTTCCTAGTTGTGTTCATACTGATTATACTAAGATATAGAACACTTCTTCACAGAGAAACTCCTAGTGAATGCAAATAGACATTATTCATCAAAGGTTTGGTTGGCCTTTACACAAATAACCATTCATTTGCTAGGAACGAGGGTATATTTCAATCCACATATTAGAATTGATAGAATTTGAATAATTATTTTTCTTATTTTGAACCTATGGCTAGGCATTTCACTAATTCATCAAATTACATGAATTCTTGACAAATAGGCCAGTTCCTCATCAGTTGGGTAAATGGAATCAAATATGAAATACTCAGTAATACACAGATTATTTAACCCTTAAATAGATGGACTATTCTCATAATGCTTTATATTATGAAAACTCACAGAATTTAAAGCATTACTTCTTACCCAAATCCTGTGCAAGTTCTTACAGACCTACAACTCTCTTCAAGTATTTAATTAACTCTTTGAGTTAAAACATAAAACAAAGTCATACATTCAATTAAACTACTAAAGATAAATGAAAAGATACTTGATATTTTCATTCATAATCCACAACAACTGTACACAAGAGAGTACATACTTTAGTTTTTGTAGATTTGTTTCGATATCAATCATTCGTGTAAAACTATTTAAGATTATTACATACAATTTAACCCACACCCAAGATAATTAACTAGCAGATTCATCAGGCATTTTGCATTATATTTATTCACTGTACTTTCATTCTACCTAGACCATTCTGGACTCAAAAAATCTACCCTTGTAATGAGCCTTGAAATCTATTTTATAGCACAAGAGAGCAACAAGCATCAGGCTCATTACACTTACATTTCATAATAATTCCAAATTTAATTTCATTTCATTTGGGCTGGTTCTGAAACCGCTACATTAAATCATTCATATACCATGGGAAAACAAAAAGGAAAAAAGAGAGCCAAGCCATTGGTTGAAGATGCCACGCAAGCCTTCTAAAAGTTGTTATCAAAATTGGCATGTTCACCAATACTAGAGAAACCACCATTATTATCAATGACATAGACTAGCAAACCAACGACAGGAGAGGTGAGTCACCACAACACCCAAAAACCAAACACCATTAAAAAGAGAACACGGGTGTTACCTAGCCTTGTCAGCAGCTGAGTAAACACCCTCACCAAGATTTTTGACAGAGAGTGGATTTGCAACAATTACCTCATCATCTGAGTCATCAGAAGGCACAAGAGAAATAGGGCAATGACCAACATCAGGGCTGACTCCTTCCTCACCTGAAGAATTATTAGAAATTAGAATAGGAGCTTTGGGCTTCCCTAAACAAACCCTAGGACCCATACTTGGCTTCATTAATTATTTTGCAAACTTAGCAAGCCCTTTTCCTCTAGGCTTGACCAATTCCTCTAAACTAGTCCTATTTCTAAGATTGTAAGTACTCTTGATAGTAATTTTTTCAACCTTCCTTCGAACACTCCTCTTTCCTTTTGGGATAATTGGTGTTTCTACCACAATATTTTTTTCTTCATGCACATATGCCAATGTTTCCTGCATATTTAACCTTCTGGACCTTCGAACAAGTGTAATGGGAGTACTTGGCTCACTCATTTTATCTAAGGAAAAATACCAACCACAACCAATTTTGTAGGGAAAAACACTAGCCATAACTTTTAGAGAATTCCCACACACAAATAATGGAAACCCCAACTGCACCAAACACAAAATACTACTGAACTACAACAACAATACTATATGCATGGACACTTACATACCAGAAGATATCAGGCAACCACCTTTGTGATAATTCATTAAGCACACACAATTCACTCCTCCAATACATGTGATAGTTGTTTACGTGCCTTGATGAATGTATATGATCGAACAAAATATAGAAAATCCTCATTAAATAGAGGAATTGGACCTGCGAGTTGCATTTAATGGCAATCTCGATTCGTCCACATGAGCAAAAAATCAATCACTGCATGTTGAATCTTAACTGTCGATCATCCAAGATTTAAAACTTGATCAACGAGGCTCATTAAGGATCGCCACTTGCTTTATTGATTATAATTATAAATAGTGATGAGGTGCTTTAAAGCTGCCACGTACTCATCTGCATCCTTACTCCATCATCCTCAACTCACTCGCCGTCAATCTTGATAATCGCGAGATGATCGTGGCCATAAACCAAATCACATCACCCATCGTGTCTTCAATTTCAACTTCAGAACCTCATCAAGTGATGGAAATGAAGCCAATGATGAGATATTAGCCATTGATTTTAATAACAAAAGGATCCTAACCAGAGATCTTCATTTACATCGCTCATTGCATCTTTACTTTTCACCGAGCAATCTTAACTCATGATGGACTGAGCCCGTAGGATGGGGAGAAACTCCACCCATTGGTGGTCATGGGTTCCCTTTTGAAGAGAATGAGATAACCAACGATACTGATAAGATGAGTGATAGGTTAAATACTTAACCACATCTCTCATCGCAGTTTACCTTCCAGCGGTGAGAATGCTTCATGTGATGGGCGATGAACCTATTGGTGGTAGGAAGAAACATTGCATCGCTCATCGTGGGATGGACACAGGTAGTTTTAAAAGAACACATGATGGGTGATGAATCGTCAGCAATGGACTTTGGTGGTGCTAGAATGCACGTGAGCATAATTTGTTCATAAAAAAGGACCTCCTAGGCTCAACGGGTGACCTAAATGATGGGGCTAGTTAAAATGATGATAGCAAAGGCCATAAAATACCACTTAACTAATTGATGACCTTATGCAACCGGTCAATGAGAAAACATAAGATGACAGGAGAAAATAAGGGTATAAATGAATGGAGACCTGAAAACCCTAAACCCTAATGACAACGAGGAAGAAACAATCACAAGCTTGACCATGGAACCAATGGGACAATGAAACTTTAGGGTTCCACCAACGCTAATGGTGACCATAATGGTAGCCTTAAGAAACTTGAGAGAACAAAAGTTAGAACCCCACATAAACAAATACTTTATAGCTAAAACATGATACAAGATCCCTAAACTTGCAGGCATGGAAGTCTCCAGTCCTGTGAAAATAACTAACAAACTCAGAAAGAGCAGACCCCTCCACCACAACTCTCCAAAAATACAGTTAAAATTCCAAGTAGCCGGTTGTAGAAGGCCAGGACCATCATTGTGCTCGAAAAAAGATAAATTATGAGACATCCTCTTAGTCCTAGAATCATGCATAATCAATGGAAGCAACACCAAGACCCTATTATTTGCAAACAACAAGGAAACAAACCCAATGATCGCAACAAAAAATTCAAGGCAAAGGAAACCCAAAGATCTAGCATCAAAGGGTTTGGCAACCATTAGCACAACTAGTATCTCCACCATGACCAACACCTCTGCATAGTCCACCATGCCAAAGGATGGAACTAGAAACAACAGAAGCAGAAAAGGGTAAGTGCACCAATCTGTGACACAATTTTAGTGCCAAATTGCAAAAAAAACCTATAATAGGCCATACTGCACTCTCCAAATGGCTTGAATTTTACAATGAATGAACAAGTGTGAGTTCTCTTTCTTTTTTCAATGAATTTTTGAATGCATATTTCTAATCTCTTTCATTTTCTCTTTCTCTGCCAGGGAAACTATATACATGAAATCAACATTTAAGTATAAGTGGAAATTTACATATGGACATTTACTTTCTTATACTTTAAGTTATATTTCATGTATATAGGCAAGATGTTTGAGAGTGATTTCAGATCTCTAGGAGTTATAATGAAAATTCTATTTTTTGGAAGATCTTAAAAAAATTAGACTTCGTCAAATTTTAGTAATCAGCAATTCAAATTTCAATAATCAAGAGGTCAAATTTAAGTAGTCAGCAAGTTGTATCATCTTTCTCTCTCACTCTCTCCTTCTCTCTACTCTTTATCTCTCTACTCCTCTCTCTCCCTTCCTCCCTCTTTCTCCTCTCTTTAACACACCCCCCTCTATCTCCTCCCTACATCTGCCTCCCTCCCTCCCCTCTCTACTTCTCTTTATCTCTTCTCTCTACATTTCCTTCCCTCTCTACTTATCTTTATCTCCCCTCTGTCTCTCTCTTTACCTACCTCTCCCTCCATAACTTTGTATCTCACTTATGTCTCCCTCCCTACCTCTTTCCCTCTCTACTCTCTATCTCTCCTCTCCCTCCCTCTACCTACATCTCTCTTTCACTCTCTATCCCTATCTTCCCTCGCTTTCTCTCTAACTCTCTCCTCTATATCTCATAATTATCCCCCCCTCCCTCTCACTCTCTCCTATCTATCTCACCACTCTCTCTATCTCCCTCGTTAACACTCCATCCCTCCTTCCCTCTATACTTCTCTCTATCTCTCCTCTCACTCCCTCTCTCGACCTCACCCTCCCTCCCCTTCTTTTCATCTCTCCTCATAATCTCTCTCACTATTGTCCCTCCCCCCCTCCCCCCTCTTTCTCTCTCAATTTCTCCTTTTCTCGATCTCGCCATTATCTCTCTCTCTCACCCACACACACACCTCTATCTCCCTCCATACCTCTCCCTCCCTCTCCTCTCTACTCTCTATCTCTCCTCTATCTTTCCCTCTCTATACCTACCTCACCCTCCATCACTCTCTCTCCATCCCTCTCTACTCTCTATCTCTCCTCTCCCTTCCTCTACCTATCTCTCTCTTTGTCTCTCCATCCCTCTCTTTCTCTCTCTCTCTCTCTCTCTCTCTCTCTCTCTCTCTCTATCTCACCATTATCTCTATCCCTACCTATCACCCCCTCTCTAAATCACCATTCCATATCTCCCACTTTCCCTCCTTCACTCTCTCCCTCCTCTCTAAATCACCATTATCTCTCTATCCCACTTTCCCTCCTTCCCTCTCTATGTCCCACTTATCCCTTTCTACCTCTCCCTCCCTCCAACCTCCCTCTCTCTCTTTATCTCTATTTCTCATTCTTCCCTTACCTCTCTACTCTTTATCTCACCACTCTCTCATTTTCCCTCCTTCCCTCTCTCCTTCCCTCTCTACCTACCTCTCCCTCCACTACCTACCACTCTCTCTACCTCTCTCTCCCTCCCCCCTCTTTCTCTCTTACTCTCTCCTTCCCTCTCTACTCTCTATCTCTCCCTCCTTCCCTATCTACTCTCTTTCTCTCTCTCCCACTTCCTTTCTCCCCTCATTTTCTCTCCTCTCCCTCTCTCTCCCTCTCCCTCTCCCTCTCCCTCTCCCTCTCTCTCTCTCCCTCTCTCTCTCTTTCCCTCTCCCTCTCCCTCTCCCTCTCTCCCTAAACCATAAACCTTCTCTCTCTCTCTCTCTCTTTGTCTCTTTGTCTCTTTGTCTTTGTCTCTGTCACTCTGTCTCTATCTCTCTATCTCTCTCTCCCTAAACCCTTAAATCCTCTACCCTCTACCCTTAACCATGCCTCCCTCTATATCTCTCTCAAATATCTCCCTCCTACCCCCTCTCCCTCTCTCAGATCTCTCTCTCTCCTCTACCATAAACCCTCTACCCTCTACCCTTAACCCTTAAACCTTAAACTCTCTACCCTCTACACTAAACCCTCCCTCTCTTGATCTCTCTTTGAACCCTCTCCTTCTCTTAGGTAGAGGGTAGAGGGTTTTAAGGGTTTAGGATCTAAGGGTTAAGGGTTTAGGGTTAAGGGTAGAGGGGAGAGAGACATAGGGAGTGACTAAGAGAGAGAGAGACTTGAGAGAGAGAGAGAGGGGGTAGGAGGGAGAGGGTTGAGAGAGAGAAGTAGGGAGTGGGAGAGAGTTAGAGGGAGGGAAGGTAGAAGGTTTAAAGGTTAAGGTTTTAGGGTTTAGGATTAAGGGTAGAGGGGAGAGAGAGAGGGAGTGAGTGAGAGAGAGACCTAAGAGAGGGAGAGTGGGTAGGAGGGAGATTATTGAGAGAGAGAAGGAGGGAGTGGGAGAGAGATAGAGGTTAGAGGGTTAAGGGGAGAGGGGAGAGACATAGGAGTGAGTGAGTGAGAGAAATACTTGAGAGAGGGGGAGGGTATAGGAGGGAGATGGTAGAGGGTTAAGGTTTTAGGGTAGAGGGGAGAGAGATAGAGGGAGTGACTGAGAGAGAGAAACCTGAGAGAGAGAGGGGGTTGGAGAGAGAGAATTGAGAGAGAGAGGGAGTTGGAGAGAGATAGATGGTAGAGGGTTAAGGGTAGAGGGTTAAAAGTATAGGGAGAGAGATAGGAGTGAGTGAGTGAGTGAGTGAGTGAGTGAGAGACATAAGAAAGGGAGAGGGGGTATGAGGGAGAGAGGGAGTGGGAGAGAGATAGAGGGTAGAGGGTTAAGAGTAGAGGGTAGAGGGTTTAAGGGTTTAGAGTTAAGGGGAGAGGGGATAGAGATAGAGGGAATGAGTGAGAGAGAGAGACCTGAGAGAGGGGGAGTGGGTAGGAAGGAGAGTCTTGAGAGAGAGAGAGAGAGAGATCATGTGGGAGAGAGATAGAGGTTAGAGGGTTTAAGGGTTAATGGTAGATGGCTAAGGGTAGAGCGAAGAGACATAGGAGTGAGTGAGTGAGAGAGAGAGAGAGAAAGAGAGAGAGAGGGAGTGGGAGAGAGATAAAGGGTAGAGGGTTGATGGTAGAGGGTAGAGGGTTTTAAGGGTTAAGGGTAGAGGGGAGAGAGATAGAGGGAGTGAGAGAGAGATAGAGGGAGTGAGAGAGAGATAGAGAGACCTAAGAGAGGGAGAGAGAGAGAGAGAGATTGAGAGATGAGGGAGGGATAGATATGTAGGTAGAGAGGGAAGGAGATAGGGGAAGGGAGGGATAAGTTAGAGAGAGAAGAAGGAAGGTGGAGAGATTGAGAAATAGAATGAGGTATATAGGGATAGGTAGCTAGAGAGAAGTAGAGAGGGAAGGAGAGATGGAGGGAGAGGTAGGGATGAAGAGAGAGGTAGGTAGAGAGAGGAAGGGAATATATAGAGAAGTGGAGAGGGAAGGAGAGATGGATGGAGAGGTAGGGATTGAGGGAGAGATAAGGATTTAGAGAGAGGTGAGAGAGTGCAATAGAGAGAGAGAGAGGTAGGTAAGGAGAGGGAGGGGGAGATAAAGGGAAGTAGAGAGGGGAGGAGAGAGGGAAGAAGAGGTAGGGAGGGAGGGAGAGATAGATGAGATAGAGATAAAGGAGGGAGGGAGGGATATTTAGGGAGAGATAGGTGAGATAGAGAGAAAGAAAGTAAAGAGGGAAGGGGGAGATAGAGAGAGGTGATAGAGAGAAGTAGAGATGTAAGGAGGAAGGTAGAGAGATTGAGAGAGGGAGAGAGAAATATGTATATAGGGGTAGGTTAGATAGAGAGATGTAGAGTGAAGTTTGGTGGAAGAGATAGAGGATGGAGAGATAGGTAAAGATGGATAGTTGAGATAGATAGAAGGAGAGAGAGATAGGTAGAGAGAGGGAAATGCGAGATATAAAGAGGGAGAGGGAGAGAGGAGAGATAGAAAGAGGGGGAGGGAGGGAGAGATAGAGAGAGTAGAGAGGGAGGAGAGAGATAGGGAGAGGTGATAGAGAAAGAAGGTGGAGATATTGAGAGAGAGGAGGCAAGGAGGGAGAGAGAAATAGGTATAGAGGGACAACTAGGTAGAGATTAGATATGAAAGGAGAGATATAGGGAGAGGTAGGGATGGAGAGAGAGGTGAGACAAAAGTAGAGAGAGGTCTAGGTAGATAGAGGGAGGAGGAGATAAAGATAAGTATAGAGGGAAGGAGAGAGGGAGGAAGAGGTAGGGATGGAGAGAGAGAGGTGAGAGAGATAAGAGAGAGGAGGTAGGGATAGGTATGGAGAGAGAGGTGAGATAGAGAGAAAGAGAGTAGAGAGGGAAGGGGAGAGAGAGAAATGAGATAGGTGATAGAGATGTGTTATGGAGAGAAAAGTAGAGAGGTAAGGAGGAAGGTGGAGAGATTGAGAGGGAAGGAGGGGGGAGAGAGAAAGATATATAGAGGGATAGGTTAGATACCGAGAAGTAAAGAGAAAAAGTTGGTGAAAGGAAGAGAGAGGGAGAGAGAGTGGGAGAAAGAGAGGTGAGATAGAGAGAGAAAGATGAAATTTGACCTCCTGATTACTGAAATTTGACCTCCTAATTACTGAAATTTGACATGTTGATTATTGAAATTTGACTAAGTCTAAATTTTTTAAGATCTTCCAAAAACTAGAATTTTCATTATAACTCCTAGAGATTTGAAACCACTCTCAAACATCCTGCCTATATACATGAAATATAACTTAAAGTATAAGAAATTAATGTCCATATGTAAATGTCAACTTAAAGTACAAGAAATTAAATGTCCATACTTAAATGTTTATTTCATGTATATAGTTTCCCTGACAAAAAAAGAGAAAATCAAATATTTTAGAAACATGCATTCCAAAAGTCATGAATGACATTTGGCACTCGCCAAATTTGGTGCTAGCGAAATGAAGCAACCCATTTGGCGAGTGCCAAATTTGGTGAGTGCCAAATTTGGTGAGCGCCAAATTTGGTGAGCGCCAAATATCACATGCACCAAATAGGTTGCATTGGGAAATACCAACCCATTGGGTTGGATTTTTCATTGGGCATCCGACCCAAAGGTTTGGACAACCATTTCATGAAAATAATGTGATTTTTTGAAAGGGAGCCAAATTTCTTCATATTTTCGTCTATGCTCTTCGTCTCATTTGCACGTCTTTCAATGCAAGTTTATAAAAAAAACTATGATAGCGTTAACCTCTCTCTTAGCTATCTAAATATATAATTATTTTTTCATTTTGATTTAGTTAAGGTTTTGATGCATGACTTCTATTGTAAATGCCTCTATTGTTGGTCAAAACCCAACATGTGCTAGTTTTAGGATAGATTTTTATACGTTCATCAAAATGTGAAAAAAAATACATTTTTTGAAACTAGAGTGCATTCTACACATGATGAAAAAAAATCAATTTTCGATTAGTTTTCAAAAAATATAGGGGGGAGCACGCTCAAATTTCAGCTTTTTAGGATGTGTCCACTTTGAAAATTCATAAAATATTATATATTCATTAAAAAAATTATCCGAAAGAAAGAGGATAAAGTAAATGGTGTTAGTTAATTTCTCACCATTGGGATTTTTGAAACTCTAAAAAAATGTTAATCAAAAAGGGGGGAGCCCTCAAGTGCTATGTTGTTGTTTTTTATAAAAACATGACCTATTTTGGGACCCCCCCTTTTTGAGACCCTTAATCCTCATTAATTTAATAAAAACTAGTAGCTTAGAAACTAGACTCAGAGCACTTTAACTTTTGTACTTGTTGTATCTTGAAATTTTGAGCGTAACTATCTTCATTTTCTCATGCAAATTAGATTTTGCTAATTTTAGAAAAAAAAGTGGCATCTTAAGGGCCAAAATTGTGTCAAAGATCCATGCACTTACCCAAAAATCTGAGCGAAAGACAACCCAAACCCAAAAGAAACAAAAAACCAACGCCAATAACTCTGACTAATCAAAGCCAACTTTCCCCCCTGCAAGCATGAAACAAGGTGGGAATAAAAGCCACCTACACACACTAGGAGCACCCCCTTCCCAAAAGCCATAGGTGGAAGAGGAACCTCCAACACATCCACACTCCCAACAAAATTTTCGTCCTTGTCTAAGTCATCCTCTCCCTCAGATGTGGCCCCGCCAACATTCAAACCAGAGTTCTCACTCATAGCTGATCTAACATCATTTTGAGAATGATGTTAATTCAATGCATGATCAAATTATACATTAGCTATTATCTATACTAATCCTAGAATTATGGATCCATCACATGCTAGTTTTTCATGTAAATTATATATAGCTATACTTTAGGGGAAATCCCTTGTGATAAGTTCATACTCTTGATAAAGTGGCAATTGACTATATCATCAAAAAATATCGACCCTAAAAATTTCACACTATATTCGACTCCACGTTAAGTGTTTAGACCTAATTATGCCTATTTCTTGCATATTTTATTATCATTTTTAGAAAGTTATGACAAAATTGGGAAATAAAAATATTTTTTTATTTAAAAAAAATTCAAAATTCAAAATAGATCAAGTCAAGGGCATCCTCACCCTTGATCACACTATTTTGACCCAAATTTTAATATTTTACTGTAAGAAATGAAAAAATTCATATAAATATGTCTTTCTCACCATTTAAAAATATAAGAAAACCTAAACAATTTGAATTTCAAATGAGCATCCCAAAAATAAATCAAGAGTAGAATAAGAATCATTTTACAATATTTTTATCAATTAAGATTCATGTTAGTAGTGCATCATCAAGTAAGATTGTCTTATTTTTTATGTTCATTATTTTACAAGTACTAACACTTACAACATCCCTAATCAAGTATCAATTTCTCTTTGCATGAGATGTGCTACATGACTTCATTCCATCTAGGAAAGAAAATTTGAGTGGTAAGTAGTAGTACTTGTAATTTATCTTTTTAATCTATTTTCCTATGTCTAACCTAGGTTAAGAAATCTTTATCCAACACCATCATAGTCGTTGTGAAGGTGAAAACACAAAAATGGGGTTTTAATTAAGCAAGTGTTTGTACATCACAACTATTTCTCTCCTATGTTTCTTGGAGGTAGCAAATATAAAGTAGATTTGGAGAAGATTGACCACCTAAAATTAAGAATAAGCATTCAAACATTTATTCATCAAATTAGGGAAATCAATTGTTCATGAACAAACAATGTTCTGAAGTTTAGTTTGACAGGCAAGTACCTACAAAATTTAATCCACCTATATCTACTCTATGATGGGTCTAGTTAATAGCTAGTTTTCTTCCATTTAGTTTATGAATTTTAACATTTCAATCTGTTAAGCTCACAAACAATCTTGAACCTTATACATCTTTTATATCTTTTATGCATCCTAAACTAGACTTTAATATGTAGAAACATAATTATGATATGATGATGTTTGCTTGGATAAATGTGTGAATGTTCATGAAATCTAGTATGATTATTTTCTTAATTAATGTTTGATAATGATGTGTATACTTTAGATGAAACTAACCTCATGTAGTGAGAAGAACTGTAACCTACAGCAACTGGATTTCCAGTCTGCAACAAAAAGATTAGAAGTAGTTTCAAGGAGAGTCCAGAATGTTGAAAACACAACAGTTGAAGGAAAGAATGCAGGCGATCATTGAAGTGGTCAACTATGAGTCAGTAGATAACCAAATAAGACAACATGAGGAAGGAGTCTACATTGATAAGGAAATCCATAACATTATAGTAGATGACATAAGGAAGAATGAGTCTACATTGATAAGGAAAGCCATGACATGACAGTTTTTAGGACGCGGATCACTATCAAACCATTAGGTAAAGTTCTAGTTTTACTTTTTTTCCACCATTTTCAATTATGGTTTTCAGTTGCAAAGACTAGTCCTCTCCCTATCCTGAAGGAGATTAGACACATGTATTTAAATTCCACTTTTAGTTCTTATGTAAATAGAACTCCTCTCAAGCCTATATATTGGGAGCGGTGGTTGAGGAGAAAATTTAGTTTAGAATATAGTTGCTATTTCTAGTTTTTGTTTTACTAGACAATACTTCATTTTTAGTTTTATGTTAATGGATATGCACTTCTAAATGGGAAATATTTTGAAGATTCCTTTCATACTTTAAGTTCAATTTGCATGCAATAAAGGTGTTTTAGTTTACTATTATGATTGGTTGATCCCATAGTGTATATTTGATTTCTCTTGTGGGCAGAACAACTCAAGAAAAGGCCACTTGAGGTACCATTCACCCACCTTATTTTTTGTTATTAGATTGGATGTTATATTATTGCGTTCATCTAAGATAAACTTTCAATTATAGCATGTGAATGATATCTTGTATCATGAATTATGTTTTGTAATATTTATTTGAGTTGTTCTCTAGAGAAGTTAAGAAGTTAAGCAGTTAGGAGTTAGAGTCAATAGTGTTAATTAAAAAATTTAGTCTTAGCAGCTACAATACTAAGCAATAGGTACCTATAACACAAGTAATAGTTTATGTTATTTCTCCCGTATTGAAATTTAACACTTTATTTCCTTTTCCAATTTTTACTATTTTTTGCACATGTGTAAACTACCTATACTCACTAATATAGGCCATATAGAGTCCATGAATGCACATACAGTGCCAACATCATGAAGAGCCTACAAAGTCTTGGTTGATAGTTAAATGAAGCCTTTATGAGGGTTTGGTGAACTGTTCAGTTAGGAACCTATCCTATGAATTATGTGTCTACCCATAAACACCAAGTTGATTGAGCATTGGAAAGGCCTTACACTTTGAGTTTCCAAAAGCCCTAATTTCTAGTTTAGGGTGCTCACGCTATTGACCAGTCAGTTTGAATTTAGATTTGAATGCTAGGCTCCTCTATTTCTGCCCTCTTCTTTTTTGTTCTCCATTTTTCTCTTGAACAATGAACATTGTATTATTCTAAATTTACATCAGTTTGCTGTAGTTATATAGTTAACCTAGTTTACATTTGCAAACTCACACATTCAATTCCTAATGAACCCTCAAAGGGGACCGAAATCTTGATCAACAATTCTGACTCTTCCTTGAGGGTAGTAGCCAAATGATCTTTTATAATCAATTTTGTGTCCTCTAATGATGTGGGTTAAACAATATGATTTAGATCCTAGATCCCTTTTTCCTACATCACATATCCAATCTACATTGAAAAAAATATAATGTCACTTCGTAAATAACATCATTTTCATAAATAAAAATTATATAATTTTAAAATGTTTTTAATAAAAATACAAATAATAACAACTAACTATAAATCATAAATACAATAAAATCAATTTTTTTTTATTAAAAATAAAACTGATATTGTGCATTGACAAGAAGTATTAGGTTGAATTCTTTTACCTTTTTAGATTCACAAATCTGCTGATATAAACCCATACATTTTATACAGTTTAATTATTCTCATATTTTATTATTGGGATCCCTACATGCGTTCATTTCCATTGTAATCTTAAATTTATTTAATTATTCAGGCTTGAACACATTTCGTTTAGTCATTTCCAATGGTTTGTCTGTTTAGTAGTTCGGATTTGACTGGTATTTGGCGGTATTCCATTAAAGTTGCTCAGCTTAATCTTTAAACTATTCGATGTGATAATTTTGGAGACTTATCTTACTTTTTGTTTGTTATTTATTGCGACCATCTCTGTCTTGCTTTGACAAGGTGATCCAAGAAAAATCTGCTCAGCTTTTGAATATTGAGTTGAAAATCTATTTAGATTTCGATTAGAAAAGTGTTGTCACTTATGCAACACAATAATTTTTCATCCAAAAGTTGGGGGCCCTTTTTTATTAAATCTATTGTGCATGTTGTCTTAACATTTTTTAACATTTTTTATTCATTCATGTGTTGTTTGGTGTTTCTATATATATATATTTCCCTTCTATTGTCATTTAAATCCCACTAAGCATGTATCATAAATAAAAGAATATATATGTTTTATTAATTTGAGGTATTATGTTTCTATAACAAAGTTCAGTATTACATCTAAAAGATCATTGCCAATTCTTCACATTTCCTTCAAGTTCATAAATTTGATGCCTCATCAATAAGATAATCTTATTTTTTAGTTATCTTAAATGAATTATTTTGAAAATTGAAGTAAATTTATTTGTATTGTGTCTCTTCTTATAAAACACTATACAATATTATCGGTATTAATCGAAAATGTGCATGAATGTTTCTAGTAGTCTAGAGAGATGATATTGATAGTTTTAGTTCTAGATTAAATAAGTCTTATTTTTCATTTATATTTAGATTGATGAGAGTAGGAATTTATTTTACTTCTTTGAGTATTATATTGTAATACTCTTAAACAAATAAAAACAGAGATTTGTTTATATATATTTCAGATTTGTAGTATTTCTATAGATCCATAATGGGAGTTCCCAAGAAGATGAGGAAATCTTGAGAGGTGATTCTAATAAGATAAAAAAAAGAGTTTACTATAGAGAGATTACATAAGTATGTTTGACAAGTTGAGGAGCTCAAGTGCGTTGAAGTCATCAAGTATAGTAGACAAATTTTTAGAACATAATTCTATTAGGGGTCATATACCCTTATAACATTTATATATTTTTCTAATATAAGATTACAAAAACTTATATATTATATGTTTATTAAGCATGTTCCATTTGAAATAATTACTATCTAATATTTCTATTAGATTATTAATTATTTACAAATGGTTGTTGTTGAATAGGTGTTACTAATACCCTTGAGGTATTGTAGCACTCATTATCCTATATTTAAGGAGGTTCTCTCTCAATTGAGAAGAAGAAGAATTTGGATATTTATTAATTGGTTCAAAACGAACTCTTAATTTTTTCTACCGAGTATTAACTTTTTAGGAGCTCACTATGGAATTCTTGAACATTTCATGGATTTCCATGTTTATAATCTTTCTTCTCATAGGATTTCTACTAGGAAAACCTAGAAAAAATTCCATGATTGCCCCTGGACCAACATCCTTTCCCATCATTGGAAACCCTCATTTAATCTCTTGTCTTCCTCACAGATCCTTCTACTCTCTTACCCAAAAATATGGCCTGATTATGACCATCGACTTGGGTTCTCTCCCAATAGTCATCATATCATCTCCTCGAACGACTAAACAAGTCCTCAAAACTTAGGACCATGAATTTGCAAGCTATCCTCCCCTGGGAGATAAGGAACATATCCCAAGCCCCCATAAAGTTTTCATATCTCCATACAACCCATACTAAAAATTCTTTCGCAAAGTCCTTTTCTGAGAGCTTCTTTCTCCCAAGAGATTGGAATCCTTTACGCCCCTCAGAGCCCAAGAAGTTTCTACCATGATACACTCCATACTACACAAAGACAATTTTTTTATTCTTTGACACATTGTCTTGAATTTAAGTTAGTGAAGTTGATCTTTGATTTGGGTATCACTAGCTACATAGGATTCCAAAAATTTCTCTTTCCATTTAACCTATACAAGTTGAAGGTTGGTGGTGGATTCAAATATTGAGCTTTACAAGTGGTAGTGGAATGATGGAGCTCTTGTGTTGTGGCCTTATATGATTGATGATAAAAATGAGCCACATGGTACCTAAAGATGTGAAGAAACTTAGATGTATGAGTTATGGTGTCATTCCACCAAGTTATCAACCTAACATTCCTTGTGAAGGATGCGCCTCTAAATTCTAGACATGTTGGATATGTGTTGTTGTGGCCTTGTGGCTGCAAAGACACATGTTGAGCAAGAACCGACTCTTCATAGCCTTGGGAGTTGAATTCTTCCACTTGATGCAAAACCAAATAGGAAATTGGTTAGAGACAACAATATCTAGTAATGGATTGAAAGGAAAGGAATCATAATCGGAAAATTTAAAAAGGATTGCACCAAAATCATGGAATGATAAAGCCATCTTAAAACCTTTTATGGTCCAGCCTATAATTTTCTCCATGTGTACCATGATCATGATAGTGGTTAGAAATGGGGTAAAAAAGACCCTATTCATCAGACATAAATATGAAGCCTTAATCTCACTATTTGTCTAGTAAATGGGAAAATTTTCATATTTATCATATGACATATTTGTCATGTTGAAATCCCTACAAGATCTAAGTGGTAGTAGGCATTTATTTTGAAATTCAATGATGACGATAAGATCTCAAAACAACATCATTGAAAGTGTAAGCATTAATCATAAAAAATAATTATTATTACTATTGAAAAGATTTAACACTACCCACTTAGTGGGGTCACATCTTTTAGCGTTGTAAATTGTCAACCTTGACTATTTCACACTATGCTTTGCTCCCACTTAAGTGCTTGGACATAACTATTCATATCGGTTGCCCTTTTATAATTGAATTTAAAAAAAAAATAAAAAAAATTAAAGTTAATTATTTATTTAATGACAAGTTAAAATTCAAAATAAGTCTAGCCTAGGGAACCCTCACACTTGACTAGCCTATTTTGGCCCAATTTTTAATATTTTATTGTCGACATTAATATGTTTTCAAATTTCAATTTATTTATCAGTTTTTCAAACTAATTATTATGATAAACAAAGAAATGAATATGAATATGTGTTTTTCACGATTTGAACACCTAGGTAATTTAAATTATATTTAAGAATCTTAGAATGCACTCAAGAAAATAAAGAGAACAATAAGTAGCTGTTTACAACAATTCTATCTATCAAGAGTCATATTAGCTATACATCATCATGCAATATTTTCTTATGTTTTATTTTAATTATTTTGTGAGTACTTACACTTGTAGGATCTTCATTCAAGTATCAATATCTCCTTGCATGAGATGTGTGACATGACTTCAGTCCATCAAGAAAAGAAAAATTGAGTAGTAAGTCACAACACTTGTGATTTATCATTTATTTTATCCATTTGCCTCTATTTGACCTAGGGTAATAAATCTTTATCCAACATCATCATAGTTGTTGTAGGGGGTGGAAACACCAAAATGGGATTTGACTTAGGAGAGCCCCTCTATGACACAATGATTTTTTTCCTCTATTTCTTGTAGGTTACAAATCTAGAGTAAATTTGGAAGAATATTGAAGGCCTAATATCAAGATAAATAATTCAAGCACATTTAGATGAATTCATCCAATTACAAAAAAATCAATTATTAATAAAAAAATAAAGTTATAAAGTTGAGTTTCAAAAAGGAAGCAACTACAAACTATAAGCCAACTATTATTATTTAGAGATTCTATAAATCCTAATTCTCACTCTAGTGTGCTCATGCCCCTAACAAATCATTTCAAGCTCAAATTTGAATGTCAATCCCCTCTATCTTTGCTCTCTATTTTTTGGGTCTCAATTTTTGTATAATATTTTTGTGTTATTCTAAATTTATATTAATATTTTTTAGTTTTATAGTTTAGCTAGTTTACATTTACAAAATCACACACCACATCCATTCAAATAAATTAAACTCCTAATCAACAACACACAACCCAAAGGCGATAAAAATCCTAAATTACTACTTTTTCTCTTCCCCGAGGATAGTATCCAAGTGGTATCTTATGATATTTTTTGTCCCCCTAATGTTGTAGTTTAAAGGTGTGATTTAGAACCTAGATGGACCCTTTTTCCATATCACATTTTGGTGAACTCGACATATTTTATAATTACAAGATAATTATTTTCATATCTATTGTCCTAAAATCTAAGTGAAATATTATGTTGTTTGAAAGTGTCATCATTGCCCAAAGTGTATGTCACATGTGTTATACATTAAAAATTTAAGATTTGCATCTCAAAATCATAAAAAGTGTTATATTTTTTAGTATTTAAGAGAGAGATTCAGTTATTTATAAAACAATTATTATAGAAATCATCATTTTTCAAGAAAGTTGAACTCATTGCATTCATTTTACTACTTTGAAACATAAAAATTCATGAGTGCATGTGCCTTATATAAAAGTTAGGTTTTCTTGCATTTCCATTGTTTTGCCTCATTTTAGACCTAAAACTGTACAAACTCATACCTTTAAACACTGTACTATATTTGACAATATTTAAAATTTCAAAAAACTACATTTATAGTCTATGATGTGCTCACCCCTATCTTGCTAAGTTCACTTCAAATTCCAATCATAGTTATGTCTTTGTAGCCTTTGTGTAGACCTATGTCCCATTTTTGAGAATTAATTTTTCATTTTTCACCATCATCCACTTTTCTCCTCATTGTATGAATAGTGAAGCATCTTGAATATTGCAATTAAACACTACAAATTTAATTACATTTATACATCACTAAAATTTCAAAAAATTATATCTCTAGTCTAGTGTTAAGGCTAGAAGGAAAACATCTAACAAGTTAAATGCAAATATAAATAATAAACCAGAGAAATAAAACACACACAAAATTATAACACAAAGAATTTAGCGTGGTTCACCCAATATGGGCTATATCCACCAAACCGTAGCCATCCAATGATTTTATTATCCAATGCAAAACATATTGCAATATCATGACTAATTCCATACTAAAACCATTCGTCCTAGCTGCTTATAACAAGCTTTTAGAAGCTTCCAAAAATTAGGGTTTACAAAGTTGAGGTTTTTCTTTTTCGGTGACGAAGCGAAAAAGGTGAAAAAAAAATTCTTGGGGCTTGCCGCCCCTGGACCCCTGCTTTTCAGGGGCCCAAGGCCTAGCCCGACCTCGGACCCCGGTAAGGATACATAAAGAGTGTACAATACTAAAGAGTGTACAATATAGCATGATCATTCACCACATACCAACATCTAAGACACACTCCCCCTTTTCCTACTAATTTCACTCCAAATTTTAGTCATAGTTTTTTCTCTATAACCTTTATGGAGACTTGTTTCCTATTTTTTATAATTATTTTTGTTTCTATCATAATTATTTTCTTTCCTAACTATATGAAAATTCAAGTGTCTTGAATATCATAATCAATTTATGATTTTCACAAATTGGTACCCCATATTAAATATTCCTATATGCTAGACATATTTATAGACTCATGGCTTCCCATGCTACAATTACATCTAGTATTGAGCTTGATTTTTATAACTTTGTCACTCAAGGAATCACATCTATGTACTATATTTTCTTCTCTCCCTAATCCTACTTTGCCTATGTCTTCTTCATCACCAACTAGTAATATGGACTTTGAAGCTTCTATTACATATGTCCTTGAGGATAAATTTAAACAATTGGACAAAGACCTAGAAAGCTTTCAAATACTTGTAAGCTTTGAATCTATGGCTAGATAAATTTTTCTCCTTGTATCATATCTCATATATTTGACTCAAACATCATGACGACAACTAGTTGCATTCAATCCTTTACCGATGCTCAAATTTAAATGGAAAATAAATTTTCCTATCCTTAGAACATAACTTTTATTCCTAATTTCACCCCTCTAGTCATAGCATCCACCACAAAAAATGATAATGAGTGTACCTCTAGTTTAGGAATTTCTTTTGGGAATCCTTTTAGTTTTATTTTATCCTCAATCATACCTCCATTTACTTCACCTTTCATCATCATTCAAAAGTATAATAACTCAATCATCAAAAATATCCATACACACTCGATGAATTCTCAAAACATGTCACCAAACAATCCTATAAAAAATCAACTTTTGTAAAACATGTCATTTTCATAATAACAAATTTCAAACATGAATCAAAATCAGTCAAATTTTTATCCACCAACATATCTTACATGAATTCCATTATTATTCACTATCTTAAACACACTCATTCCAAAAAAATATTGAGATTCCTCACTTTGACAAGTATGTTGGTAAACGACACCCCAATAATGACATATTGGCTTTTATCGCTTTATGTAGTGATTTCCTTTTTGAAGATTCTCTCCTAGCTAAACTATTTATTGATCATTGAAAGACATGGCCTTGGATTGGCTTTATTTGTTACCTGATAAGTCAATTAATTCCTCTACATAATTTGTTAATGAATTCCTTCAACATTTTCAAGAAATCATTCAACCTCAACTTACATTAACCAATTTGGTCCATTAAAAACAAGGACCTAAGGAAAAAATAAATAATTTTATAGGATGATACCAAGATCTTTATTCACTGATCATATATTCTCTCATTGATTCTTATATACAAAGAGTATTGATTGGGAACTTGCAACCTAACACTCAAGTTAATATCTTGCTAATGAAATATCCATTATTCACACATTTACATGTACGACTATCTATGATTACCAACTTTTTGTTAGCCAATTTTAAGGAACACCTTCACCAGCTTGCAATAGTCAATTTTAAGCAAGTCCTCAAGCTAACTATTAGTCATTTAAAAGGAAAAATTGAAATTTCATGAAAATAAAAACTCCTCAATCATCTAACATCATTCAAACACAAGTCGTTGCTACATTTACAACACCATGCTAATTTAGGCCAACGATAGATAATTTTCACAATTGCCCAATTCTCTTCATACTGTTATGTTATAATTTCTTAATAAGAACATGATCCAACTTACTCCCATTTATCCATTTGATATCACCAAAAAAATCCCTTTTAATTTTAATAGAAAGGCCTTTTGTCAATATCACTGGGCACTTGGACATGATATGGAAATACGTGTACATATCTTAAGCACTAAGTGAAGCACTTGGAAATGATATGGAAATACATCTACATGTCTTAAGCACCAAGTGAGAAACCTCATCAATTATAATGTTATTCATTTGGCTAGTGTGAATGATAAATGAAATAAATGATTAGCACCATCTAATAAAAAAATACAAATATTTACCAATCTAATACCAGGGTAGTCAACCAATCTTCTTCAAGAAATTTTTATGAAGAATATATTTATAATATATATGATATGATCAACATGATTGATTTTCATCCTCAAAAAGGTAAACCAAATATCTTACTTGATATAACTTTTACAGGCATTGATGCTTCTATACATGCACCCAATGGTCCTCCATACATCATTGGTAGAATTAGTGATATACCCACAAGGATAATACTCATTGATCTGACATGTTTAGTGAACTTGATCACTAAAGAGTTTTTGTATGTGCATGACCTATATAAGGATAAGTATGAGCAATAAAAATTGTCACTAAAATCTTATGATGCTTCTATTCACCCTATGATTGGTTCTTTAACTACCCTAATTCAGGTTAGACCTAAAAATTTGGATGATTTATTCACCATAATACCAACATCAAATCAATTTTGTGTGAAGTTAGGCCACTCATAGCTTACCTCCACCAACACAGTACCCTCCATTATTCATAAATGTCTTCAGTTACCATTTGAAGGAAATATACATACTATTTTTCATAGTGGATTTAAAACATTGGCCCTTCATGAAATGTTTTCACTTCATTAATTTTGGCCTCAACCAGCCCAAATCGATCAACATTGTAAAGATTATCTATTTTTATCATATTAAAATAAAGCATATTCCCCAATTATCTCTTACCAATGTTTCACCTAAAACTTCTCGTTCTTGAGTCGCTACATTGGTTGTTCCTCCTAATCCATAATTAGATAATGAACCCTACCCTAAACCAAGTATTCTTCCTTCACATTGACCATCTGTCATCTATGTTGTCGTTCCTCCTCCACCATCTTATCAACGATCATGGCTCAACCATTTGGTGAGGCCTTCAAGGATTAATTTTGTGTCTACAAAAGAAAATAAATCCTTTGTGAAAAATCCTAAAACCCCTATGATTTCCAAACCTTCAATGGTTCCTTTAGTTCTTCCTATAAGGGAAGAAAAGGGAACAATGTTATAAAACACATTAATTTCCCCTTCTCAAGCTAAAGCTTGTCCAAGAAAAAATTAAAGTGAAAAGGAATAAAAACAAATATGTCATGATATGGAACATTAGCTTGACAAAGATTAAAAAATCCTTACCTAATGACCTCATATTCATATAACCAAATTACAATGAGATCTACTGTGTCACCCAAAAGTGTAGCCTTTGACACTTTCCGCTCATTTGGGCGCTTTCCTATAGATATTGGATCATTTTCAACCTCTTTTTACCCCTTTCCAAGCCTTGTTCCAAAGTGTTGTAAGGTATTGTAAAAAAATTTCACACTTTCCTAGGCTTGTCATCACTAAATCACCCCTTTTTCATGCTATAATGACCCCTTAATGTACATGCATGCCTTACTTTAGTGTGTTTTGTGAGACAATCCCGAAAAACTATAATAATCATATTTTAATCCCCAACAAACATTAAAAATTTCCCAGGTGGACTAGGTCACCACCTTGGGCAACCTAGTCCTATGTAGCTTAAAATTCAAATTTAACTTAAAATTCTTTCAGGATTTTATCTCTAAAACCCTAAGGTCGGCTGGTATGGTGTTATTTCAGGGGAATTAGGGCATAACTTGTATAAATAAGAGATTTTATCATCTTTTTCACCCTAATATCCAATCTTCTAACTCACCTCTATTCTTCCAAGCAAGTTTCTCTCTCCTTCTCAAGAAAGCTAGGGTTTGAGTATTCCAAGTCAACAAGAGAAATCTTTTTTGAAGCATTCAAGGGTTGATTGCTACAACAATAAAAGACCTCTCATCATGGGAAGGTAACTCACTCCATTAATTCATGTTTCTTTACTAAATTATTTCTATTCATTTTGGTTTAGTTACCTAAAAGGGGTTTGACCAAGGCAAACCACTAATCTCTAACAATCAACATATTCTCTTTCTTTCCTTGTGTGTTTGTAGATTTAGGTACATTGAAGATAATTGAAGGCTTTGAAGACTTGTTGAAGATATATCCTTTCTTGTTGATTCCACACATTCACGAAAAGTCACTTTTAGGCCCAAATATCAAAATTTCATAAGCGGACACCTACGAAGAACCGAAGTGTCGACCTAGGGCATATGTTCCCCCTTCAGAAATTCCAAAAATCTAAAAGATGAGTAAGTTTCCAACAATGGTGAACTAGTCCCATCAAGTATTCCTTTCAGTGATTTTTACATTTTCAAACACTCATTGGCAAAAACAAGCTTTGGACCAATTTTCTCAAATCTAGGACTAGGTCACCCAAATTGGCACAAGTGTCCTTTTCAACTTTTGTAGCATTTTCATTAGCATTCCAGACCTCCATCAGATCCTTCTTCAAATTCTAGGTGCACATATTCTATCTCCTTGATTTCTGTTTAGTTTAGTATACATTTCTAGGTCATCTTGTATATGTTTGCATATTATTATGTGTTTTCTAGCACTTTGCATTGCTTAGGTTTTTAAATTCATAGTTAGTTTCTATTTTTAGTCTATTGCATTTGGGTCATATCACACACATCATTTTAAGCCTGTAACTCCTCTTTGAATGTAACATGTATTCATTATGGATACCTCCAATGTTGAGAAATGTGACTCAAATTTACTGGCTTGGTCAAATTTCTAGAGCAGTTGTGTTCTTCCCTTATTGATTTTGTATCTTGCAAGATCGTTGAAAATCCTAACTTTGGAACTCATGTCGCAAGGTTGTGGAAATTCAGAACTTTCTAATAGACCTATTGCTAGATCGCAGAAATTTGAAACTTTGAAACCGATGTCACAAGATTATGAGTCTTCATAACTCTTTGAATTAGCGACATTGGGGTTCTCATGCTTATCGACATGTCACGGGTTTTGGGATTTTCATCCTGAGTGGGCATTGGTTTGTCAGTAGTGACGTGGATGTCATAGTGACTGTAGGGACCACAATATATCGATTAAAGGTGATCTGTATCTAGGATTTTGATTTTCTTGATCCAACGACACATGCTAATCTCGCACCCCTTATAGTGAGTCCTGATAAACTCTCGCGGGGTGTGTGGGTTTCAGACACATGTCATAGTGGACCTGACTGGTGCCAGATTGGTAAGCGTTGATCACATGACTTCATGTTGTGAGTTAAATATTTAAGTCTTGTTTAGGAGAGTTGTTGTGAATATTGTAGATTCCCATTTTGATTCTCCAAAATTACATAAGTGGTGTACGCATGTCTTGGTGGATCCTAGCAATAATAAGCAGTATATAAAGGAGAATTGATAGTTGGAAAGTGATGATTGGTTGTCAACTGTTGATGGATTAAATGATGACTGACTCAACAAATTTGAACTATATTCTATCCATTTATCTCTGGAAGATTCAATCGCATTGTTTCCTGTTGGAATGTTGTAACTAGGGTTAGGGTTAAGAATGAATGTTATAAAACCCTAGAATGTTTTGCAATGAAATGCGGGAAAAAGAATAAGGGTGATGTTGTTGGATTCTCTCCAAATGGAACAAGATGTAAAATCTATAAAGGATTAGAGCCATAATTATATTTGGAATTGTATTTTGTTTTTGAATAATACAATGGTGATCTAGGCTTTTGGAGTGTGGGGTTTTTTAACCAAAAGGGTTTTACCCACGTAAATCTATGTGTTCATGTTTTTTGTTCCATCTTTCATGTTTAATGGTTTTTCTTGATTGAATTTGTTTAATGGTGTTGTTTGGAATTGGTTTAATTAGCATTCATTTTTCTCTAAGGGTCAATATGGGAAATGAACTATGTCTGGTTTCACCTTGTGGCATAGTAGTTTGTGTCTTTGAGGAAATTTGATGAAATAAAAGCTATCGAAGGCACTACTGATCTTGGATGTCTTTTTAAGATGACCGATTATTTCCCAACATCCAACCCATCCATCTTTTAGATCACTTGACTCCACTCGACTACCTTCACCAAATCATGATACCAAACCTTATCTTTCCCAACCAATAAAATAATAAAAAATTTAACTTCCTCCCCATCACCTACTACAAAAGATACTCAAATAGATACTAGCTCTAATTATAATTTGGATGGGACTAGTATGTAACTAATTGTGATATATTCTAATATGGGCTCACAACATAAAATGAAAGAACAAAAAAAATATCTTAACAAATTTTCTCTTATATTTAGAAATGAATTTAGATAGGTCAACCAGGATGATCCTCCTAATGCCAGTGGTCCACCACATGTTGAACCTAGTACCTCTTCTTTTAATGCACTTATTTTAGTTCCTTTATATTTTTGTCCACCTTCTATTTATGATGAGGAATATTAGGATTTAGGAAATTTAGTATAGATCAACTTGCATGTGTAAGTACCCCTTTTTGTGTTTGTGTTTTTTCTTGAACATAATGTTATATTCTTGCAATGTTTTGCTTGGAATATATTTATGTTTTTTATTTTTCTATGGATAGCCCTTCATGTTTCAATTGACAAAAAAATACAAAGAGAATGATTCATTTGTTAAATTCTTCTATTTGCATCTCCATTCCTCTTTATATTTTTAAAATATTTATTTTGTTCCCTTTGGGAATGATGCAAATTGTTGAGAGATTTAGGTATCTTCCATGTGGAGCCAAATGCTTTTATATTTTCTTCATGTGTCATCCCTCCATTGTGTTCATAGTTCCATTATGAACACAATTGGAACATTGTGATATATCTATGACATATTGATCATATTTTTAGCACCTTGTCAGAATTATAAGGATTATAGTTCTTGGTATAGTTGACAGGAAAAATCACCTAGTGAATATCAAACTTCACTAGACCTTGTGTGTTTTCATTCTCTACCTTTGTTGAAACTTACCTAGTGGATACCAAACTTCACTAGCCTATGTTGTTTCTTATCAAGATCACCTATTGAATATTAGACTTTAGTATTTTTGTATCCCTTTATCTATTCATGGGTCACCTAGCAAATATTAGACTTTTCTAGCACGTGATTTATGAGTATCTTGGTTATGGATCCTAGTACGAATTTATATATCTTGTTAGTTTATGATTTCATACTACCTCTTTTGTATTTTCATCATGTTTGTATTGTGTTTCCATCATATTCATATCATCTTAGCATTTTTTATTTATTTATGCTTATTTTGTGTCTTCATAGTGCATGTTTCATGTTTGTGATGTTTTATTTTTGCATTTCACCTTATGCATGTGTGTTCCTTTGTCTTCTCATTGTTGTTTAATAGGATCCTAAGGTTGAGGCCTAATGCATCCCCTAGATTCAATGTCATCTTAATTTTCCAAATTTTTTGATGAAAGAACCCTTCTTGGTTTTTCCTTAATTTAGTGTGAGCACAAGCATAAGTTCATAATCTCAATAAAGTGGGGGACAAATAACACATCATAAATTATCGACCCTAACAATTTTATACTATGTCCAATTCCACCTTAAGTTCTTTGACCTAATTTTGCCTAATTTTGCTTGTTTTACTATCATTTGTATAAAGTTAAGATAAAATTGGTAAGTAAAAATATTTTTTTATTTAACGAAAAAATTAAAATTCAAAATAGGTCTCTAAGTCTAGGGCACCCTCACCCTTGAATACACTATTTTGCCCCAATTTTTAATAGTTTATTGTTTGCATTAATATGTTTGAAAATTAAATTTATTTGTTAGATTTTAAAAATAATTATTTTAAGAAATGAAGAAGTGCATATATATTTGTCTTTAACCATTTCAAATATAAGAAAACCTAGATAGTTTGAGTTCCAAATGTGCATCCTAAAAGTCAATCAAGAGCATAATAAGAATCAAATAACAACATTTTTATCAATCAAGATTCATGTTAGCAATGCATCATCAAGTATATTTGTCTTATATTTTATGTTCATTATTTTGCGAGTACTAAAAATTATGACATCCCCAATCAGGTATGAATTCCTCCTTGCATGAGATGTGTTACATGAAACCATTCCATGAAGGGAAGTATATTTGATTACTAAGTAGTAGTACTTGTGATTTATCTTTTTTAGTCTATTTTCATATGTCTAACCTAGGCTAAGCACTTTTTATCCAACACCATCATACTCGTTGTAGAGGTGAAAACACCAAAATGGGGTTTTAATTAAGAAAGTGTTTATATATCACAACCATTTCTCCCTTCTCTATCTTGGAGGTAGTAGATATGAAGTGGATTTGGAGAAGATTGAACACCTAACATCAAGAACATGCATTCAAGAATTTATTCGTCAAATTAAGGAAATTACTTTTGTATTAACAAATAATGTTTTGATGTTGAGTCTGACAAGGAAGCACCCACAAAATGCAATCAACCTATATCTACTACAAGCTTCCAAACCCCTTAATTTCTAATCTAGGGTGCCTAAGCTATTGACTAGTCACTTTGAATTTAGATTTGAATGCTAGGCTCCTCTATTTCTACCCTCTTCTTTTTTGTTCTTCGTTTTTGTCAAATAGTGTTGCGTTATTCTAAATTTACAGTTGTTTGTTGTAGTTATATAGTTAACCTAGTTTACATAAATGCAAAATCACACACACCACATCCATTCAGTTACTAATCAACCCTCAAAGGGGACCAAAATCCTAATCAACCATTTTAGCTCTTCCTTGAGGATAGTAACCAAGTGATTTTTTATGATCATTTTTATGTCCCTCCAATGATATAGGTTAAATAATATGATTTAGACACTAAATCCTTTTTTCCTACATCACATATCTAATCTACATTAAGAAAACTATAATCTCACTTCCTAAGTAACATCATTTTCATAAATAAACATTATATAATTTTTAAATATTAAAAATAAAAATAATAACAACTAATGATAAATTATAAATACAATAATAATTGAAAAAACTGATACTGTGCAGTGACAAGAAGTATTAGGTGAAATTCTTTTACCTTTTTAGATTCACAAATCTGCTAAAATAAACCCATACGTTTTATACAATTTAATTATTCTCATATTTTATTATTGGGATCGCTACATGCATTCATTTCCATTGTAATCTTATTTATTTAATTATTTAGGTTTGCACACATTTCGTTTAGTCATTTCCAATGGTTTGTCCGTTCAGTAGTTTGGATTTGGCGGTATTCCTTTAAAGTTGCTCAACTTGATCTTTTAACTGTTCCATTTGATAATTTTGGAGACTTATTTATTCCGACCATCTCTGTCTTGATTTGACAAGGTGATCCAAGACAAATCTGCTCAGATTTTGCATGGACTGACCTCTTTTTTTTTATTAGTGAGATGTTACAGCCGTTCATTTCCTATCGTCCTTTGGCTCTTGTTTTCCTCTTTTATTATTCACGCATACAGCCATGTCAGTTTGCAATTAGAATTGTTTAAAGGTGCACAAGTTTCTCGTTTAAGACTGTCTATATGATGTCTGTGATGTTACTGAAAGAAATATGAACAGAATTTGGATATTCATTTATTGCTTCAAAACCAACACTTAATTTTTTCTGTCGAGTATTAACTTTTTAGGAGCTCAGTATGGAATTCCTGAACATTTCATGGATTTCCATGTTTATAATCCTGCTCCTCGCAGGCTTTCTACTAGGAAAACCTAGCAAAAAGTCCAAGATGCCCCCTGGACCAGCACCCTTGCCCATCATTGGCAACCTTCATTTAATCTCCCGTCTTCCTCACAGATCCTTCTGCTCTCTTGCCCAAAAATATGGCCCGATTATGACCATCCACTTGGGTTCTCTCCCAACAGTCATCATATCATCTTCTGAAATGGCTAAACAAGTCCTCAAAACTCAGGACCATGTATTTGCAAGCCGTCCTCCCATGGGAGATAAGGACCATATCCTAAGCCCCCAGAAAGTTTCCATAGCTCCATACGGTCCATACTGGAAATTCATGCGCAAAGTCCTTGTCTTGGAGCTTCTTTCTCCCAAGAGATTGAAATCCTTTGCGCCCCTCAGAGCCCAAGAAGCTTCTGCCATGATACGCTCCATACTACACAAAGCCATCGCCAATGAGAAGAGTGGCATCAACCCCCCTTCTGTAGATGTATCCAGGGAGGTGGGTTTTCTTACTAACAATACCATCTGCAGAATGTCATTTGGGAAGATATGCAATGAAGATGAGATGGGGGGAAGAGTATTCAAAGAAGTTTTGGATGATGTTCTTTCTCTAGCTGTTGGCTTTAACTACAGCGATTACATTCCCCTCTTGGGTTGGCTTGATTTGCAAGGCAATGGACGAAGACAATCCGAACTTACTGAGATTTTTCATTTGTTTGTGGAGAGAATTGTGGATGAACACTTTGAAAGAAGGAAGAAATCCAATGGCTTGGAGTGTGAGGACTTTGTGGATTTGCTGCTTTCTTTTTCTGAAGATGAATCCATGGAGATCAAGATTACACGAGACCACATCAAGAAAGTTGTTTTTGTATGTACACAACCCTCATATCTCTGTAAACTCTTCTTTCATGCTTCTGTTTTAGGTGTTTTTTGTTTCCTGTTCTTTAAAATCATTATGCGTAGCTTAGGCCCAGAGTTGTTTGGGATCTATTGACCATACTATGGCAAGAATGTTTGAATCTAAGTTGCATAGATCTAATTGTTTCAGCTCTAACATCCATATAAACGAAAGTAAGAGGGATTTTGCCATTTTTGGATAATGGCTTTTCCAGTTAATATTTTAGTTATTAACTTTTTTGGGTTACCTTTTTATTTTGTCCCGCTTTGAAGTTCATTTCATGGGTTGAGTTATTACACTGTCAAATAATATGTTATGATTTAAATTGTAGTAATATGTTATGATTTAAATTGTAGTAATATGTTATGTGTTTTTTCAGGATTTGTTATCTGCAGCCACAGATACTTCAGGAAATACATTAGAATGGGCAATGTCAGAATTACTTAGAAATTTTTCAGTAATGATGAAAGCCCAACACGAGCTTGATTCTATAATTGGATTCAATCGTATGGTAGAGGAATCTGATCTACCTCATCTTCAATATTTGCAAGCAATAGTGAAAGAAACATTAAGACTTCACCCACCTCTTCCTCTGCTCCTTCCACATATGACTATGGAACAATCAACAATAGAGGGATATCAAATACCAGAGAAGACACAAGTTATTGTGAATGCTTGGGCTATTGCGAGAGATCCAATTGCTTGGGAAAAAGCTGATGAATTCAAGCCAGAAAGATTTATAGGGACCTCAATTGATATCAAAGGTCAAGATTTTGAACTCATACCATTTGGTTTAGGAAGGAGAGTATGCCCTGGAATTAGCTTAGCTTTGTCTTTGGTCCATCTTGGCCTTGCACAACTATTGCATTGCTTCAATTGGAGTCTTCCTCAAGGGATAACTCCAGAAAAGTTGGATATGTCTGAAGTCTATGGTCTTACCATGCCAAGGGCAATGAATCTTCATGTCATTCCAATTCCCCGCCTTCCAATAGAACTTTATGAACCAAAAGCCTAAATTTGTGGTTTCCTACTAATAGTCTAGTTAGGTAGTGTGTTTCTAGAGCTATGATTATTTTCCTATCATATGCTCATTAATTCTTATATTACATAATGTTGGAATAAAAGGGATTCCCAAAATTGTTTTGGGATGGTAACATATGATACAAAATATTTGGTTTGGACACTAAATCTACTATTCTATACCAATGGCTTAGAGTTGTGGTGCATGCTAAAGATGGACGGGTATAGAGAAACAAAATTCACAAATGCAAACTCAAATATATTAAAGACAAAAATGCTTCTAATAAGTTTCTAAAAATAATACGAGATCTTATATAGATGGTTAATCTAAAGATGATTGGGCAATAGAAAAGATACATATAGAGCTCTGAACTAAAATAGTTGGATTGAAGAAGTTCATAATAGATAAAAATTATCATTAACAAATTAATTATTTCTATGAGAAACCTTAAGTGATATAAATACTTTTATACTATTGATCCATCCCTATAAGATGTATATTTGACTAAAATAATTTTCTCATTCAAAAGACAAAAATAAAATATTAAATAACTAAATCAATATGTTAGTATTTAATGTTCTTCACTTCTATAGTTTTGATGGATGTATCATTTTGTTTTCCTATTGTTGAAATTGTTCTTTACTATTTGCATTCAGCTTTATTTTAATATAAAAATTATATATGTGTATGCGTGTATATGTTTTATCTTTTTATTAAACTATGAATAGATGATTTTTATTTATTAAAATTAAAATTAAAAGAACTTTATTAGTATATTTTTTAAAAATTATCTTTTACACCATACCACTTAAAAATTAAATAACACATATAATTAAACAATCTCAAATGTATATCTATACTTGCCAAATAGGACAGCCCATTGAGAAACTTCATAGGATGATCTCACACAAAATTTTCTAATGTATTATTTAATTATTCTGCATATCATTTATACTTCTACCATAATTATATATAAAGTTTAAAAGCTTAATAACATATTTAGAGTATGTTTTATATTAAATATAAATTTTCAAGTTTAGATAAATAAATGAGTGGAGTATGTTTAATAGATATAAATTTTTTAAGTTTAGATAAATAAATGAGTGAATTTTAAGAAATAGTATTAATGTTATAAACAATATTTTATGTTTTAAATATAATGATTAATTATTATAATGTGTTGAAATTTTGTTTAAAAAGAATAAAATAATTAGAAGTATATCAATTGAATATATTTTACAAATATTAAATTAGTTTTGAATCAATTAAAAATTTGAATTTTATGTTCTTTAAAAATTGTAAAAATTATTTCTCTGTAACATAATTGGTTAAGAAGTTTGGGGTGTAAAGCAACATAAACTATTTTTAAACATTTTTTGTAAGAATTATTTTTCACTTTTTTGCTTTATAAAGTCATTTCATTAAATCTTTCTAAAATAAATAAATGTTACTTATTTTCACATTTTTTTAAGAATGATTTTTTAATGTATGTAATTGTTACTTTTTATTAAAGAAAATCTAGGAAAATCAATTAGCTATTTTATAGAGATTTGGATTCACAATATTAAAATAATAAAATAAAACTTTTAAATTAACATAGAGATTTAATTTTACACAATTAAAATACAATTTTAAATTAAATCTTAAATTATATTGATATTGCCACTTTTTATTTTTTCAAATCTTTATTGTTAGAGTTAGGATTACGACCATAGTTATGGATAGTGTTACACTATCATAGGTAGGGTTAGAAATAAATCTAAGATGAGGATAATGGTTTAGAATTTTTGTTAAGGTTAGGGTTAAAGTTAGGATTAAATCAGGATTGGGATGTGAGTTAGGGTTAGGGTAAGATCATTAAAATAACTAATTAACAATACTAAAACGCTATAATTAGCAAAACTTACATTTATTTTCTTTCACATTAATAAAATTTACATTTGTTTTTGTCCAATATAGAAAACACTAATTTATTTCTTTAGATTCTCAAATCTACTAATATAAATCCATACAATTTATTTATTCTCATATTTTATTATTGTGATCTCTACATGCATTCATCTCCATTATAATCTTATTTATTTAATTATTTAGGCTTGGACACATATCTTTTAGTCATTTCCAATGGTTTGTTCGTTTACTACTTTGGATTTGATTGGTATTTGAGAGTATTTCTTGTTGGAGTTTCACTCCACTCCCACACCTGTCTCCTACTCCTACCGCACTCCCGCGCCTTCAAACTTACCTATTCACGGTTCAGCGGTGTCTACCAGGTTGCCACAAGCCTTCTCTCTCCTCTCTGCAGTCTCACAGATGTCTCTCCCACAGTCTACCGCTTTACCGCGGTCGAGCTCTTCACTGACGGCGGTTTCACGGTGGCCATTATCTCTGTCTACCTCGCTACTGTACACTAACCGCATGATGCCTGTGGCAATGCGGTTAACTGTTGGATCGTAGTTACCTCCATACTGCGGTCAACATACTAACCGTTGGTGGTATCGTAGTGTTCTTCGTTGTTCTGAGCCTGGTCATTTGTTAACTGTCAATTGTCTATTACCGCCTTCCCGCGGTTCCTTCGCTAACTGCTCGCGGTAGTGAGTGGGTTGCTTCCTTCATGATGAGACCATTTGTTGACTTCTAGTGGGTCTACCGCCACACCGCGACCATCATGTTCACTAACCACGGTAACACGGGTTAGCTTTTTGTGCTCAGTCACCGCTCTACTGTAGGTTGTCCATTCCCTCACTGCGGTATAGTTGTTTTGACTTCCTTTGTCGGTGATTGTTAGTGGACGTTGTGTTGGCGGATAGATAGGATAGAAGGACTGATATTTAAGTCTATAGGATAGACATTTAACTCAATTGGACTTTTATTTAATGTGATTTGGATGAGTTTTTGCTGGCATTTGTAATTGCCATTAATATTGTATTTATGTGGTGTGGCCGTAAACTTTCATAAATGGTTGTGTTTGTAATTTTGATTAAAAACATAGAAGTTTATTACGAAGATTGCTCTGAAGAATAAAATTTCTTGGTTGTTTTGTGTTTGAATGAATAAGTAAAATATAAAATTTATTTTTTTGTTCTCTGCCTAATCCTTCACATGGTATCAAAGTCATAGGTCATTTGTAGAAAAATCATGGCAGCAAGCACAAGCTTGAATAATCCCCAAATTCCATAGCTAAATGGGAAGAATTATGACTACTGGTCCATAAAAATGAGAGTATTGTTCTATTCATAAGATTTATGGGAGTTTGTAGAGAATGGGTTTACAAAGCCTATAGATGCAGCAGCATATAATGCTCTAACTCAAGAAGAGAAAGATTTACTGAAAGATAACAAGAAGAAAGATTCAAAGGAACACTTCTTCATTCTATAAGGTGTACATGAAAGAATTTTTCCTAGAATTTCAGCTACTACCAAGTCCAAGCAAGCATGGGACATTTTACAAATTGCATATCAAGGAATGAACAAAGTTAAAACTGCAAAGTTGCAAATATTAAGAAGAGAGTTTGAGACTCCGTTTGTGAAATAAAATGAGTCTATAGATTCATATTTCACCCAAATAATGGGATTGGTAAACTAGATGAGAACATATGGACAGACACTAGAAGATGTCAAAGTTACCCACAAGATTTGAGTCAATTTCAGTCACAATAGAAGAGACAAAGGACCTCACACAATATTCAGTTGATGAGATTTATGCTTCACTTATCTCTCATGAACACAGACTCAACAAAACAACAAATATGTCATTGGAGCATGCACTCAAGTAACAAGCTTCAATCAACCAAGGAAGAGGCAGAGGTAGAATAAATTTCAGAGCAAGAGGAATAGGATTCAACAGAGGTGGAAGAAATAACTAGTCAAGTTCAAGTGGGAGAAGCAACATCCAAAACCCATCTTAGAATTTTCCTCAAGGTCAAAGGTATGAGAAATCTCAGGTCCAATGCCATTATTGCAAAAATTTTGGACATTACATGAATGAGTGAAGAAAGAAGCAGTATGATATGGGTAGACAAAATGAAAATTTTATTAAAGAAATTCAAGACCATAGATCAGATAAAAGCACAATGTTTTTAGCTTGTAATGTAGCTCAAGCTAGTGAGAAAGAAGTTTGGTTTTTAGACTCAAGCTATAGTAATCATATGATAGGGAATTTAGAGTTGTTTACAAGTCTAGATGAGAATATTAAGTCAGATGTCACCTTGGGAAATGACAACAAAGTGTCAGTTAAAGGAAAAGGGAATGTTAATATTCTGACCGAGCAGGGGGAGCAACAATATATCTCAGATGTTTATTTTGTGCCAGGTCTGAAACACAATTTGATGAGTGTAGGACAGTTAGTTCAAAAGAATTATAGAGTGACTTTCAAAAATGGACTGTGGACAATTTTAGACAAATACCCAAGTAGCCGGTTGATAGCTAAAATCAATATGACAAACAATAGAATGTTTCCTTTGAGAATTCAACCAAAATTAAGCATAAATTTTGCACAAGCACAAGAGGTGTCAACTGTGACTCAAACTGAAAGGATGAAAATTGGCTGTGACACTTGAGATTTGGTCATTTAAATTATGGAGGTCTGAATTTTCTTCATAGGAAGAGCATGGTAAAGGGAATACCATTAACTGAAAAACCTAAGAGAGTTTGTGAAGGTTGCATACTAGGAAAGAAACATAGAGATTCTTTCCCATTAGGGAAATCAACAAGAGAAAAAGCACCATTAGAAATTGTTCATTCAGACTTGTGTGGCCCAATGTCGACACCTTCAATAGGTGGTAGTTATTATTTTATGACCTTCATAGATGATTATTCAAGGAAAACATGGGTCTATTTTTTAAAACAAAAAAGTGAAGTGTTTAATTTCTTTTGTCAATTCAAGTCTCTTGCTGAAAAACAGAGTGCTCACTTCATTAAAGTGTTGAGAACAGATAGAGGAGGTGAATACATATCAAGAGAATTTTTAAATTTCTGAAAATAGCATGGAATACACAAACAGTTCACAACAAGATACATGCCTCAACAGAACGGGGTAGCTGAGAGGGAAAAAAGAACCATAATGGAGATGGCTAGAAGTATGTTGAAATCCAACCATTTAACAAATGAGTTTTGGGTTGAAGTTGTATCTTGTGCAACATATATCATGAATAGATGCCCAACAAAAAGTGTGATGAATATTATCCCTAAGGAAGCATGGACTGGTAAAAAGCATAGTGTGTCTCACATGAGAGTTTTTGGATGTGTTTCATATGCACATGTACCTGATGAATTGAGAAGAAAACTTGACAACAAAGGAGAGAAAAGAATTTTTGTTGGATATAGTGATGAATCCAAAGCATATAAATTGTTTAATCCAACAACTAAGAAGTTTAGAATCAACAGGGATGTTCAATTTGTTGAAGATAAAGCATGGGATGGAAGTAAAGAGAGCACAATAAATGTTACAGTCAATATCCCACAAGAAGAGAATGAAATTTCAGTTCTAGCTAATGTACCTATTGTCCTTGTTCAACCTCAAGCAATTGGTCAACAATTGACACCAGCAAGCAATGTAAGAGCAACAACAAGAGGACTGCAGACGCCAACCACAACAAGAACTTCTGACACAGGACCTTCAAGTCCACATTCTGCAGATTCAAGTGATCTTTCAAATCCAACTTTAGCAAGCATGAGAAGAAAAAAAATCAGAAGCATGAGTGTTATTTATAACCAAAATGAAGGTGAGAATAATCCTCAATAGTTTACACTTTTTTCTTTCTATTCTCAAGCTAAACATCCAATTCATTATGAAGATGCAATCAAAGAAGAAAAGTGGATAACAACAATGGATGATGAGATAGATGCAATTGAAAACAATCAAACATGGGAGTTGCAAAGTCTTCCAAAAGACAAAGATGTCATTGGTGTTAAATGGATTTATAAAACTAAATTCAATGCAAATGGAGAAGTGCAGAAGCACAAAGCAAGATTGGTGGTAAAAGATTATGCACAACAACCTGGAATAAATTATAATGAAACTTTTGCACCTGTAGCATGTCTTGACACAGTCAAAATGTTATTGGCCTTAGTAGCACAAAATATTTGGTTAGTTCATCAAATGGATGTGAAGTCAGCTTTCCTCAATGGCTATCTTGAAGAGGAAGTTTACATTGAACAACCACCTGGATATGAGATATCAGAATAGGAAGACAAAGTTTACAAGCTGAAGAAGGCACGGTATGGTCTGAAACAAGCCCCAAGAGCTCGGTATAGTAGAATAGATAGTTATTTCACAAAGAATGGATTTACTAGATGCAAGAGTGAACCAACACTGTATAGTAAAGTGAGTGAAGATGGTGAAATATTAATTATATGTCTCTATGTTGATGATTTAATCTTAACTAGAAATCTATTAATTGAAATGTTCAAAGCAACAATGATGAAAGAATTTGAGATGATAGACTTAGGTTTGATGAAGTATTTTCTGGGAATTGAGGTAACACAAAATGACAATGGCATTTTTATTTCACAGGCAAAGTATGCCAATGATGTTTTGAAGAGATTTAATATGGTGAATTATAAGTCAGCACCCACTCCAATGATAACTGGTCTGAAACTTAGCAAAGAAGACAAAGGATCATATGTGAATTCAACTTTGTACACATAGCTAGTAGGAAGTCTGAAGTATATAACAACCACAAGGCCTGATATAATGTTTTCAATCAGTTTCATCTCCAGATTCATGGAAGCACCGAAAGCATCACATTAGATGGCTAGAAAGAGAATTTTGAGATACATTAATGGAACTAAAAATTATGGCATCAATTATACAAGAATAGATGAATTCAAACTAATAGGTTTTACTAATAGTGATTGTGCTGGAAGTGTTGATGACAGGAAAAGCACATCAGACTATGTCTTTCACTTTGGTAGTGGAGTAGTTGCATGGGCTTCTAAAAAATAGCCTATAGTCACATTGCCTTCAGCTGAAGCTGAATATGTTGCAGCCATAAGCACATCTTGCTAGGTAGTATGGATAAGACGAATATTGAAGGAGATTCAAAATGAACAGACAGATGCCACAAAAGAAAATTGTGATAAAAATTCTGCCATAGCTCTATCAAATAATCCTGTGTTTCACAAGTGAAGCAAACATATTGATACTCGTTTCCATTTCATCCGGGAGCTAATCACAAATGGCGAAATCATTTTAGAGTTCTACAGAACAAAGGAACAACAAGCAAATATTTTCACGAAGGCACTTGGTAGAGACTCATTCATCTATCAAAGAACTAGACTGGGAGTTAAAGACTGCGAGAGTTACGTTCAAGGGGGAGTGTTGGAGTTTCACTCCACTCCCACGCCTGTCTCCTACTCCTAGCGTGCTCCTGTGCCTTCAAACTTACTTGTTCACGGTTCGATGACATCTACCGGGCTAGCACAAGCCTTTTCTCTCCTCTCTGTGGTCTCACAACTGTCTCTCCCACAGTCTACCGCTTTATCGCAATCGAGCTCTTCACTGAT
The DNA here is from genome assembly GCA_007115665.2 of Sequoiadendron giganteum. Classification (NCBI taxonomy): domain Eukaryota; kingdom Viridiplantae; phylum Streptophyta; class Pinopsida; order Cupressales; family Cupressaceae; genus Sequoiadendron; species Sequoiadendron giganteum. The sequence goes on from CM021107.1 coordinate 622,753,954, forward strand.
GGTGGTTTCACGGTGGTCGTTATCTATGTCTACCTCGCTACCATATGCTGACCGCATGATGCCTACGACAATGTAGTTAACTGTTGGATCACAGTTACCTCCATACCGCAATCAACATACTAACTATCGGTGGTATCGTAGTGTTCTTCGTTGCTCTGAGCCTAATCATTTGTTAACCACCGGTTTTCTATTACCACCTTCCCACGGCTCCTTCGCTAACCACCCGCAGTAGTGCGGTGGATTGCTTTCTTCGTGCTCAGACTGTCTGCTGACTGCCAGTGTGTCTACCGCCACACTGCGACCATCATGTTCACTGATTGCGGTAATATGGGTTAGCGTTTTATGCTCGGTCATCGCTCTATCGCAGGTCATTAGTTCCCTCACCGCGGTATAGCGATTTTGACTTCCTTTGTGGATGATAATTAGTGGATGTTGCGCTGGCGGACTGTTAGGATGAAAGGACTGATATTTAAGTCTGTAGGACGAATGATTAACTCAATTGGACTTTTGTTTAATGTGATTTGGACGAGTTTTTGTTGGCATTTGTAAATGCCATTAATATTGTATTTATGTGGTGTGGCCGTAAACTTTCATATATGGTTGTGTTTGTAAGTTTGATTAAAATAATAGAAGTTTAATACGAAGATTTCTCTGAAGAAGCAAATTTCTTGGCTGTTCTATGTTTGAATGAATAAGTAAAATATAAAATTTATTTTTCTGTTCTCTGCCTAATCCTTCATTTCTTTTAAGTTGTTCAACATAATTTTTTAAAACTGTTAGATGTTGGCATTGCCATGGTCATTTGATGGTCTTTTATTTTTATGTGTTTGTAATATTTCTTTTTCGTCTATGCTTATGTGACTGGTTTTCTTGACGTAGTCTATATGACTTTCAAAGTGTGCTTCTTACCGCCCAATCTTTTTTATGAATATATATGATTATCTTTTAAATTAATATAAATACTATGTCTATTCTTTTGAAAAAAAAAAACCATTCAGAGTAATAATTTTGAAGACTTATCTTTGCTTTTTAGTCCTTATTTATTGCGACCGAATTTGCAAGGTGATCCAAGACAAATCTGCTCATATTTTGCATGGCTTGACCTCCTTTTTTATTATTAAGACGTTACAACCGTTCATTTCAAATCGTCCTTTGGTTGTTGTTTTCCTCTTTTATTATTCACGCATACAATCATGTCAGTTTGCAATTAGAATTGTTTAAAGCTGCACAAGTTTCTCGTTTTAATAGTCCCTATATGATGTCTATGATGTTACTGAAAGAAATATGAACATCACTAATACTAGATTGATATTAAATAAAAAAGTAAAATATTTACGTACACTTTTATTTAATAGTGCACAAAAAAAACGCATATCAAAAATATAATTTTAAAGATTGGTTGTAGAGATTGATTGATGAAATTGAAAGGGATCAATCAAATCAATTTGAAATGAAGGATTTTGACAAAAATATTATTATGTAGCTAATAAAGTATGGAGAAAATATGATACAACTTTAGTTAGTTAGACTAATTATGTATAGTAACTAATCAAAACTTACATTATACATGACCATAAACCACTCTCTACTGTAGTGGAGTAGAATTCTAATATTTGTATTGATGATGGTACTGTAAAAGTTGAAGAGCTGAAACAAATGCGAAAACAAGAATACAAAACAGAGTATGCAAGATTTATCGTGGTTAGGAAAATTTTCCTACGTCCACACTGAGCAGGAGAATATATTAATTATCCAAAAACCCGATGGTTACAAGTTATAGCAAGTTACAATGTAATAGAGCTCCAACGAGACTCTTGAAAGGTCAGAGAAGAACCGAAGAGACAGAGTCTCTTGGAGCGAAAGCAGGGACTGTTGGGCTTCATATCCCCAACAATCTCCCGCTTGAAGACCAACCACTACTGTAACAAGCTATTCCCCTACTCTGATCCTTGCTATCACATGCTAGAAATGCCGAGAGAAGCTCGAAAAAACTCGAACTTCTCCCGTGTAACAACCTTGATGAGAGCACCAGTTGGATTCACTTTTGTGTCGATCTTTACAACTTGAAGTTTTTCTTCTTCAACCACATGCTGAATGTAATGGTAACGCAAGTCAATGTGCTTAGATCGTCGCTGAGATGTATGATGCTTGCTCATGAATATAGCACTACTACTGTCACAAAAAATATTCAAATCTGATTGTTGCAAGCCCAATTCCTTATACAAAATCTGCAACCATACCATCTCTTTTGCCCCCTCGGAGAGAGTCATGTATTCGGCTTCAGTAGATGATTGTGCAACCGAATGTTGCAATCTAGAACCCCAACTGATGGCTCCCCCAGCAAAAGTGAAAGCATAACCTGAGGTGGATCTTCGCTTGTCTAAATCTCCAGCAAGATCCGAATCTACGAACCCTTGCAATGCTATCTTATCTATCCCAAGGCATAAAGAAAGAGCAGAAGTACCTTTAAGATACTGAAGAATCCATTTAACTGCCTCCCAATGAGGCTTGTTGGGATTACTCATAAACTGGCTTACTACTCCCATTGCATGAGCAATATCCGGGTGAGTAAAAATCATAGCATACATAATACTACCAACTACTGAAGTATAAGGGATTCCCTTCATGAATTTTGTATCCTCTTGTGTTGTGGGACACATTTTAGCAGTCAAACGGAAATGAGATGCTAAAGGAACACTAACTGGTTTGGCTTCCAGCATGCCAAATCTGTCCAATACCGTGTCAACATATTGCTTTTGAGATAACCAAAGTTTCCTCTTGGATCTATCCCGTGAAATGGTCATCCCAAGTATCCTCTTGGCTGCCCCCAAATCTTTGATCGCAAATCTGCTGGCCAAATGCTTCTTCAATTCTCAAACAATCTTCATACTAGTCTTAGCTACTAACATATCATCCACATACAGTAAGAGAATTATAAATTCACCGGTGGGCAACCGTTTGTAATAAACACATGGATCAACCTCCGGACGTATGAACTTGTGCTCAATCATAAACTGATCGAATTTCTTATACCATTGCCTTGCGGCCTGCTTAAGTCCATACAAACTTCTCTTCAACCTGCACTAAAGATGCTCCTTCTCCTTTTTCACAAAACCTTCCGGCTACATCATATAAAGTTCTTCATCTACATCACCATGTAGGAATGCAGTCTTGACATCCAACTGCTCAAGCTCAAGATCCCATGCAAAAACCAAGCCTAGAACGGCTCTAATAGTCGTCATCTTGACTACCGGGGAAAAAATCTCATTGAAGTCGATACCTTGCTGCTATCCATACCCTTTGATCACTAATTTGGCCCGATAACGAACCTTGCCGCCATCTTCTTCCTTTAATTTGTAAACCCATTTATTTTTGAGGGCTTGTCTATTTGGTGGCAAAGTCACCAAGTCCCAAGTCTGATTCGTTGCCAATGAATCCATTTCTTCTCTCATGGCCTCTTGCCATTTCTGTGAATTCGGAGCTCTTCAAGCAATCTTGTAATTTGCAGGCTCCAATTGATCGGTCACTAGTAAAGACGGTTTTGCCTCCTTTGCAACCAATAACTCATAATCAGAGAACTTCACTGGAGGTCTTCTTTGCCAAGATGATCTTCTGAGTCCCTGATCAATTTCACTGCCATTCTCCCCCAAATCTGCAATGTTCTTGAAATTGCTAACTGGAGGGAAATTTAATTGAGCATGATCCCCGATTTTAGGTGGAGGCGGGACCTGCTCGTTTTTGTTTAACAGAGGGTCTGCAGAGTCATTTTCTCTCTACTGGTGATAGTGCGGGGCAGTGCCATCTTTGCGCAGCTTGGCTGGGTTGTCTTCTAGCACGAGCTGTTGGCTACTGGAAGCACCCGTAGCTGCAACGTGATCAACGCATAGGGAAGGGGAAGAAGCCCTCGCAGCTTCTACTATTGGATCCACGCGTGCAGAGGGAGGAGAAACCCCTGCAGCTTATGCTGCTTGGCTTACGCATGGGGTGTTGGTAATGCTGGGTGTGAAGTCTTTGTTCATGTGCCGAAAGAAAAAAGAACCAAGCTAGATTTTAATGAGATTTTCCAATTAATGAGATACATTGTTGTATTACATGCCTCAACCTAGAATTCCTTACTCAATCCAGCATTAGAGAGCATACATCGAGCTCTCTCAAGAATATTTTTGTTCAACCTTTCCGATGCTCCATTTTCTTGTGGAGTAAATGGAACAACCTTGATTAGAAGTTAATTAATTTAGATTAATTAACTTAGGGGATTTTAGGGATTTGATATTTGATTTAAATCAGTTTGATTTATCAAATCAAATAAGAAGAACTTAGGACTTAATGAAATAATTTGATTTATTTAATTAAATCTGATGAACCTTAGGGATTTAATCAATAAAATATTTTAATTGATTAATAGAAGAAATGAATGTTAATTAGAGTGGAATGCATGATGCATGATGTTAGTTTTGCATGTCTACATTTTTCCCCTCTTTGAAGCAATGTACTTGTTGCATTGATTCAAAGAATGATGTTGCTGACATCGAAATTAAAAAATTTCTACTTTTTTCGAATGCCCCAGCGAAAATAAGTACGCTAGTATATTACCCCCTTGAGAGATCGAGCGAAAATATTGAGGTGGATCTCGCGACAAAGAGGTTCAAAATGAATGTATGGATGGTTAGACTATATGATCTATATGATAATGATGTTGAGAATAAGATGTTTGGAAGATGCTTAAAATAACAAATCTATATTATCTTAAACATCTTAAATGATTATGAAAATGAGATGGCGTGATTATGCATGAGATGGATATGGCATGACTATGCAAGATAAGAGTGTGGATGCAGGATGGATGCATTGCTAGTGTGAAATAGAATAGAAGAATGAGAGGGATCAACCCTTGAATCCAAAAAGATGTAGAAGTCCAACAAGTCCACCAGTCGTCGAGACTTTATTGGATATGGTGATGAATGATGATGTATTGCTTATCCAAGGATGGGAAAAGAGCATACATTTCTTTATGTTTGATAAGACACGTAGGTGCGATGCATCAAGGTATTAAGAACCAGGATGGCGTTGCGCCTAGTGTGATGGACTTTGACTCGACAATCAGATAGGAGTGCTCTTGTTCACACTTGACATACATAAACCTTGCTAGGACGGACCCAACAAAGCAAGTATTCGCCAATTTATTTTACAAGAACATCCAGCAAGCATAATAGATAAAAAGATAATGATCATTGCCCCATTCCTTTCTCTCTAAACCTATTTTGTTTAGGCATCATCAAGAGGTCCTTGGAATGAGTGCAAAATAAGATAAGTGTAAAAGACCAAGATAAAGTAAACAAACAAGCTAATGTTCTTCGTACCGCTAGCCAAGCCTAAACTACTGTGATGTACCTGATGCTTATGTCCATCATGGGAAGGATTCATCCTAGGACATGTAGTGATCAGGGTTTTGGTGAGACTGATCTGGGTGATAAGCTATTGATACTCCGAGTTGACCAACTTGCTTGCTTACTGACTTAGGCTTGAGACTCTAACGATAAGGTGTTCACTTTGGAACCTACTAAAATTGCTTCTGATTGCTTCACTAGAGTATGAAGGCGACGATTGATTTATTAGGAATTGTTATTATTGTGGGTGAAAGCGAGATGAGACGGGTGCACCATTTTGGTTTTTCCAAATATTTTGAGGCTGTTTTTGGTATTTTCACATTTTTCAATGTTTTTGGTATTTTGTGTCTCGGGGGCCGATCAAGGATGGCCTTGCCTACATTTAATCTTAGAGACAACATAGTTCAGACTCCAATTGACTTGACTGCTAATGAGATAGATGGGCAAACGGATTGCAATTGCGACGGATGCCTAAAATCCTAAAATGTGAAAAAGATGGACAAACGAATGCCCTGCGATGGATGCCTAACTAGATGGGTAGACGGATGTCATTACGATAGGCGCCTAAAATCCTAAAATGTGAAAAAGATGGACAAACAAATGCCTTTGCGACGGACGCCTAACTAGATGGGCAGACGGATGTCATTGTGACAGACGCCTAAAATCCTAAAATGTAAAGTAGATGGACAAACGGGTGCCCCTGTGACAGACACCTAACTAGATAGGCAGACGTATGTCATTGCGACAGACGCCTAAAATCCTAAAATGTGAAAAATATGGACAAATGATTGCCCCTGCGACGGACGCCTAACTAGATGGGCAGACAGATGTCATTGCGACAAACGCGTAAGGACTGACCCTACTGTAAAATAAATGGGCAAACGGATTGCCAATGCGACGGATGCATAAGGACTGACCCTAACTGTAAAATAAATGGGCAAATGGATTGCCAATGCGATGGATGCCTAAGGACTAACCCTAACTATCTTGGGGGATGATCAAAGATCAACCTTGCCTACGTTCAAGCTCAGAGATGACTTAGTTTAACAAGTTGAAAGACTTACAAGACTTTAATGATGAATTTTTTTTGAAGATTTTCTGATATTTCGACATGTTTTTGATGATTTTTTGATAATTTGGATGTTTTTGGTTTTTTCTAATGAATTTGGGAGGAAGAGCACAAAAGATATACACAACTCTAATCCACTGCCAATTTCAAGGGCAGGCCCCTAGTGTTTAAGCAATAGACTACTTCGATAAAGGCAAGACAAACTGACCTTAGGAATATGCAAAGTAGTACTATGGTGGAATATGATATGGACACCAGCTCAGGCTATGGTATGGATGCGAGCGAATGGGTGTATGGAGGATAAATGGAATGTGATGGAATGGATGAGAGAGTCATGCAGATCTTGGTGGATAAAGAGTGCTTTATTTACACTTGACGCCTGTTTTCAATCCTTTTTTTTATTTTTTGGATTTTTTGATTTTTTGATGTTTTGATTTTTTTGATTTTGATTTTTTTGTGTTTTTTGTTCTATACCTTGCAAGCTTTAGGCATAAAAATTTTTGAGATGAGAGTTGTTCAGCGGCTCCTGCAAATGCTTGCCTTCTGGTGTTGCTAATTGATATACCCCTGACGTGTAACTTGTGGTGATGACAAAAGGTCCCAGCCAGTTGGGTTCAAATTTTCCTTTGCTATCCGGGTTTGGTACATTCTTTTGGTTCTCTTTTAGCACAAGGTCACTGACTTGGAAGGTGTGTTGCCTACTCTTCTTGTTGTAGCTCCGTTTCTAGTGATTCTGATAGACTTGTAGATGATTGAGGGCGTCCATACGCCATTCATCTAGTAATTCCAACTCATTCAGTCTTGTAACCCTATACTCCTCATCTGTGATGAGGTTCTGCAATGATATCCTTAGTGACGGAAGCTCAATCTCGATAGGGAGGATGGCTTCTGATCCATAGACCAGGGAGAATGGGGTGGTGCCTGTTGGTGTGCGGATGCTGGTGTGATAGGCCCATAAGGTAGGATTTAGCTACAGATGGCAGTCATGACCAAAGTCATTGACTGTTTTCTTGAGGATTTTTAAAATGGTTTTATTGGTAGCTTCTGCTTGGCCATTGCCTTGTGGATAATATGCAGTGGAAAAGTGATGTTTGATTTTGAATTTTTCGCACAAGTCATGGACATCCTAATTCTTGAAAGGTGTCATATTATCAGAGATAATGGATTGGGGGACACCGTATCGGCAAATGAGGTAATTCAGGATAAACTTGGATATCTGATTTTCGGTGATGTAGGTCATGTGAATTGCTTCGACCCACTTAGTGAAGTACTCGATGGCAGTGATAATGAATTTATGGCCGTTGGATGAGGTGGGTGTGATTTTACCTACGAGATTGAGCCCCCACTGGGAAAAGGGACAAGGTGTAACAATGGGATGTAATTCTTGAGCTGGTGCATGAATGAGGTCTCCATGTTGCTGGCATTGTAGGCACCTTCTGACAAAGTCGTGTGCCTCTCTTTCCATTGTCGGCCAATAGTACCCGGTTCTTAGCAACTTCTTGGCCAAGGTCATACCACTCGAATGTGAACTGCACGTGCCATTGTGTACCTCAGTCAAAGCAGTCAGGGCTTCCTCGGGTTTTAAGCAACGTAGTAGGGTTCCATCAATGCTTCTATGGAAGAGGGTTTCTCCTAGGATGTCAAATCGTAAGGACCTTTTGACAAAGGTTCGCTTGAGGTTTGGGGTAATGTCGGTTGGGAGGATTCCTAATCTTAGATAGGTGTAGATGTCATGGTACCAAAGATCACCAGGACCAATGAGTTCGCACGCGTATTCTGACTCTAGTACCTCAAAAGTGGGTACGAGAAGTTGCTCTACTAGGAATTCATGTTTCGAGACATTGCGAGGGATATCTAGCAAGGATCCGATTGTTGCCATTGCATCCACTGCTTTATTGTTTGCCCTCGGTATTTTCTCAAAGTTGATATCGATGAATGATTCCTTGAGGCTTTCTACCACCTTTTTGTATGGTGTAAGATTATCATCCTTAGTTTGGTATTCACCGTTGACTTGGTTGATCATAAGTTGTGAGTCTTCATAAACCTTTAATGCCATGATTTGCCACTGTGTTGCAATTTTGAGATCTATGGTTGAAGCCTCATATTCTGCAATATTGTTTGTACACAGGAATACCAACTTATATGATCTTGGTATGCAATCCCCCTATGGGGTGATGAAGAACACACCGGCTCCTAATCCATGTTGCGTGTGGGAGCCATCAAAGTACAATTTCCAGTGGTCGACTGCACCGAGGTTGAAAAGGGACTCATCTGGGAATTCTGATACGAGTGGGTTGTCTATGTAGAGGGGAGCTTCTGCTAGCTGGTCCACAATAACTTGTCCTTTGATCGCCTTTCACTCAACATACTCAATATCGTGTTCAAATAGTATCATTACCCATTTAGCCATTCTGCCTGTGAGCATTGCTTTTGACAATAGATATTTCAGGGGGTCTATCTTGGCAATCAGCTTGATTTGATGAGCTAGCATGTAGTGTCTGAATTTCTGGGCTACAAATACCAGTTCCAGGCAAGACTTTTCTATTGATGTGTAATTGAGCTCGTGCCCCACCATTGTTCTGCTGATATAGTAAATCACCCGCTCGGTGCCCTTTTCATCATGTTGGGCTAAAAGGGCACCAAGGGTGGTTGTTGTTGCTGAGATATATAGAATCAATGGTTTCCCTACAATTGGTGGCATCAACACAGGTGGTGTAAGTAGATATTCTTTTATTTTATGAAATGCTTGCTCGCATTTGTCGTCCCATCTGAATAAGAAATTTGCTTGTCTGCCAGTTGTGCTATAAATCTCCGAATGGACTGGAGTCTACCTTGCAATCCTCTAAGTTTCTTTAACGTTCTTGGTGCTTCCATTTCAAGGATTGCTTTTACCTTTGCAGGGTCCACCTCTATCCCTCTCATTGAAACTATGTACCCCAACAGCTTTCCTAATTGTACCGCAAAGACACATTTCTTTGGGTTGAGTCTGACCTTGTACTTTTTTAGCCTATCAAAAATTGCACTTAAGGTTGCTATGTGATCTTCCCTTTTCTTTGATTTAGCCAATATGTCATCCACATAATCTTCGATAGTTTTGTGAATCATGTCGTGGAAGATCAGTGTCATGGCTCTTTGGTATGTAGCTCCTGCATTTTTTAACCCAAATGGCATCACATTCCAGTAGTAGGTGCCCCAAGGATATGTGAATGTTGTCTTGCGTTGGTCTTCCTTTGCTATCATTATCTGATTGTATCCCGAGAAACCATCCATTAGTGATAGCATCTCATGTTCGGCCGTCATGTCCACTATCTTGTCAATGTTGGGTAGTGGAAAGTCATCCTTAGGACATGCTTTGTTTAGGTCTCTGAAATTTGTGCAAATGCGGATGCCCGCTTTTAGTTTTGAGACAGGTACAAGGTTTGATACCCATTCTAGATAGTCGATTGGGCGTATGAAGCCAACATCCAGAAGTTTATGTAATTCAATCTTCACAAGCAGAGCTATCTGTGGGTGCATTTTTCTTAGCTTCTGTCTAACTGGTTTTGCTTCGGGGTGAACGACCAAATGATGAACTACTACCTCTAGATCTAGCCCTGGCATGTCGGCATAAGTCCATGCAAAGTTTACCTTTCTTTCTCTTAAGAATGTTGCCAGTAGTTCTTGTTCTTTTGTTTGAAGTGTTTGAGCATAGAATGTGATTTACGGCTCTATTTCTGTTCCCAAGTTGACAGGGTTGCACTATTCTGCCAGGACTACTGACTTCTCTTAATGTAATCTGGTAGGGGGGAGATTGAATCCTTCATCCTCCAGTGCCTCAAAGAGGTTTTCACCATTGGATGCATCCTTTATTTTTACTATTCTATGGTTAGATAGTGCCACAGTGTGGTCTTCACTCAATAACCTCGAGCTTGTTCTCGATATTTTTCTTTTGCAACTGAACGATTCAATCATCTCCCCGTAATATGCCTGGGTGTCTAAAGTGATGTCGAATCCTGCTTTGTGATCTCCACATGGAATTGTATCCCTTAGTCCCATGAATTCCGAGAGAACCTCATTGTTTTCGAATGAATCTAGAATTGGTGGTCCTCGTTGGTCATGATCAATGAGTTGGGGGTGTGCTAAGGTGATTTGGTGGGTTTGTTGGATTGACTCAGTGGGTGAGACACTAATCATTAGTAGGGTGGAATCCTCAAAGAGCCTAGGAAGGCCTGCTATGGTGTCATCATCGTCACTACTGGCACAAACATCAGTGACATCAAAGGTGAAATTGTCTAGTGGGATGCCTAGGCAGACGGGTGGTCTAGGAGTAGTTGTTGTTTCTTGAGGAGAGGACCTGACTGCCCTACTGGGAGTACCTCTACCATGCATGGTTATACTCGGAGCAGTACATCCAAGGCCAAGGTTCCTCATTCTTCTTTCTACAATGATGTGTTCCAATCATCCATCATTATTTCTTCCAAGGCTTGCATTCCTATTATAGCCCATACCCAACATCATTTGTAATCCTTTGTTGGTGTCATCCATGGGTAGGGTGGGGGTGGGCCTTTCATCTTGGTATAATGTGCTTGAAATATTTTCCTCATCCACATTTTCCCAACTGAGATCCCCCCAACGATGAAATCCAGAAGGGTCTACCCTAATAGTGTGGATAGGTGTTTCAGTTGATTGAGGTTGCCCATGCGACCTAGGAGATTGTGGTAACTCTCCTACAACAAATGCATTCTTTTTCATTCTATAGTCTCCTCATCCGTTGTCCTGGATCATGAGTTTGATTTTGGATATGTTAGGGATGGCAGGTGTCTTTGTCGCAGAAGTGGAGGCGAGGTTAGTTGGGTCGATGTATGCGGTGGATGGTCCTTCATCATTTTTTGGGACTTGGGGGATTTTATAAAACTTGGCTTCCAATTTTTTGCAGTAGGTGAAAGGTTCGAGATCCCCATGTATAGTGACCTCCTCGTTCTGGTACAAGAATTTTACACATTGATGATATGTCAAGGCCACTGCTTTTATTCCATGGATCCATGGATGACCAAGGAGGATATTATATGGTAGGTCGAGATCGAGGACTTGACAGGTGGTCTCCATGGTTGCTGGTCCCACTTGGATGAAGATTTTAATAGTGCCTTGAGACACTCTTTCTTGGTCATCATATGCCCTTATTATGATGCTCTTGTTCTTATTAATGGAATCCTCGACGAATCCCAAGTTCTTTATAAGATTGAGAGAGCAAATATTAAGGCCTGCACCTCCATCCACCAGGACTCTTTTGACTTTCTTTTTATGGACCAGCACTTGAAGGTGAAGTGAGCGGTTATGTGATGGCTGCGGGGGGAAGTCTTGATCAGAGAATGTTAGGAGATTCTGGGTGATGATATTTCCAACCATAGCCTAAAACTGATCTGTGTCAAGGGTGGCGGAGACGGTGGATGAATTCATCAAGAATTTGCCTATGGGCAGCCAAAATTTTTAACAGCTCCATGATGGAGATCTGTGCAGGCGTTCTTTTAAGTTGGTCAATGACATTATAGTCATAAGGGATGGCTTTTTTGTTTGAAGTGGGGGTCTTAGATGGTGCCCCTACAATGGTAACCCTTCCGCCACGTGTGGTGACTCCATGATTTACATCGACTCCTCTGACATTGATAACAGTTACCATTTCATCTACACATGCGACAATGTCTTCATAAACAAGGTTTGCACTAGCGTACTTTTGCTTGCCTTTTTTATTTCCTTGATTATCATTCAACATCGAATTGGTGTATATCTTGAGGTCTTGATTACTGGTCGGTTGTTCGACATTGATGATCTTATCTTCAATGAGATCCTGGATGATGTTCTTCAACTTCATACAATTGGCAGTTGTGTGTCCCTTTACTTTGTGAAAGTCACAAAGGAGGTTTTCATTATACCATGGCAGTTTCACCTGGGGTTCACTATAATTATCATGGGTGGGGACCTTGATGATGTTCTCATTGACCAACTTTTTCATGATGGACTCGATTGACTCCCCAAGGGCTGTGAATTTCCATTTGGGGGGGAACTTGTTTCGCGAAGGTGGTCCTCCTTGATTATTGAGATTATTGATTTGGTTTTCAGCTGGTTGCTAGTTTACCACATTTGTTTGTACATTATTTCGATTGTTGTTCTGCGGTTGGCGATGTTGTGTTTGATTGTTTTGCTTGGGGGCACTGATGACAACTTTGGCATCCACTATGCCATCATTGGTGACATTTCGATTCTTCACCCGTGTGTGAGGTTTATCATTGAAACTAGTGGATGGGTGACTATCCTGATGTTCATGATAAGTGGGTGTTCCCCCTTGTGTAACGAGAGCTCGTTCAATAGTGAGTGCCTTGGGGATCAATTGATCGTACGTAATGATGCATTGCATCTTCAAATAGAATGCCAAGGTCTTGTCTGTATTGGCGATGATGGTACAGACTTGTTGCTCTTCTGGCATGGCCCACTTGCTTCGATTTGCTTTCGCTCGCCATCATTCAAGGAAGGTGGTGAATGATTCTCCCTTACTCTGTTTGAGTGCCAAGATTTCTTCCAAACTAACATCCACAGAAATGTTGAATGTGTAATTTTGGAGGAAAGCATATTTGATTTCTTGAAATGTTTTGATTTTCGTAGGTAGGTGAGAAAACCATTCCATGGCATCGCCAGCCAAGCTTCGAGGAAATAGCCGCATTAGATATGTGTCATTGTAGGTGACTTCCATGCAATGTACTTGGAATTCCCTGATGTGATCTTCAGGGTTCCCTATCCCACAATATTTATCAAATTTGGGGATCTCGAATCCCTTGGGGAATGGTACCATTGCCAAGCTTCTGTCAAATGGATAGGGACACAAGTTGCTCGGTGTCTTGACTATCTTCCTAGATTGAAGATCTAGCACTTGATGCGAAAGCAATTTGATCTGTGACGCTACGTTACCTTGCGGATTGGGAGGTGGAGTGAAAATGTTCTGAGGTGTGGGATTGATTGGTGGGATGTTGATGTGAGTTTTTTGTAAACTTTGCTAAGAAAGTGACGCCTGTGCCTACTATTGAGCCAACAATGCTTGTTGTTGGTCCTGCTGCTGCTGCTGCTATGCCAACAATGCTTGTTGTTGGTCGTACTACTGCTGTAATTGGTAGTCTTGCAAGGCTTGCTGATACACTTCTTGTTGTGCTTGGAATTGAGCTTGGTATTGTGCTTACGCTTGCGCTTGCTAAGCTTGGAATTGCGCTCGTGCTTGAGCGTGTGCTTGTTGGATTGCTTGTGCCATCTGAACGGAATGTGCGGCTTGCACAACTTGTGTGGATTGAGCGGCTTGAGTAGCTTGTTGTTGTCGTAACAAGGCTTGGGCTTGTGCAGCCTGTTGTGTAGCCAGTTGTGCTTGTGCTTGCTGAGTAGCTCATTGTGCAGCTTGCTGATTTTGAAGTGCTTTTTGCTAGGCAACTTGTTGAGCAGCTTGCAATGTCATGGGGAATGAATTGGTTGTGTTGTTCCTTGGTGGTAATGGCGGTGGATCAGGAAGAACGCCAACTGTCCTGATAAGCGAAACAATTGTGTTAATGATCGGAGTTTGAGTTATGGATGGTGTGATCGAGGTGCTTGGTCCCTGCGAGACCATGCTTTGAGGAATGGCAGATGTGTTGATTATTGTGGTTGCTTGGATGGTTGCCATTTGTTGTTGTGATATAGATGACACAACTGGTGGATTTGATAAGGTGCTCTGATTTGAATAGTTGATGGCAGGAAGAGGAGGAAGACCCAACCCAAGTGATGACATGGATGTGAGTGGTAAGGGTGGAAATGGTGGGAAGATGGGTGGTGCAATCCCTGAAAGCAATGATGATGGATCCAAGATTCCCCCTACTCCAAAGAAGTCACCTCCTCCTTGTGAGATAGGGAGATAAGTTTGTATGTCGGGAGGATAATCCGACGTTGCATGAAATGAGGATGAATTGGTATGATCATGAAATGTGAGAGGGATGTATGGGTGCAATGGATTTACTGGGATGGATTGTTCTGATGTGGCCGCTGCGTTCAACCCTTGATTGTTCACAAGGCGATGTTTTTGAAGTTCGCGAAACATGGCACTTCCTTTGTTAACAATCAGCGAGGTTGAAGCGATAGATGATATGATCTGGGGGATGTCTTGAGTGATATTTTGAAGTGGGAGACTGGACGCAGATGAAGGTATGATACCGAGAGATCTTTCCACAATAGTGCTTACTTCAAAGTCAAAAGGGAGTTTAGCCCCTTCTTTTGCTAACTCAAGCATGTATTGGGATGGGTACAATATTAGCATGGCACTGACAATGCGGTGGCTTTCAAGGTTTTGCACCATTTCCAAAATTTATGATTGTGTCATTCCATTATCAATGATGTCCTCAATATGACCTTCTTCTTGATAACTTTGAGGCATTTGAGGAGGATTGATTGGGAGTTCAATTGTTATCATCAGATTGCAAGTTGTTTCGGTTTGACTTAGATCACTTGAAATGGATGTTCCTTTGTTTTGCTCCATGTTCTTCTTGTGTTGAGATCGAGTTTGAACCATAAAATGAAGATCAATTTTCAAGAATGTAAGAGATGAACCTCTAATTCTTTAGATTGGTCTAAACCTTAGGTTCAACGAAGCGAAGAACTAGGATAATTGAAGGATCAGAGCGATAATGAGGATGAGAAACGAAAGATGAGTGATATGGATGAATGGAACACTTTAAGAAACTTTGAAGGAAATGCTAAACTTTTTAGGACTTTGATTGATCGTGATTGATAGTTTGACCAAGTGTGTTAGGTCAAACAAGGGTGATAATGCACTTGTAAACCCTAGGAAGTTGTGTTATCCTAGAGTGGACTTGTGCATACGAGGATGGTTTGACTAAGTGTGTTAAGTCAAATGAGGTGATTATGCATTCAATTATTTGGCTAAGTGTGTTAAGCCAAACAAAGATGAAGATGGATTTGATAATTTGGTTAAGTGTGTTAAGCCAAACAAGATGAACTTGTAAACCCTAGGAATTTGTGTTATCCTAGAGAAAACTCATGTATAGGATGATGGTTTGACTAGTTTTGTTAAGTCAACCAGAGTGGTTTTGATTTCGCCTAAAATTTTAGCATAAAAAATGTTTACAAAGTTGCCAAGAGTTGTTGGTGAGGTGATTTTTGACTGATTTTGATGGTTGAGAGATGGATGAATGTGATTGAAATTGATCTTAGACTTGACCTAGAATAACACTTCTTCTTACAAGACCTCGGTGTTGAAGAACATGCTATATTTCCTATGGGAGGAAAGAAAACCTTTCAAAAAGTTTGGGATTCTGTTGATAATAGAATGTATACAACTCAGGATTATCTCTTGAAGCTTTTTTGTAAAAGTTGTAAACCAATCTTTCTCTAAATTCGAAAAGTCTCTCAAGATGCTCCTCACGAGCTTTTAGACTAAGCTTCTTGAACTTTGGTTTTGGGATTTTGATCTTGCGGGAAATCATGTTATAAAACACATGTGTAATCCAATTTGTCTTTTATCTTGTCTTAGTGAATTCCTTTTACCAAAAGCATTTGCTTGATTATGTTTTCAAACTGAATGTCTAATGTCCCACTTTCGTTTTCATCCCACAAAGTCCATTATGTGGAAATCAAAGAAAAATAAGGCAAAAGTCTCCTATGTTTAACCTTATTGAAAACAAATGGTGATAGAATCCAAGCACTTAGAAAACTCTAAGGATATGATCCCTAGGGAAAGCAAGAGTGCTTAAATTCTTCAAAGGTATTTGTTTCCTAAAAGGGGTTTGAAATTTGAAGGTCCTATGAATGTTTGTTTTCAAATGTTTTTAGGAACCAAGCAATGTGTTTTTTTCTTTCAAGCACTTTTACAATCCTAGGATGATGAGGCAATATCTTGTTGGGTTCCCACTTGGATAAATCCAGCTGTGCATATCTTGTGTGAATGGCTAAATGCTTGACCACACTGGCTCCCCTCCATGACACACACTTCTCGGGTCAGCCAAGCATTAGTACCCATGAATCTCCCATGGCATACCTTCCATTTCTACAACAAAACTGCATGTATAATGTGGGGCGGCTTCAAAGGACATGACCTTCGGCACCAACAAGATAGACAAGGTTTTGGCCTTTTTCTAAACAAAGGGTTCTAATGCGGGCACTCCGTTCATGGGGGATTATCCAACATCGGCGAGAGTCCATTTCTGTCCATCTTGTCGGAATAATCCTCGTGATTCTTGAACTTTCCTCAAGAATCCACACTTATATACCAGTTGGAAGTCACTTGGCTTTAGCGTGTTCCCGGTTGGGTCATTCCCTTGGGTGATTACTTTTTCCCACAAGGCAGGCCCTCTAAGATAAACAAAAGCGAGCTAACATATCCCGTCGTTCACACAACCTTTGTTGAAAAACAAAGGGGAAAACCTCCGCAATATGTCATGCTCACACTCGCATGTTTTGTTCAATTTTTAAGTGCCCAAATTGAAATGTGAAGGCAATCTTTTTAACAACCTAATATCACTAAAATGTTTTTGATTCTCAAGATCACAATGAAGCATGAGAGAAGCGCATACACATTTTGAATGATATTAACTTGTAAAAAAGATTGCGAAACATGGAAAACATTTGTTCATTTTATACCTCAAAGCAGTGATGAGTTTGTTTTAGAAGCACCAAAATGAAGTGTGAAGTTTGCCTTGTTCAATTTTAAGTCCAAATTGAAATTCTAGTAAGTGTTTCTAAGGTTCAATTTTAACCAACTTTGAAAAGATCAAATCAGTGATTGATTTTAAGCCCAAATCGAAATGTGAGTTGGTTTAAAACAAACAAAAAAGGTAGTAAATGGAAGCTCTAAGATTTAAAACAAGCATTAAAAAATGCTTTTTCCAAGTCTTGACTTCAAAAAAGAAATTTCCAACTTCACTCTATTTGCCTTTTGTCAACCTCCAATTCCATCTTCCAATTCCAACCTTGATATCAACACCTTCAAATTTCAACCTTGATTTCAACCTTGATGTCAACCTTCAGTTTCAACCTGTAACCTATTCTATGATGGATTGGTGCCCTTTGGATGTGTAAAAGAGCCCTTTCCCAACCCTTTTCCAAGCTAATCAGATAGACAAGGAGATGCTATGAGCTCAAGTTTCCTATAGTGTAGATACTTTCAAATGTGGATGATGAAATGAGAGAAAATGCATTGCATTTATAGAAGAAGTTGAGAGAGGAGAAGCCAAGATTAGGCAATGTGGGACTAAATCCCATCCAATAGAAGAGAGCCACTTGTCATAATGGGAGAAATTGAAAATGGTCATAAATGCATGTGGTTGAGGGTTTTTTTGGGGGGAATTGTGTTTGTCCAAAAAAGTCAAACATGAGAGTTAATGAGGGAAAATAAGTGTTTTAATAAATCAAATAAAGTGATTTATTGTGCAAGTGGGTGGGTTAGTTAAGAGTTTGGATTTGACCCTAGTTGAGTCAAAAGCTAGAGAATGGTAATTATGATTAGAAGTTAATTAATTTAGATTAATTAACTTAGGGGATTTTAGGGATTTGATATTTGATTTAAATCAGTTTGATTTATCAAATCAAATAAGAAGAACTTAGGACTTAATGTAATAATTTGATTTATTTAATTAAGTCTAATGAACCTTAGGGATTTAATCAATAAAATATTTTAACTGATTAATAGAAGAAATGAATGTTAATTAGAGCAGAATGCATGATGCATGATGTTAGTTTTGCATGTCTACAATCGTTACTTCCTAAGATATATAAACTCCCAACTTTATCTCTTTTTGCAACTATCAAAGACCCCTTTGTTATCTTCCATGTATCCAGATTGAAGAATGTATGGCAGCCTTAAGTATGAAGTTGGGAAACAGAAATCAGATTTCTCTTCAATTTTGGAACATGTCAAACATCCTTTAATAGTCATTGTCCTGCTCCATGTAATGGCAATAAAATATCACCCTCTCCAATAATGTCACAAGCATTATTGTCACCCAAGAAAACTCTCCTGAATTTACCTTCTTGGTAATTTGTGAACAACTCCGTGCGTGGGGAACCATGAAAGGATGCACCGAAATCAAGTACCCATGATTATGAAATAGTATCACTTGCGGAGAGAACTAAAATCCCGAAATCATCCTTCTCATAAGTAATATTTTCTTGGCTGGCCCACACCTTATCTTGTGCCTTTTTGTAAGCACAACAATTTTTCTTTGAGTGGCCTAGTTTGCCACAAAACCAACAATCCCCTTTGCTTTCTTTAGAATCTGTTCCTTTAGCAGACTTAGATTGCCCTCTATTGTTGAAGTTTCTACCTCTTTGATGGCTCCTTCCTCTATAGTCGGTGCTCACCGCCATTAAGGCTTCACCGGACGAGGGAACATCATTCTTTCTTCTCATGTCTTCGCTGAGAAGAGTAGCTGCAACTTCATCAAAAACTAACTTTTTCTTGCCGGGAGTGGATGTGCTTATTGCTGTTACAACTCCATCCTAGCTGGCTGGGAGAGAACATAACAATAAGACAGCTTTGTTTTCATCGCTTGGTGGCATGCCTACCGAATTCGCTTGACTGAGAAGAGTATTAAACTCGTTGAGATGATTTTCCATGTTACCACCATCCTTCATTTTGAGGCTATAGAGTTTCTTCATGATGAAAACCTTGTTTGCAGCGGATGCCATTGCATAAGTAGTTTTCAGCTTGTCCCAAACTGCCTTTGTGTTGTTTCTTTTGTAACATTAAATAGCACATTTTCAGACAGCGAAAGAAGAATTGTTGCTCTTGCCTTCCTGTCCATCGTTTCCCAATCCTCATCAGACATCGTGTCTGGTTGCTTCCATTTCCCCTCTAAAGCAAACACTAGATCTTGCTTAATTAATAGCGACTCCATTTGCACTTTCCACAAGCCGAAATTCTTGCCTATAAACTTCTGCATTTTGAGCTCCTCCATGATCCCAGAATTTCAACCTTGAATTCTGAACAGCAACACCTTGCTCTGATACCAATTGTAAAAGTTGAAGAGCTGAAACAAATGCGAAAACAAGAATACAAAATAGAGTACGCAAGATTTATCATGGTTCGACAAATTTGCCTATGTCCACACTGAGCAAGAAAATATATTAATTATCCAAAAACCCCATGGTTACAAGTTACAGCAAGTTACAATATAATAGAGCTCCAATGAGACTCTTGAAAGGTCAAAGAAGAACCGAAGAGACAGAGTCTCTTGGAGTGAAAGCAGGGATTGTTGGGCTTCATATCCCCAACAGATACAACACAAGTACATGGCACTTGTCATGGACAGCTAGTGGGAAGTCTGATCTACATAACAAGATCTCATAATGTCTACATAGTTAGAATTTGTAGTTGTTCATGGATATGACAGATGAAAATGATTGGAAAACAACCAAGAGAGCAATTCGATATCTATAAATAACATTGTTATTGAAAGCATTAATTTGAATATTGAGTAGAAAAGCTATTTAGAATTTGATTAGGAAAGTGTTGTCACTTATGCAACACACTCATTTTTCATCAAAAATTTGGGGGCCCATTGGGAGGTCTTTAAGGCTTTCATCTTTATAGAATTTTTACTAAACCCAATGTGCATGTTGTTCTAACATTTTCTATTCATTCATGTGTTGCTCATATACATTATGTCTTACTTTATAGTTTATATATATATTTTTTCATGCTAATTC
Organism: Sequoiadendron giganteum; assembly: GCA_007115665.2. Classification (NCBI taxonomy): domain Eukaryota; kingdom Viridiplantae; phylum Streptophyta; class Pinopsida; order Cupressales; family Cupressaceae; genus Sequoiadendron; species Sequoiadendron giganteum. The sequence continues at coordinate 622,774,117 of CM021107.1, forward strand.
TAGAATTTAAAGGTTTTTGTGTTTTGTTCTAAAAAAATATCTTATGTCTACAACTATATTTCCCCTCCAACCCAAGCATGTCATTTAAATACCACTAAGCATACATCATAAATAAAAGAATATATATTTTTTATTAATTTGAGGTTTTATGTTTATATAACAAAGTTCACTACTACAATAAAAAATAACATATTTATTAAAAAATCAAAGTTCTTCTGTTGGAAGCCTCTCGTTCTTCCCGTCCATCAGAAATTTTGAACTTTCCTGGCCATTGCCCCTCCTGCGCGGCTGTGTCTTCTCCACTATGTAAGCAATGAAACAGGGGCAAACAAAAACAACGAACATCACAGGAAATGAGGAACCAAAGACAAAATAGAAACAAAAGGAATTCTGGAGGATTCAACAAACTGAGTTTTTATATCAATGCCCTTTTTGTCACACAGAGCTGCCAGCGCTCTTTAAACAGTTTATGCTTCATTCATTCCTCAAAAACAGAGTATGTTGCTTTCCTTTTAAAAACATTTCCAGCAGCGATAGAAGAAGCTTCCAGATTACCCTAAAGAGAAGAAGAGTTTAGATACATCGGAAGAATGTAGGAGGAGGGAAGAGAAGAATTAAATGGAATTGGTGGAGTAGATGGAATGACGAGGCAGGGGAGATTAGATAGACTGAGCTGGAAGAAACCATACGCCAACACGCTAGGCTGTGTGCTGGTGGTGGACCTCACTGGTGAAGCTCTTGCATCGATTTGTGTGGACGTGCCAGCCAATATACCCCATGTGGTGGATGATGCTACAGTTTCCCCTACTGCGAAGGTTCTGAACTGCTTTTGTTTGTTGAAGATATGCAGAAAAACAAGCCAGGGGAGAGTTCTATGTGTCCTCTTCGGTGTGTAGATGTTGCTCCTATTATTTCTCTAGGTAAGGAAGTTTGTGAACACATTGATTTCTACTCTAAGGCTGCCCTTACCTGCAAATTTTGTCGTTGGTGGTCTTCCCTCCCTGATTTGAACCAATGGGTTTCCTTGCATTGGTCTCTGTTAGTAGAGAGTTCGATGGAGATTTATCCTTCTGGAAGATGTTTCTTTGTTATTGGGTTAATTTTAGATAGTGGCTTGTGGGTATGGGATTCTCATCCTATGTCCATGAGGTCTTGGGTTCATTCCTTTAACCCTTGAAAGGAACCCATTGATTTTGTTCAATGTTTGGGTAAGATTACCTTATCTTCCCTTACAATGCTAGTGCCCCTTTACTTTTGAGGGTATAAGTAATGCTCTTGGAAGACTCTTGAAAGTGGATATTGATTCCAAGAATTTTACTCATACCTCCTTTGCTCAGATTTTGGTGGAGGTAGATTTGTCTAAAGCCTTACCTAGTGAGGTTGCACTCCTAGTTAAAGGGCGATCTTGGTTCCAACTAGTGGATTATGAAGAATTAATTTTTCATTGCAAACACTATTTTGTAACTAGTCACTTGGCTTATGAATGCTCCCATGGTTCTCATTCTATTTCTTCCTCTACCTAGTGGAAGAACTCTCTCCATGAACATTTAACAATGCACCCTACTGCAAAATCTTCTTCTGATGACAAAGATTCAAGACCCCCTTCTCCTTCTACATGAACAAATATTCCTATGGAATCTGTTGTGTTGTCTCTAGACAAGGCTGCTCCTAATGTTGTGTGTGTTTCCTCCCTTGATGCCCCTGTTGCTCCTACTTTGAGGAATATTCCTAAATTGTTGATGGTGTTGCTCTTCCTGTGGACTCTACTAGGCTATTTCTAGATATGGATGCTCCTTTTGCTATGTGTAATGCCTCCTTTGAGGCCCTTGCTTCTTCTGTGCTGAAAAAGGATGGCTTAACTTCGTATCCTACTACTTCATTCTTGGATGTGAATGCTTCACATGATCCTTCTTTTGTTCCACTTGTTTGTTATCCCGAAGGGGATTCTTCCACTTCTGATCTTTCTAATCCTATTTTTGATTTAGTGTGGATAACTATGAATTGAAAGACGTCTAAGAAGGTCATTGTTTTGTTTAATAAAGTAGATGGTTCCTAGCTCCTAGTTTAGAGTTGTGTTTTTTCAGTTGCTTTTGGGTTGTTTCTTACTGGTGGTTCCTCTTTTGCTACTTGTTGTTTGGGGAAGAGGAGCTATCGTGATGTTTCCTTGGCTATCTCATGTGTTTTGTGGTTCTTGTCTAGTGGTTGTTTGCTCTGTACTATTTTTCTATTTTTGTATGCGATCAGACCCTTCCTTGCTTATTTAATCAAAAACAAAGTTCACTACTCCATCTAAAAGACTATTGCCAATTCTTCACATTTCCCTCAAGCCCATAAATTTGATGGCTCATCAATAAGATAATCCTAGCTTTTAGTTATCTTAAATGAATTATTTTAAAACTTGAAGTATTGTTTTCTTCTCATTGTGTATCCTCTTATGGAACACCATACAATATTATTGGAATTAATAAAAATGTACATGAATGTTTATGGTATTTTTCTAGAGAGATGATAATAATATTTTTAGTTCTAGAATTATTTTAGAGTAGGAATAATAGAGGTTTACAAGTTCAGTAGTTAGGATTAAATAAGCCTTATTTTTCATTTATATTTAGATTGACGAGAATACAAATTTATTTTTCCTTTTTTAATATTATTTTGTAATACTCTTAAACAAATTAAAACGTAATTTTGTTTATATATATTTTTAATTTGTAGTATTTCTATAGATCAATAATGGAAGCTCCCAAGAACATGAAAAAATCATGAGAGGTGATTCTAATAAGATATAAAATGGAGTTTACTATAGAGAGATTACATAAGTATGGTTGACAAGTTGAGGCGTTGAAGCCATCAAGTATAGTAGAAAAAAAATTAAAACATAATGTTATTAGGGGGCAGTATACCCTTATAACATTTTTATATATATTTCTAATATAAGATTATTAAACCTTATATATTGTATTCTTATTAAGCATGTTCCATTCAAAATAATTACTATCTAATAGTTTCATTAGATTATTAATTATTTATGAATTGTGGTTGTTGAATAGGTTTGACTAATACCCCTTGAGCTATTGTGTTGAACATCCAAAATACTTAGAGGGTGGTGAATAAGTACTCTCTGAAACCACTTAAGAATTTAAGCATTCATTCCACACATCATATTCAAATTGTAGTAAGGTAATAAATCATAAAAGCAATCATCAAAGAACATAACATGTGAACACCATATTTTTACGTGGAAAACCTAAAAAGGGAAAAACCACAATGAGGATTAGCTAACAACATATTATAATTGATCATAACTTATAAAATGGCTCACTGCCTTTTGGACTCATTGTCTGAAGAACTCACTGTCTAGAGAATAAGAGAAAATAGAAAAGAGGGGCAACTCACTACCAATATTTTTACTACTAACAATGCATCTACAATATGCAGGATATACAGTTCGGCTGGAGCTCAATATATTGAATAAAAACACTTCATGCTACACAACTTTCACACTCTGGTCTACTTTACATTCACATCATATTCACACTATACTCACATACTTTTCATTACATTACTAAACCACACTACACAACCCTTGAAATGATCTTACATTTATACACATTATATCCATAAACACCAATAAGGTCAGCCTAATTAGATGTACCATGCACAAAATAACTTGCCAGCTCAATATCAAACTATACACACATTTTAAACAACACAAAAACTTGTAACACATCCAAATAGGTCAACATGGAAATATAGTATCTCCCACATAACCGATCAAAACTTTTTTTGATTCTATACGACCCCGAACTTGTTAAGTCGACATTGTTGGTAAGACAACACCAAAATACACCAACTAAATATTTATAAATTGGCATGTAGAGCTCCAAAGCACACCCCAATTGAACTACACACCCTTCTGACACCTGTAAAAAGTCCCATAAATCCACATAACCAAATATTCTTACACAATGGAATGTGCACCAACCCAAACATGTACTATGTTCTAATCATACTATTACTAGCAAACCTGATATTCTGTCAACCATAAGGCTTGCACTAGAGGATATAAAGACATGAAACTTTGAATTTAAGGTCCTCAAACATGCACTAAAATTATATTAGAATGAAAAACAAAAATACCTCAAGGTAGACCAATGCAAACCAAAAAATTGATGCTTTGTACACTAAAAATTGCATTCTAGACCTGGTCAAATATTCAACATGTACTTGTTTTGCACAATCTGAGAAAAATATATGCATCTCTATGATAGATTACCATCTCTGTGTTTACTCATGCTTCACCAACCAATTTTACCTCAATGTAAACTTCCATTCAAATCACAATGTTGACATTAATGAAAATACTGTATTATTGCACATATAGTTATCGTTGCACCAAAAGATTGATTTGTTAATACTTGATACATCAACAAGAGTTAATGAATCCAGTAGAGGACGTTAAGCCATGTCACAAACCCAAGTACTGCATTTCATAACTCAAGGATACCAAGGGTAGACACCTTGCAACAATCTCCCTAGCATAAGTGGAGAGTTCGAACTCATGACCTCAACTCTAATACCAATTGTTGCACAAACAGTTGTTGCATAAAAGGATCATGTTAATGCCCAATACAACTACTACATTTAATGAATCCATGAGAGGTAGTTAAGCCATGTCACAAACCCAATTTCTATGCCACATAGCACAAGGAGACCAAGGGTGCACACTTTGTGTCATGTATATAAGCTCATGCTCATGCTGCCAACAACCATACCAATGAAAATATCCTCAAACTTCCCAAAATATCCCCATTTTTCATTGATGACAACATTCATCAACTCTTCTCCATGTCTTCTCCCCCTTTGACATCAAGGGAAAAGAGCACATACATATTTCTTATACTTCTCTCCCCCTTTGACATCATTCACATATGCTTTCTTTTATTTTTTCCTTCTCCCCCTTACATATATATACATGACTTTACTTGAATCTCACACACTCCCCCTAAGTGATATATACATATATGCATAAGAGTAACAAACTTCTAACCAACTCCCCTTAATAGTGATATCCATTTATCCATCAAAAATGATAAAAATTTGTAATTGTATACTATCCACTATCTTCCACATATATACAATGAAATTTGAAATGCATTGAAATGACATAAATAGGGTGCCCCACCTTTTGGGGAGATGGAGGACAAGTTAGAGTTTAGGACCTAGATCTATAAATCCCTCAAGTTTCATTCAAGAAAACCTTAGAGATCTCAATCCAAGAATAGAAAGGGGGAAAGAGATCTTGCAATAAGATATCCTAGGGTGTGATTAGAGACTAAAAGGGGTTCATCACCAAGCTAGGTCTTGGAAAGACATGAAATAAATGAAGCATGGAAAGTACTATGTAAAACCTAACTAAATGACCTAGGAAATGAAACTGAAAAAATCAGGACAACAAACTAAGAATGAATAGAGGTGCACCTAGAACAATGATGAGGTCAAAAAAAGCTCCAAAACCTTGAAAAAGTGTTGTTTGGTGCCCACTAGGACTCATACACCAGTTTGGGCAATTTAGTCTCAGACTAGGCTTTGTGTGCCAAAACTGAAATCTCACAATGGTTGATTTGAATTTACTAAAATTTGGAAAATGTGTTATGTTGGGACTCACACGCCACAAGTGGCATATCAGCCCACTCTTTTTTTTCGGAGGGTCAAGACTTGAATCTTCTCTCCTATCTTTTCTCTTTCTTCCAAGCTTTGTTTTTCAGGTTGGAAACCCTGATTTGCAACTTGTAGGTACTTTCTGTGATCTTGCAACGTAGATGGCAACTTGACAATTTTTCTTCAATCTTGTAACCTTATCTTTAAAGATCCTTCAAGCTCCAAAACACCTAGACCTAAAATCACACATGTAGAGAGAGAAAAACTTGTTGATTGTTAGGAAATGGGGTTTTCCTTGGTTAAAACCCATTTAGGTAATTGAACCTTGTGATGAAACAATGAAATATGAACATGAAACATGAAAAATGATACCTTGGATGATATCTTCATGTGTAAATAAACAATCTAACATGAAGTGGCCATATAGAATGTAGATATTGATATTGAATTAGATGTAGGACAATGCTTAATCTTGGATCTTGAATGCTACATCACAACACTAGCTCTTGACAACATGCTTGATGCATTATGCCTTTGACATGATGATAGATCTTGAATTGCTGCAATAATTGATGAATAAATCTACCCTTGAATGCCTTAGAAATGCTCTTGAATTTCCTTGAACACTCTTGTAAACTCTTAAATTCTCTTGTGAGCTCAAATTTTCTATAAGGCAAGCGAGAACTTGAAAGTCTTAGGTGAAAATGAGTGAAATAACCTTGTATTTATACTTGTTTATGCCAAATTTCTTGATATTACAATAATACAAGTTGATATTAGATCTAGGAGAATAAAATACTACCTAGAATTTGAATTTAATTTAGGTTTAAGCCACATGGGACTCATATGCCAGCTATGGTGTATGAGTCCCACTAGGCTTGCCTTTGAGACACATTTTTCAAGAAAGGCTTATATTTATGTAAAATCAAGATTGAGACCCCAAAACCTAGGTGGGACTCATATACCCAAGGTGGCATATGAGTCCCAAATCACTAAATCTAGGCCATACAATCCAAAAAAATGTGAATTATGATTGGATGTTGGTAAATGGGTATGTGCAGGATCATGATGGGCCAAAAAGTGGCGATATGTAAGCCATATGATGGCCCATATGGCTGATGACTTTTTTTTTACCCAAAATTGATGAAACGAAAAGGGTTTTTAGAGGAGATTCTCAGATTTCTACCAATATAAATTATTCTTTACTTTGAATTTAATAAATAATTATTATTCATTTTCTATTAAAATTACAAATAAAGTCCTAATTGATAGGCTGATTGAAAAAAATCTATAACTTTCAAATGGTATCACATTTTTTGAATCTGAAACATGTGTCACATTCTATGCTTCGCATACTATCGGATTAAAAAAAAAAAAAAATTGAATTTCATGAATTTTTTACCAAGTTAAGGTGGTTAGATAGACGAGCTTTTATATTTTTTAAAAGTTGTAATAAAAAAATCATAATTAATTAGGTACTTGGAAAAAAATTATAAAAAAATATGCATCACATCAGGACATGAGTCCTCTACTTATATATAGAATATTATTAAAAAATATTATCATTTTATTGTGGTTAGAGTGGTCAGAAAAACACCTACTTCTTATTTTTACCCTGAAATTTAAATACTACTACATTGAAATTTCAAATTTTCACCAAATAATTTATTTTTTTAAAATAAAGGTCTAGTATTTTAGAAACTACATTGAATTTTCTATAGATTCTATTTTACATTTTTTTGAAATAATATAGATAACTTATTCAAATTTTTACGTCAAGTTGTCTAACTCTGATTTTCTGTCTTTTTATTACCACTTAAGGGCTTGTTTTTTCCATGATGATCCTGCACATACCCAAATGTTAGGATTAATCTCAGAAAGATACATTAATTAAATCTTGTGGATGAAAAATAAGGCCAAATAAGGCATAACCAAGCCCAATTTATTAATGAAGCCCTAGATTAGTGTGAAAGTTTGAGGGCACACTTTACAACACCCTTAATAAGGCATAATTGAAGTCATTTAGTTTACAAGGGCCCAATAATTAATTTGAATGTGTTAAAAAAATTACAACACTAAAACAAGTCAACATTAGGCTCAATTTAATAGGGAGGGCCCAAACAAGTGTGCAAATATAATGGGATACATTTTCTATCATTACATGCATAAATAGAAAATAAATATTCACAATTTAAACTAGAAGAGAGAAGATTACTTTTCTTTGACACCTACAATCTAGAAACGTGTGCTTCCCAATCCTTTTTTCCATCCTCCCAAGCTTTCTTTGCCAACCCAAGCATGTGGCTTTGAGCCTCAAACTCCATCAGGAATAATTCTCCTTCATCTAAAATATTGGATACCAGATTCAAATTTATTGCTTTTTCTTCATTATTCAAAGGACCGTATATAGGTGTGAGCTTTGTATTCACCAGGTCTGTAAGCTATCCAACATGCACTATAATATTTTATTTTTGTTCTTTTAGCTAGAAGAATTGTTCATGTATAATTTCAATTGCTAATTTTGTGGATCCATTTTCATATTTTTTTAGATCATAGGCACCAAATTCCTTGTCAATTAATGCCTCTATGGCATCCATATCAACCTTTATGTTTTCAATGGAACTAGGCCACTTCAAGAAAAATTGAAATAGATCCCTGGCCTCTTCGAGACAATTTTTCATATCCTTAAGGTTTCTTTTAATTTTTCTTGTATGTAGTGGCACATTTATCTAAGATATCTTCACACCTTTTTTCATTCACTTTCTTGCTCACTTCCTTCTCTAATTTCTCCTCAAGGCCACTAGAATACTCTTTGAAAGAATTAAGTAACAATTTTAGGTTCTACACATTGGATTTAAATAATTATCAATATTGGCACTGGGAAATCTCTCTTGTAGCACATTCACTACCTCATTTATCAACACTACACTTTTCTAATGTGTTTGTAAGGTCTCCTTTTTTAAAAAGGAATTAAATGCATCGCCTAGCTGTAATTTGTGCAAGGGGGGCATATTTTCCATATCTACTTGACCATGTTGCATTAGAATTTATAACAACTGTGTAGAAACAACTAGTTGGAACTAGAGGTGAATGCTTGATAAGATCTTCAAGGAATCTCTAGAGGTTTTGAAAGATTCAAAAATCGTCTTCACATTCTCTTCAACTCTCTTTTCCTTGGATTTTTCCTTGTCAACAATGTTATCTTCAACTGATTTATCATTGTTATTTGGAAGAGGCAATTTTTTTGTATTTTGCGCCTCAGATATCTGTGGGTTTTCTTGTACAACCTCTTCTTCCTATTCTACATTCTTCCTTATTTTTGGAGTAGATGTGATGTGCTCTATTCATGTATCCTCCTTCTCCATCTTACTAAAATTTACTTCTTCAACAATATTTTCCTCTACAATCAAAGGGGTGTCTTCTTTCTCATTCTCCCTTTCTTCTTCATGCTCATGTTCTAAAGCATCTACATGTTGTGCATCTTTTGAAATATTAACTTCCAAGACATACATACCATTATGTAATTGTTCTTCGCTTTTTAGAGTCATAACCAAGCTCTTTGCCAAATTTGCAACCTTCTCAGCTATTTCATTCCTAATCCTTTCAAAATCATCTTTGTCTCCACTCATTAGTGTGGTAACCATTTTTTTGGTCCTAAAGTATTTATTATATAATTGAGATAATTTATCTCTATTCCCATCTAAAAAGGTAGCACTAACTTTCTCCGTAAAAAAATGATCTCAAATTTGTATCTTCATTTCTTGCTTCTTCTCTTCTTGCAAGCAATTTGCACTTTTCAGATCTTCAAGAAATTTTCCTTCAATATCCTTCATGCTCACAACAAATGTAACTATGTATGTAACTATGTATATAAGTATTGGATCTTCTATTGTAAACTGATCATTGTCATACACAGTGGTTTATAAGGTAGTAGTTTGTTCCAATATTTCATGCTCAACTAGATACCATTAAACAATGCTTCTAATTTCAAAGGGTTGTGTTTTCTTTCTGGGGAAGACTTATCCTTCTTCTCCTTCTTAGCTTCTAGATATTTTTCTCCTTTACTAGTCTTGGCTTTCTTCTCCATCACATATATTATGTTGATCATCAAATCTTGCACCTCTATGATAGCCTTATCATAAATTCAACGAGTGGGAGGACCAATTTGTGCCTCACTGAATGACCTTTGAGATTTTTAAAGAGAGATGACTCTTTTTTGTGTTGGGGGAAAAGGTAGAAAGAAATGTAAATAAAAATTTTAAAGATGGTGATGTGCCAAAGGTTTTACAACATTTCAAAACTTAACTTATTCCTTATAACTGATATGATAGAAACAGAATGTCGCAGACCCTTCATTATTGGGAAAAGAATGAGCAAAAAAGGCTTATTAAAAGAATAGTGTAGTCTTTCAAATATCCCTATGGGAAGCACCCATTAAGGTCCAATCAGACATAATAAATTCTATAGATTAACAAAAATATCTAGATTATTATAGAACCCTTTCTCCCTATACAGTATAATATGGAAAATAACAACTTTTTGTAGAAAATGGAAAAGTTCAATAGATATAATCCGATTTACAAAAGCTATCATTCAACATAGAAGCTTAAAAAAAAAAAAATAGCTACTTGAACTATCAAAGTAAGCTTAACACAATGTTTTTAACATGAATGAAACATAAAGAAGAAAATTGACAAAAGTCATAACATGCACAGTTTCAAAGATTTCCCCTAAATAGATCAAACTTCAATAATATGTGAACTAAGAAACAAAGGTTGGATGTCAATCCAATGATAGTTTGAGTTAAAATATAACATGACAGAGAATAACAATATTATGTAAAACCTTCTACTTCTGAAAATATAAACTCCCTACTAGATCTATCTCCTTCGAAAAGATTTTTGAAGTAATTTCTCTAACCTTTTTGCTTGTGCTGCCAACCCTTATTTATAGCCAGAAGAAGAGAACACCACAAAAAATATTCCAAAAGTAGAAAATGCTAGATGCCTAAACCAGATAGCCCATAATCTTATCCTAGATCTTGATTAGATCACAACAATCGTTTCTCATTAAGTCCCAACTTCTTCATGAATGGATTTAAATATTTAGCAAAGATAGCTCTCAGAAAACAATTAGATTTTGACATGGCCTAGAAAAAAAAATTGATCAATCAACCATATTGATTGATGGCTTTGACTCGAAGGTTCCAACTGGAAAGAAAAACACCCACCGCCTTCTGACAAACTCCACCTAAAGAAATCACTCCACAAAAATAAAAACTGCTCGAAGCGAATAGATGGCATGTCGAGTGGGTGGGTATCTCAGATCTATGAGAATATATTTGAAGAAAATCCTTGCTAAGCTGACACATGTCCCGACTCATGCCTAAAAGGAAAAATGATATAAAAAATATGTGTAGCCACACGTGGCACATTTCTTTCCTTTAGGAGTAGTCTTTACTTCTTTAAGCACGTATTCATCCCAAAGCCGAAAAGAGTAAGGGCCGAAAACAAAACGGATTAAAGGAAAAATTGCTTTATAGTTCTAGTGACTCACATGAGGCCTTTTCTTGCAAAAAAACAAACCTAGAGCTCTGGTAATTATTGAATTTTGGGGAAGGTGGAGTGCTATATTTCCCAATCCAAATTAGTGGGCTAGGTGAGAGTATGGAGAATCTCATATTCTTGATCCAACTCAAGGACTTCCTTAAAAGAAACACCTCCCCACCTGGATGAAACAACCCTGATGTGGTAATAAAGTTGAGAAAGGGGAAGAATCTCCTTCTCAATTTTGTCAATAGTGGGCGAGAGGCTTAGACTTGGGAGTGTTGTGGAAGTCTGGACTTTGAGCCTGATTGCATCCATGATTTGTTCGATTGATAGCAGTCCTCCATCTGGTGAGAAAAAGGCGATCAATCTAGAATCAAGTATAACATTGAATTCCCTCTTGATATCATTGACCTTCCTATTCAAAATTTCTCGTTTTTCTTTTCTTTTGAACGTGGTCTTGTGGCAATTGATGAACTCACTCGCTTTCATTGAGGTGACCCTTTGATCGAGAATTCTCGCATCTCCTAAAGCTTCTTGTGTGGCCTTGCACAACCTAAAAATTAGGTTCTCTGATTCCACTACCTGGGGAGCATAAATTTGCAGAATTTGGTCATCCATCGAGCTAACCTTCTCATCTAATTCTTGAGCATCCCTCTGAGCATCCCTTAGAAATTGCAAAACTAGCTTTAGGGCAGCAACTGCAACTATGATCCTTTCCCAATGCATGGATATCAGTCTTTTAATATTGGGAGGATCCAAAATCATTGCACTACAGCCAATTCTTGATGAAATTGAGATTCCCTTGCCTTTATATTCTCCTTCATTTGGTTCTTCTCCTGAAAGGCGTTCATTAACTCAAATTTTAGCCTTCTAACCTCCTCATCATGAGTCAATAAAAAATACTCGATCTATTTATTTTCTTTCTTTTCCCTTTATGTTTCTGCCTGGGCCCTCTATAGATCGTCAAAAGCCTAAAATCAAACACTATCCAATTTATTTACCATGTTCTCTTAGAGACATTGATATTCTTTACATTCTTCTAATTTCGAGCCTATCAGGTTAGCTTCGTTGCATCCAAGTGACATCAAAGACTCTGTGGGGTGTCAATACTTTATGCAACAATAGAAGCACTTAGAGGGAGACTAAAAAGGGTGAGAAAAGGATGACCCTTGACTATATGAGATTGCAGAGAGGCAAAGGGGAGCATTATCATGGAAAAAGGAAGGATACCATATGGAGATTGAGAAGGGGGAACACCCATTAGAGTGAAAGGGGAAGTGGGTAGAAAGAGAGACATTTTCCCAGAAGTAGATGAGTTCAGTTAGATTGGTAACATAGATGCTTTAGCATTTTCAATGGTGGCCCTTGATAGGGTGATTAAAAAATCAATTGCGATCGACGCGGATAATGCTCACTTAGTGCATGGAGTTTCTTCATAGGGTTCATTTTTTAGTATAGCTAGGGGTTCATTTAGAATTAAGAGATTGGAATTTGTAGAGAGGGGACTCTTTTCTACGAATGAGAGTGAAGGAAGAACTAAGGATGTAGAGGAAAAAAGAAGAGGGGGAGAAAAAAATACATGGGTTGTTGAAGCCGATAATCCTAGCAAAGAGGAATCCACTTCTTCCTCTCCTCTGCCTGATGTACTAGGTCCACCTAGGTTTTGAACTCCCCTTCTCTTTGTATGAGCATAACTGGAAGATTCAGATCCCTTGGCAGTTGATCCTGCCGAGACTTGGCCTTCGGTAGTCACAATGGACCTCTTTGGGGATCATCAGATCCTTTTTCCTTTCTATTGAGTGCTAGCGAAAGATGTGACCTATGAGTCCTTTTCTTTTAACCCTTTTTTTTTGTCGGGCTCTTTAGGCTAGGAAGTGTAGAGCGAAATCTCTTTCTATGCAATCTCCTGATCAGTCTTAAAATTACTATCCTCAGTGTCAGCCTCCTTGTATCATAAATTTGGTTGAAGCTTTCATCATTTGGTTGGACATCCCCATACATGGTGTTGTGGCTCTTAATTTCCTTTCAGAACCTCCAGAAATTAGCCCTCTTTCTTTCAGACCACCCCAAGTGCTTCAATTGCATACTTAAGGACTTTCCCATCAGAAGGCTCTGCTAGTATTCCACCATCTTGACATAAAATTCAAGCCATGGTGGTCAGTAAAATTGTATGAAGGCTAATTCGATGTAGAAATCTAGCCTCTCTTCAGTTAGGTTCTTTCTAGATTCAAAATATTCCTGCCTCTCATGCCTCATAGTATAAAGCTCCAAGTATTAGGTTGTAGATCCATGCATCACAAATGAGGATCAGACCCAAGCATGCCAATTTTTTAGTAAGCACCTCTCGTGCCTTCCTTTTCATAAGTGTGAACTAACTATTGGCAATGGTGAGGGAAATTAGATAAAGCATTGTCTTGTGCCTTCCAGCACCATAGGCTTTGGCAACAATAGTTACCTGACGACATGCTTTTGAAGCGAGAACCCTATCTATTACAAATTTAAGGTGCCTAAAAGGCTCCTCAACAAAACCATGGAATTTGATAAAAGTGAAATCTACTCCCAAAAAATAATCCATTGGGGTTTGTGAGCTTTTTATCCATTGCCATACTTCAGGGGGAAAATGGCTCGAAGTTCATGGGGATAAGTCTACAAGCACTGGCCTCATGAAATAATTGAAAAACCAGTAGTAATCCCATGTCTTTGAAAGTACATGGGTCCAAACCAAGATTGGCTAGTATGACCCCCTTACATCAAACTTAAACAGTGACAAGTTCCCTTTGAGAAATTTTGAGTTTTGATATAACATCAAATGTGGCAAAAAAGAAGAATACCTAAATTTTCACTCAGTGCCATAATTTTTCAATTATTTTAGCATTTTTCTAGCTATTACCTTTGCAAAATAAAAATACTTCTATCTCTTTTCCCTCTTGAGCATAAAAGCCAAGCTCATCTAGAAAGGATAAACCTTTTCATCATCGTTGTAGTTGTAGATATAGGCCAACATCATGAAAATGACCTATACATTTGGTTTGAATTTCCTACGTGATAGAGGGAAAAGGAGTTAATCCCCTTCCAGCTTCTTGATCATTTCATCATCATGAAAGGGAAATCTCTTAGTTTTGGTTCTCCAAAATTCTTCCATCATTTCCTACTTGAATCTCTCAGGGCCCCAATTTATAGGGATACATAACATATCCAAGATGGTCGCTACATTGATTGTAACCCTAATCCTATTTCCGACTAGATAACCCCTACTTCTTTGTCAAACCTCTTGGCACATGTATCCACCAGCTCTAGACATGGGTGTACATCAGGCAACATAAATTTTGGAAAATCAAAATTCTAAATTTTTGTGATGCAAAACCTTCAGTTGCCCCATATTTGACCATTCTTTATAATGCCCCTTCCCTAAGGCTTTTATGGTTCACCACCAACCTTGGGTCAAAAATTTTGTTTGCAAAATCTAGGATGGCTTCTTTCTTAACATGGTCGCCTACTTGTACCGATTTTCTATCAGAAAAATGCCGCTCTTCTAGCACTAGGGCATTAGCAAATAATTTTCGACCAAAAATATTGATGTATCCTAGTCTTTTAGCTGAAGATCTAACCTATCTACACAAATTTGATGCTTTCACCATTGTTGTGCTGAAAATTTGTAGAGAGCTTCTTTAGAGAAATGGATACTTGTTGTCTTATTACTTAGCAAAATTTTCTTTTTGGGTGCATTCAATTTTTCTTGCACGTACATGTATTAAGGCATCACCATTACCACTATCTTACTAAATGCTACCAATGAGGTGATACGTGTGGATTAGGAATCAGTATCCCTCAAGAATGTCAAATTCACTGCAAGAATGTAATTAGTACATTCTCCTCACCGCCACTTTTCACAAATAAGATTTATGTATTGGAAAGAATTTCTTTAGCCATGAGAAGCATGCTTAAGCAGTGTAAGGTACTCTGAAAAGACATGCATATTTAATTATCAGAACTTAGTGTGTTAATCAAAATCTTTTCATATAAGCAAGCTAGCTCAAGCTGATGATGACAATTGACACATGGAAAAATTATTATACATGAGCATTTACTCGCAACATCCAAATTTAATTCTCAAGGCTTGGTTCTAGGTTTTCTATATGATTCATATCTCGCCCTTTGGTTGCTTTGATATTTACTTTATTTTTGTCTAGCGGGAGATGGATTTTCTATTTGTTCATCTCACCGACATATCTTTTCTATAAATATCTATGCCACCTTAGTGAAAAAATCACCTGAAATAGCTCTTTTAGTTAGAAAGCTTTCCTAATATATTCCTCATTCTGCTAGCTTTAGCTTGTTTTCCACCATTTCATCTAGCCTAGGCACTCTCATTTGAATCTTACAATGAAGGCCACAATACTCCTTCATAGGTGAGATTACTAGTGATTGAATTAAGCACGTGGTGAGGAATAATGAACGCCTCACTGTGTTGGTGTTCAAGTGGGTTCTTGGCAAGGATTATGTGAAGGACAAAAACTAGTTGTAGTGAAACTCCAATGTTGTGTCCCTCTTTGTGGCCTCCTTTCTTGACTTGGACATTTGTAAGCCCTGGATAATCGATTTGTGCCATGCCATGTTTGATTCTCTATATTTGGATGGGCTCGGTGAGATCAAGCAAGTGGCTATCCCTAGTGGTGACATTCCAAACACCATGGACATTCGTACGCACGGCGATTATGGGAAGGAGATGGTCTAGCTGCTCCTCCTTACTTATTTTCACACTATGGACCTTAAGAGGAATCGCTCACTATACCGTCTTTTGGATTCCTTCCTATTGAGGGAGTTTGGCATGGAGCATGTGTTTCTAGGTTTGACTTGAAAAAGAACTTTGAATTTTTGGTGTATAGCCGCAAGAACGAGAAAAAAGGTTTGTGGTATGCTAAGCCTATATGTGTTGTGTGTTGACCCCCCTTTCCACCCTACTAAAGAAGAAGAAGAAGAAGAACCCGACAAAGTATCATTTTTTATTGCTTAGCGATGGCTAGAGGCTTTTAAATTTACTAGTTTTTATGTGTCACCTCCTTTTTTATCTTTTTTTGTAGTGTAACGCCTTTTGGGTTTACGCGAGAAATCTTCAAGCTTCTCAGTGCTTCGGGGTCATATTATATTGTAGATAATTCAATGAATATAATATAATATGTTGTCTCTTCTTCCTTTGTTTATCTCATGGCTTATTCACAAAAATAATCGTATTCTACAAATTTTTCACATATGGTACATAAATGTGAAAAATTTAAAAGAACTAGCATAATTTAATGGAATTTTTTTAGATGAATACCATTTACCACTATATCCAGAGAGTTTTCATCCATGTCTTGTATCTCATACACGTTCTTTTCTTTGCACACGTGAATGTGGAAGTGACCCTTCCATAGTGCTTCAAATTTTCCATGTTGCCCTGGTTTTGTAGTGCGCTCAGAATACTAAATTTAGCACCAGGCTTCCCTCCCAGAAATTTGGGTTGAAGGCCTTTTTGTCAAACCACCATTTGAATATATACTAGCACCTGATCATGGTTTCATATGCCTTTTCCCTTTTTTCTTCAAGATTTAGGAGTTTCGCCAACCTCACTTCAATTCCACTTCTTTCTTCGACCTCTAAATAATTTAATAGTTGTAATTTTGAAATTTCTATAGAAATAGATAAAACCACCTCCTTTCCATATACTAGTTCTTAAGGAGATGCCTTCATGATTTTTTGGGCATAACTCTATCATCCCATAGAGCGGCTCATAGGTGTTTGGGCCATTCCCTTTTTCACTATGACCCAATGTGCTTAATTAACCTAATCAAGTTCTTGTTGGTTAATTCTACTAGCCTATTTCCTCACAGGCAATAACTTGATGAGATCTTGAGGTAGACCCATGCTTGAGAGTGAAGTTGAAGATTCCAAAATCCAAAAAATCTCATGCGTTATCTGATATGATATTTTTTGGCGAACCAAACCATGCTACTAGCTCTTCAAGAAAATTGACAAATTCAATTTTCGTACCTCATTTTTTAGAGAAATGACCTCCATCCATCTTGTGAAATAATCATTTTTTGTAAGTATCCACTTATGGTGAACACTAGAAATAAGATTTATCATCCCGATGAAATCCAAACCCCATTGAGAAAAGGGTTCTTTAGTTACAATCGAGCTAAGAGGCATGGTGGAATTCTTCTACTTGTCAACAAAGTATTGGCACAAGTATATTTTTATACAAGGTGGTGTGCCTCAAAAAATATGGAAGGCCAATAATATCCTTCCTACAACATTTTCAAAGTAGTAGTTTTTGTGGAGAAATGTCTACCCTCAAAACTGCTACGAAACCCATTTAAAACTCTTTCCTCCTATGGCTTATCTAAGCATCTGAGAAGGATGCTATCATAATTCCTTTTAAACAAAATCCCCTCAATTGGTACATACTTGGTGCATTTCAGTCAGTAATAACATCTTTTGTGAGGCAAAATGTTGGTTGGAAATTGCCCCTTTTGCATATATCATGTCCTATCTGTCACCCATGACTCATCGGACTTGAATTGATTTGTGTAGGCATAATCGGTCTCTTCCTCCGCCAAGGAGCCTAATTATTGCACAAGGTAAGTTCGCAAAGACCTCTTCCCATAACCAGCTTGGTTTGTCTAATTTTTACATTATATTCTAGGATCTTGGTAATCTAGTTAGCCCTTTTTTTAGTTCTTTCGCCCTTAGTGATCATATACTCCCGAACAGTGCATTGGGCAATGAGGATGGTGATTTTGTTGGATGATACCAAGTGTCAAAATTTCTTAAGGATTTTAACAATATCAAAACCCTATTTCTCAAAAAAAATGTACCTAGCTTCATATCCTTTGAGATTCCTAGAGTGGAAGGTGATGGAATTCTCTTCGTTGTTGTCCTCATCTTCCTGAGTGAGCACCAAAGTTGTGTTGTGTTGGCCGTTGTAGAAGTAAAGCAATAAATCCTTGGAGAAGTTCAAGTTAGATAGCGCTGAGGCCAAAAATATGGTTGCATTTATTTTCTCGAAAGATTTCTTTCCTTTGGGATTCCATTTGAATACTAGACTCTTCTTTAACATCAATGTGATAGGTCTCGTGATGCCTATGAAGTTTGAAATGAGTCAACTGAAAAACTGAATCTTCCCCAAAAAAGATTGTAGCTCCTTCTAGTTGACTAGTAGAGGTAGCTCCATTATAGCTTTCACCCTTTCAGGATCTATAGCTATTCCTTGCTTTGATACCACAAAATGGAATAGCTTGCCTTAAGGCACTCCAAAATACACATTTCTTGGGATTTAAGGTAATCTCAAATTATTGGCATTTCTAGAATACCTTTTCCTAGATTCAATCAAAGTGATCATCCTTTTATTTTGAAAAAATTGTTAGGTCATCCATATATATTAGAATAATTTGATTAATCAACCCTCTGAAAGTGATATTCATTGCTCGTTGAAAGGTCGCACTAGCATCAGAGAGCCATAAGGGTATTTTTGACTATGCGAACATTCCCCACTTGGTAGTGAATATTGTTTTATGTTGATATCCTTATTTGACATAGACCTAGTTATAACCTAAAAAACCAGTGAGCAAAGAGAAATTTTTTGATCTGGCCACAGTTTGTAGAATCTACTCCATTGACAACAAAGGGTAGTGATCTTGTAGCAAAGCTTTGTTCAAATCCCTAAAATCCATGCAGAGTTGAATACCACCATTCTTTTTTTGTAGTGGTACAAGATTAGAAACCTAGGTGGAATGCTTCATTGGGTATATGATCCTTGATTCGATTAATTTGGTAAGCTCTTGTGCCATCAAGGATTCAACCTTTGGATCGAGCAACGTTTGTTTTTGTTAGACAGGCTTTGAGCCTTTGACCAAGTCAATAGTATGTTGAATTATGCCTAGTTTATATCATCTAAGGTCATCATAGGTCCATGCTACGACCCCATACTATCTAGAACATAACCCTTTCAATCTCTCTTTATCCTTCTATGGAACGTCTCTTTCAAATTTTAACTTTTTTTCATTTCCAACATTGATATCTTCATAGTCTTTCTCATCAGTAGTGAATATTTTTTTTCTATTTCTCATGTCTTGATAGTCAAAAACATTTTCAATAGAGATAAAATCTCAAGGGAGCTTATTTCATTTCAACTGCATTACCTGTCCCTATGTAGCTTCTCTTTCTTTAGACTGTGAATAGTTGAAAGATTTTCAAGATTTTCGTAAAAAAGCGGCAATATGAACATCATCTTCAAAAACCTACCAATTTTGACAATTATCGAGAATTGACAGTCGAACAATGATCCACACTGCATTTTTCTTTGTCACTGACTTGAAAATTGGCTCAAATTGTGAACTAATTAAAGCTATTTGATCAACAACATGATTCTAGGAACATGGGATAACCTGAATGTTAAAAGCCTCAAATCTCTAGATCAGATCCCATACTTTGTGTCTGTAAGAATTTATTCTTAGGGTATGTGTAGGATCATGATGGGCCAAAAAGTGGCGATATGTAAGCTATATGATGGCCCATGTGGCTGACGACTTTTTTTTTACCCAAAATTGATGAAATGAAAAGGGTTTTTAGAGGAGATTCTCAAATTTCCACCAATATAAATTATGCTTTACTTTGAATTTAATAAATAATTATTATTCATTTTCTATTAGAATTATGAATAAAGTCCTGATTGATAAGCTAATTGAAAAAAATCTACAACTTTCAAACAGTATCACATTTTTTGAATCCAAAACATGCATCACATTCTATGCTTTGCATACTATAGGATTAAAAAAAAAAAAAATGAATTTCATGAATTTTTGACCACGTTAAGGTGGTTAGACAGACGATATTTTATATTGTTGTAATAAAAAATTCATAATTAATTATTTACTTGGAAAAAAATTATAAAAAAATATGCATCACATTGGGACATGAGTCCTCTACTTATATCTAAAAATTATAAAAAAATGTTATCATTTTATTGTGGTTAGGGTGGTCAGACAGACACCTACTTCTTATTTTTACCCTAAAATTTAAATACTACTGCATTGAAATTTCAAATTTTCACCAAATAGATTTTAAAAAAATAAATAAAGCTCTAGTAGTTTAGAAACTACATTCAACTTTATACAGATTCTATTTTTACATTTTTTTGAAATAATATAGATAACTTATTCAAATTTTTATGTCAAGTTGTCTAACTCTTATTTTCTATCTTTTTATTGCCACTTAAGGGCCTATTTTCTCCATGATGATCCTGCACATACCCCTTACATTTTTGGCAATCCCCTGCCTACAGACTTGGTTTATAACCAAATTTGAATCTCTAAATGTGTGTACTCTCTTCACACCCATCTATTCTGCGAGGAAAAAACTAGGGACCAAGGCCTCATACTTTGCATCATTATTCAAGCAAGGGAACTAGAAATATAAAGCTTTGAGGGTATTTAATCTGGTCGGGGATACTAATCAAACACCTACTCTAGAGCCAACATTGCATTTGGTGCCATCAAAATATAATGTCCATAGACTGTTGTCACCCAAACCATTAGTCTCTTCTTGTTCTTTAATCAATTTTGGGAAGACTTGACCATCGTCAAAAATCACATAGATGCCTAATCTGGTAGCATGAAGTTTTTTGAATGAGTGGGAGAAAATAGAATATTTGAGGAGGACCTCCACTTTGGGGGTTCGATCACTCGTTTCCTCCTCATCTTCTAACATTTATACACAATACGTCTCCCTTTTTGAGAAGGGGGTATGCACTACTTCAAAGAATAGGATCACATTGTCTTCTATATGTTTTGGATAAAAGGATTCAAACAAGATCTTCATCTTTTCCCCTTTCTTGGTCCAGAATATCAGATGAGACCAATCCAGCACTAAATATCCACCAAGCTTCATTGTAAAGTCCGTTGAAAGGAACATACCAAGTACTGGGGGGATTTTTATCACAACTACTTCTTGTGTGACCATTTGGCTTGGAGATGAGAACAAGGTCAAAGATAGATCCTTGATGTAGCCGATGGTCAAAACCTTCTTCCCATCTAATTGAAATATTCCTTTCTCAAGAGTCTCATACTTGAGTTTTAAGGCATCAGCCACTTTTTTAGGCATGACCATAGTATTGGCTCTCAAATCAATCATATTATTGTGTAAAATCTTATCTCCCACAATAAGTGTTAAAAAGAAAGGTGTGGGTTTTGGATTAGTTACCTCTTTCACCTTTGCATTGTCTATGGCATTCACATATGTCACGGATATTGAAGGTTGGTGTCAGATGTGAGCTCTTTACATATTTAACTTGATTACATGGAAGAATCACATCCATATGCAGTATTTGTTCTTCCTTCTTTAATGCTTCTTGGAGCAAGTCATTTTATTTGCGAATCAATATAACATCTCATAGGGATATGTTAGTGGGTGCCTTCTTCCTTCAATGACGTTGAGCGTTTCGACTAGTAGGACGGTAGGTTTGAATGGTGGTGTCTCCCTGGTCTTTAGGGAAGGTCAATCCAATGTGCTTGGGCTCAGTACTTTGTCTATCTCCTTCTCTAGCAATGGTGGAACTTGCGACTGCTAAGTGGGTTGGGTTTGCTTGACTTTATTTTCTTGCGGTTATGCTTGATGTGATTGTAGAGTTGTGGAGCTTGTTGCACATATTCTCTAGTGAGCCTTCTTTTGGACCTTGTGTTATAGTCTGACTCTACTTTTGGGGCACTAGTCATTGGAGCATCATTCGTAAATAATTCATCTTTTTATTCCATCCATGAGAAAATCGCTTGGTCTATTGTGATGTCCAATTCTTGTTCTAAAGACATCCCTTGCATATGCACTCTAAAGTGGGAATTCTCCATTTCAAGAAACTGATAGTTCACCATGCTCAAGAACATTCCCTAGCTCCTCTACTCTACTATCCTTTGTTGTAGATTTCCCCTCGAGAAATTTTAGGGTATATGACTATCATTAAACGGGAAGCACCATCCATTCTCATCTTCTACCAAGTTTCTCTAGCTCGAGACTAAATCTTTACTTGGACTATTCTTGATGGCCTGAAGCATCATGGTAACTATGAATATCATGTTTATGGACATCAATTGTTGACCTCATCCTTTTGAGGCTCCTTGATATGCATTTGGTTGATAAGATGGTCTTCCTCCTTGATAGGTTTATGTGGCTTGTTTCAGAGGTACTACTTGCTATCATCGGATGAGGACTAGCTCATTCACAAAGGATCACATGAGATTCTTCATATCGTTGACATTTTCTGCTAGTGAAGAGGAGCCCGACATGCTTGGTTGCTCATGAAGGTATATGTACATGGATGGTGGTATAGCTGATGTGGTTTCTTGTGGAGTGTAGGCACTCAGAGTAACTTCTTCTTGGGGGCCATCAAATATTTTTGTGAACACAAGAATCATCAAACATGGTGGAAGCTTCTTGACATTCATAAAACTATTTTCTACATGTACAAGTAGATCATATGCCTTAGGCATAATATGTCCTCCCATAGGCTGGACCATGATAGTGATATCCAAATTGAAATCCTTAAGGTAAAACATGAATTCCATTGCGATCAGAGGCCTAGTGGTCATAGGAATTCCTTGCCAAGTTTCACAAAACTTGGTGTTAAAGTCACTCATGGCCTCTTGTGAGACCCTTATGATGGTGATTAATTGTTGTAGCAATGAGGAGTGATCTCCTTTTTCGAAGAAATGCTAGAAAAAATTCTCTCTGAGCTGGTCCTAAGAGTGGATAGAACTAGAAGCCAAAGACCTATACCAATCTTTGGATTTTCCCTCGAAAGACACGTCTAGTAACCTAAAAACAACATTCTCTTCTGCTATGTTATGTACTTTTCATACCTTTGCTATATCTTGGAGATGTTTGGAGGGAGTTTTTAAATCCTCCTCGAAAAACTTTGGGATAGCTTTGAGAGCATTTGATGGGTATGGTAGGCCATACATGTGAGGGCATATGTGGTTGTATCAGACTACTACTATCCTTGGTTATAAAATTTATAGGAGTGGGGGCACCTAGATGAGCCATTACAAACATATTCCTATGGATAGGGTACTAGTATTTTGATTTAATAAGTTTGACCTCCTGGTGGAGTAGATAAAGCTCTGTATATTGGGCTAACACTTCTTTCCCTATTTCTTCTTATAGGTGATACAAAACCTATGTCTTAGTCTCCTTGATACCAAGGTAGGTAACTGGGAGTAATAGAAATGGCCTCTTGTAGCGCTCTTGTTTGGATTCTAGGTATGGAATTTCTAGCCTCTTTTCTTCGTTTGATTTAAGAAATATTTATGACTTCTAATCAGACATTCGAGAAAATTTGAGTCGCACCGAGCATGCCAGAAAAATAACCATTGATCATCAAAGCTTGAACCTCTTTGACAACCTTATGGGAAATTTAGTGAGTGGGGGATAATTATGTGCCTCACTGAATGACCTCTGATATTTTTAAATAAATTCAACTCTTCTTTGTCTTGGGAGAAAAGGTAGAAATAAAAGCAAATAAAACACAAAGATGGTGATGCGCCAAATATTTTACAACATTTCAAACCTTAACTTATTCCTTATAATTGATATGATAGGCACATAATGTCATAAAACCTTCATTGTTGGGAAGAGAACGAGAAACAAAGGCTTAGTAAAAGCACAATGCAGTCTTTCAAACATCCCTATGGGAAGCACCCATTAAGGTCCGATCAGACATAAGAAGTTCTATAGATTAATAGAAATATCCAAAACAATATAGAACCCTTTCTCCCTTTATGGCATAATCTGGAAAATAACATTTTTTTATAGAAAATGGAAAAGTTCAATAGATATAATCTGATTTTTGAAAGCTATAATTCAACATAGAAGCTTAACAACATGAAAATTAGCTACCCAAACTATCCAAGTAAGCTTAAAACATTTTTTTTTAACATGAAGAAAACATAAAGAAGAAACTTGACAAAGGTCATAACATGCATAGTTTCAAATATTTCTCCTAAATAGATCGAACTTCAATAATATGTGAACTAAAAAAAAAAGTTCGGATGCCAACAATGATAGGTTGAGTTCAAGTATAACATGTCAAAGAATAGAAATATTCTATAAAACCTTCTACTTCTGAAAATATAAACCCCCTACTAGATCTATCTCCTTCAAAAATATTTTTGAAGTAATTTTTCTAACTTTTTTGCTTGTGCTGCCAACCCCTATTTATAGCCAGAAGAAGAGAACACCACCAACAACATTCCAAAATCAGAAACTGCTAGATTCCTTAAACTAATATCCCACAATCTGATCTTGTATCTTTATTAGATCACAACAATCTTTGCTCATTAAGTCCCAACTGCTTCATTAGCAAAGATAGTTGTAAAAAAAAATCAGATTTTGACATAGCCTAGTAAAAAAATCTAATCAATCAACCATATAGATTGATGGTGTCGACTCAAAGGTTCCATCTCAAAAGCAAGACACCCACAACCTTTCGAAAAAATCCTCCTGAAGTGATCACTTTGCAAAAATAAAAATTGCTCGAAGTGAATAGATGACATGTCGAGCAAGCGAGCAATATCAGATCTATGAGAATAAATTTGAAGAAAATCCCCGCCAAGCTAGCACATGTTTAGGCTCACGCTCGAAAGGAAAAAAATATATATAAAAGTTGCCTAGCCACCATGTGGCACATTGTGCACCTTTAGGAGCAATATTTTCTTCTTTAAGTATGGATTCATCTCAAAGCAGAAAAGAGTTAAGGGTCGAAAACAAAAGGGATTAAAGGAAAAATTTCTTTACATATTATAAATTATCCTTCTTTCTATTTCTCTAGGTTTTCTTCCCTATCTATGTCTACAATATCAACTCTTATTTTCTTTGCACTAATTTTCGCTTGTGATACTCTAGATTTTATTTTTCTTATGAGAGGTTCTTCTTATTACTCTTCTTCTTCTTTAACAGTCATGTTTATTTCTCTTATTTCCTTTGCCTTCACTTTTCTCTTTTGTGGGGTACCTTGTTGCTTCATTGGAACACTCTTTTCCTTCAAAAGTGCACTCTACTGTTTAATCAGAGTACTAGTTGAATCATTTCTCTTTGTTCCACTGATATGGGGCATAATACCAAAGGACTTGGGGGCAATTGGAGAAGGGGTAGATGTTATACTAGATATTCTTATGCTAGATGCACCTCCTAAAGAGCTAGGTATTTTTTTTTCTTTCTCCACTTGAACCTTTGATAGACCCATCATCTCTACAACCTATGCAGTCATCTTCTCAATAGTTTTCATTATTTTTTCCCTATGCTCCATGTGCACAACACTGTACTTCTCCTCATATGTCAAAAAAAATTCCTCAAAGGTGTTTCTAGGATTTCTCAACATAAAATCTATCAAACCAGTAATTTCTTCCTCTATTATTTCATATCCCATCTCTGTAATCCAAACAGTTCTAGGCTCAACAACATGTATTATGTACTAATCCTTTGTAACCATGAAAGTGATATCATTTTCGTACTTCTCTACAATTCTTCAGTGAATCCTTTGTTTGGCTTGCATGTTCCTTTGAAATGTTTTAAAGAAACCCCATAATTTAGTCTCTTGTGCATTTGTATCAGCCAACCTCATTAGGTGGTCTCTAATCTAAAACACCACTGGTCTTTTCTTTAACCACACTATGTTCATTGTCCTGGGAACCTTATTAAGAAAATAAAATAGTAAGAAAATGATCAAGGTAACAAACTCGAAGGGGTACCGAGTGCCCTTAGTCTTTGGTGAGTTCTCTATCAGTTATGATTTGAGCAATTTGCACAAATCATAATCAACACTTTTCTTTACCATCTCATATGTGGTGTTGATGGCAATAGAATTCAAAAATTTCTCTTTGATTGTAAATAATATCTTGTACCCTATCACTGTTGATGCATATTTTATTGTAGGGTATTTAATTTCCTTAGATTCAATCCTCTATTTTCATAATTTTCACCTGTTAAATCCATTATCGTTTGATTTTTCATTGATTTGAGTGTCAAAATTGGTTTGGTTGAACATAATCCTATTAAAAACCCAATTGCCTCTTTATCAATCATGTTTGGTATATCTAACCAGATGAATCTATAATTAATTTGGCTCAATGTGTATCTCACCCATTCCTCAACATAGCAAAAGTTTAGGAAATTGTTCCAAACATCTAGGTTTTTCTCCATCAAGCTCCTGAACTCAATTTTTAATTTAAATTGGTCTTCGATGAGTTAATTAACACAAAAATCACCTAATATTGAGTAATTTTACTCCTCCAACTTAGCATGTATGTAAATCCTTACATCTTTTCTATGGAACACACTGAAAGGGATATCTGAGAATGCACCATATGGATCCATCTCTATTGATTTATCGAGGTGTCATTTGAACTTTGGATGGGGTTGGTCCACAACCTTGAAAACTTGTGGGGTACATACATCTTCTAACACAATGAAATTACTTTTGATATTAGGGAAAATGAAAATTATAAATAGCTTTTGATCACTGTTTGGGTTTCGTGCACAATAATTCTGGAACAATTCACTTTGCTCCTTCACTGCTCTTCTCTCCTCAAATGCTCATTTTTAAATGATGGATGAAATGTTAAATCACATAAAAAAAAAAATTGGAATGAACTAATTCACATTGAATGCACTAATTTAAAATTAGGAAAAAATCTAATAAACCCTAACTTTAATGCACAATCACATTCAATTCCTCTGTAAACTTTCATATCTTAATATTGTGCACTAGTTTTTTCACTAGCAAGTCAAGCATATCGACCTACACCTCATATCCATGTGTTGAAGGAATCAACACCATATCTTTTGTGGGGGCTTAAAGATCCTTTGTTAAAACTCCCCTTGAGCTAAACCTCTTAACTTGGTTTCTAGAGGAAACATCTACACTAGATGTCGATGTAGATTTAGTCTTAACCTCTATCTCTTCTTTATTTTTCTATATTTTATTCATCTCTTTATTTACTTCTATCAGATCATCCTTTTTCACTGGATCGTTCGTCTTAACTAGAACAACCTTCACATTCTTGTTTCTACAAAACTTAGCAATGTGCCCTAACTTATTGCATTTATAGAATTTGATATTTTGAACAAGCTTGCTTAAACTTACTCTATATTTGCATTGATTAACCTTATGCCTAAATCCATTGCATGCATAAAAAATAGCCATTAAAATATTGAAACATCATGCCATTATTGTAGCCATTCATCATCTGATTTATGCATTAGCCCTATGAACAAATCTATTGCATGTGTAGGGTATTGATCAAGAAAGATTGCATATTCTGATTCATTCTACTTCTGAATTCTTTAGCTTTATATCCAAATTTATAACAAGAATAATAGTACTTATTAAAAGATGAGTACCTTTATACATTTGGTTGTTTGACAAGTGGTATTTTGAAGTCTTTCCTCTAATTTTGAACCTTTCTACCATTTTTCTTCTTTTTAGTACATGGTGTCTCATGTACCTTTTGAGATTTCACCTTTCTCAAATCCTAATCCTTCTTTGTATTTACATCCCTTCTGGTTTTGCAATCATCTCATCGAGAATTGTATTACTATTCTTGAATATTTTCTTTCTATAATCTTATCTCAAGGTTACAACTTCTTGTTAAAGCTTTGAGAATTCTTCAGGCTTGGCTTTCATCTTAGAATTCAGACAGTCTTCAACTCTTTTACTCCTCAATCTATAATTTCAGGTTGAGAATTATCTAATTTGATTTCTTGAGCTCTTTGATACCATATCTAGATTTCTCGAGTTTCTCTCTCAATATACTAATGCATTCATATGCATCACTAAGATCCTTTTTCAAATCTACATTCTCAGATTCTTCTTTATCCTAATCATACAAGGCAGGTTTAAGTTCTCCTTCCATATCAACAATGCAATCCTCTTCAATAAATACTACCATAGGAATTTATTCTAGAGGGCTAGGATATCTCCTAGTAGCCATTTATTCAACCTCTAATATCTTCCTCAAGTGGTTAAGATTCTTCCAAGGAACCAATCTATTAAATACCAATTATTGAACACCCGAAATATTGAGATGGGGGTGAATCAGTATTCTCTGAAACCACTTAAAAATTTAAATGTTAATTACACACATCATATCCAAATTACAATAAGGTAAGAAATCATCAAATAACATAACACATGAACACCAAAATTTTACATAGAAAACCCAAAAAGGAAAAAACCACAATGAGGATTAGCTCACAAATATTATAACCTGTCATAACATATTACAAAATGGCTCATTGCCTTTTGGAGTCTTTTTTTGGAGGAATCACTATCTAAAGATTAAGATAAAATAGAAAAGAGGGGTGGATCACTACCATGATTTTAATTGCTAATGATGCATCTACAATATGCAGGAGATATATTTCCATTGGAGCTCAATATACTGAAATGACACACTTCATACTACACAACTTCCACACTCTACTCTGCTTTACATTCACATCACATTAGCACTATAATCACATAATTTCATTAAATTACTACGCCACACTACACAACACCAAAAATGATCTTACATTTATACACATTGCATCGATGAACACCAATTAGGCTGACCTAATTAGATGTACCATGCATAACAAAACTTTTTGACTCAAGATCAAAATATACATGATTTTCAGTTAACACTGAAACTTGTAACACGCTGAAACTTGTAACACGTCTAAATAGGTTGGAATGAGCCTATAGTGGCTCCCATATAACTAATCAACACTTATTTTGAATCTATATGACCCAAACTTGTTAGGCTGGCATTGCTAGTAAGACAAAACCAAAATAAACCAACTGATAATCCACAAACTAACATGTAGAACTCCGAAGAAAACACCACTTGGACTAAACACCCTTCTGACACCTATAAAAACTTCCATAAATTCACATAGCCAAATATTTTTATGTGGTGGAATGCAGACCAATCCAAACATGCACTAGATGTTTCAATTATACTATTAAGTTAGCAAACTCGATATTCTATCAACCATAACTTTTGAAATGGACATAAATACATGAAACTTTGAATTTAAGATCCTCAAACACATACCAAAAATTTAGTAGAATTGTACAAAAAAATACTTGAAGTTGAACCAAAGTGAACAAAAAAATTGATGCTCTATACAATGAAACTATGATCTAGACTTAGTCAAATATTCAACATATTTGTTTTGCACTAGAGAAAAAACTCTCCATCTTTATGTTGGATTACAATCTTCATACTCACTCATGCTTCACTAACCAATTGTACCTCAATGTATACTTCAATTCAAACCAAAATCTTGACATCAGGGGAAACACTATATAAGTTCATGCTCATGTTGCCAATTGATAGCCATACCAATGGCATTCTCCTCAAACTTCCAACATATTTTAGCACTCATTTACCTATATTTAAGTATGTTCTCTCTCATTTGAGAAGAATAATTTGTATATTTATAGTGAATTATATTACTATGCACATGAGGTATTATTGGTCATGTGGAAGTGTGTAGAGGAGTTTCATCAGGTTTGGTCTATATTATAATAGAATAATTTCGTAAGTGTTTTAATAAAATGGTTCTTTAAATGATTTTTACTCTAATATGTAAAGTAGCTCTCTTTAGTTTATCTCGGAATTGTGCTTTTATTTGAAAAATATTTTCACAAGTGAATTTATTTCAATTCATGATTTTATATTAAAAAACTAGAGATGTTTGAATAAGGAATGAATGGCATCACCAAAGGTGGGTTTTCCTTAATCCACCATCACTCCATAAGATAATATAAATAAGAGTCTTATAGGCACATAAGGTATAATTTAAATATGATTCTTTTATAATTGTCAACATAGTGGAGTATAAAATGATGCATGACTAATCAAACCCTTTCCATCCAAAAATCTCAGAGAATGAAGTTCAAATTTTACCAACTAAAAATCTAGAGCTAAGGATCATATTTAGCATTTCTAAGATATAATCGATACCTCACCTTCAATTTTTTCATGTAGTATATTAAATTAATGGAATATATATTATCTCCCAATAAGGTAGAAGAATAGATGAGTTGTTCAATGCCCCTCTTTTTAGTTCAAGTTAAGAATACAATTAAATTCACCTACTAAACTAAAAGGAAGATAGAGGAGAAGAGAAAAAAAGCTAATGTGAGGCTACAATTCTAAGACCTTACCTCAAAAAAAAATGGGTGCATACACATTGGTATGTATGATGTCATCCATAGAATTAAAATAGGACACCCATAGAAATAGACTCCTTCATCTCAACCCATCAATATGGACTAAATATATGTGGGTTCCATTTAATAAATTCACACCAATAGAAGTGTGTTGAGCTCCAATGCATAAACAATGTCCTTTGTAAAACTTTAAAGAGATACTTACCATATCTTTGGTTGATATATTATTTTCTGAAATATAAAATAGTCAATTTGTATTTCTATATAAATAGAATTCTTTCTCTTAACCCATCAAGATGGAATACAAATTTTAGGGTTCCAAAACAAAGAAAGACCTCTAGAAGTGCCTTGAGCTTCAATGCATAAAAAATTTCCTTTGTAAAAATTTGAAGAGATACTTAACATATTTTTGGTTGATAGGTTATTTTACTAAATATAAATGATATTTGTTTTGTGTTCCCAAATCAACGGTTGAGTAGCCTTTTATCAAGGGGTGCTATTTAGAACACTTGCATTCCTAGAGATCACCTCTATTTTAGGGGTTAAAAAAATAGTTATCTATGTTGAAATAAAACCAATACACCAAGAGTGGGGTGAATCAGTTTATACAAATTTTTATCAAGTTTAAACAGTAGACAAGATTTAAGATTCCACAAAAAACATCACGTAAAGAAGACACCAAATATAGGTGAAAAACCCTAGAAGGGAAAAAACCACCGCAAGAAAATTTGCTTGAGTCTACTACTCAAATCCAACCTCATAATAAAATATTTTATATATGCTTTGTAAACACTCAAGTTTATAGGTACATTTACACCCAAGACAATGTTTTGAGGCAACAACCTCCTTGTACATCGCACACTTAATTGAGCATCAACTCAACCTTTGAAGCACCAACCTCTACAACATTACAAGTTCATATGTGCTGATACTGGTTCTTCTTCAAATTGAGAATTCCCTTTTTCAAATCATTAAACTACACGACTTTCTCTACAATCTGCATCTCTCTACTCATACTTCAATTTTCATCATCTTGATAGATTTTTGTATATCACAATATCCTATAACACTCCTAAACAAGCAATCAATTCAATGACATACATATGTTCAACTAATACCTTTTTTATATCTCTGCAATACACATGCAATGACATGATACTATATTCAAAACCCGCTTACGCACATTCTAACTACAATAGTAACCATTTCACCATTACAAGAACCCTAACTACATTTCCAGCCTTGAAAAACAATAAAATACTTAAATTATATTCCATTCTATAACTCCCTGTCAAATTTTGACCTCTAAAAATATTTGTTTACACATTTTGAATGACAACACTTGATCTTTCAAACACTTGCCACTATGATCTAATGGTACTGTTTAAAATACATTATATTTGAATCATATCCATTAGATTAACCTTCCTTTAATTTGATGTCATTAATCTTCAATGAAAAATAATTCATTGTACTGACATCACAAAAGAGCACATGTTATTATCTCAAAGTTTCATACTACCTAGGATTGCGTCCCACCAATATTCCTCGAAATGGTGAAAAAAACTTCTTTTGTTTTGTTGACTTTATGTTTCCTTTTCTTTAGGGGTCGAGATTCGTTGATACCTCTTACGTTTTACATGAAGTTCTTCAAAGTACTTAAGAAGCAACTTCAAATATGGATGTCCAAGATACTTTAATCCTCTTGGAAATTGGTCAGCATCCTTACCCTTTATCATCTACCACTTTCCACTTCCATAGCAAACCTTAACACTAACCTCCAAAAAATTGAACTGTGAAACTCCAAACTCTTTCTTTGCAAGAGGTAGAGGTCTTAACCCTTTCAGGCATTGGCCTTTGAGATTCCTTCTTACTAAATACTTACCATTTTGTTAAGGAGAAAGCCTTAACTTCAACCCATAAACACTGAAACCATTTCAGTTGTTGAGGTTAAAGTTTCCCAAATACCTCTTTCTTCACTTAGCACTTATTTAAGGCATAAACCTTAACACCAATTTTTGATCCCCAAAACATTTTTGGGTATTGGCCTTCATGTCCACCTATTACTTAAGTTAAAACTTTAGAATTAACTTCGATGTCCAATACTTGACTCCTTTTCTTTTACTTAACACATTCAAACTTTTCTTGTTTGTGCAATCGACATGAGGTATTGCCAAAGTCTAAAGTCCATCAACCTTTAGTATGATGTAGACCTTGAGCTTGAAGCTTGAAACACTTGCAACTAGTCATCATGTGATATAATTAATTCTCGTCTCCCAAGGTTTGACACTAGATTGAACTTCCCTCAAACACACTAACTCTTTTCATTCCTTTTGCAAGTAGTAGGAGGTAAGCCTGATGCTCGAAGTCTAAACTTAGGAAACTCTTTAGAACTTATACTACAACTACAAATAACCTTTCAAAGCACATCCATGGAAATCAATGATCAACATGATTACCCTTTGACATCAATGACAAAAATTGCAATGATCAAATTATTGATGAGACTAGATTGTACTAGAGTTTACCTATCAACTTCACTTTTTTCACAACCTTTTTCCTCCCTAGCTTCGATAATTTATGAATAGCTCCATTCTTAAGGGTATGTGTAGGATCATGATGAGCCAAAAAGTGGCGATATGTAAGTGATATGATGGCCCATGTGGCTAACGACTTTTGTTTTACCGAAAATTGATGAAAGAAAAGGGTTTTAAAAGGAGATTCTCAACTTTCCACCAATATAAATTATGCTTCACTTTAAATTTAATAAATAATTATTATTTATTTTCTATTTGAATTACGACTAAATTCGTGATTGATAGGTTGACTGAAGAACATCTATAGCTTTCAAATGGTATCACATTTTTTGAAACAAAAATATGTGTCACATTCTATGCTTTGCCTACTATAGGATTGAAAAATAATAATTTCATGTTGTTTTGACCAAGTTAAGGTGGTTAGACATATGAGTTTTTATATTGTTTAAAAGTTGTAATAAAAAATTCATAATTAATTATTTACTTGGAAAAAAATTACAAAAAAATATGCATCACATCGGGACATGAGTCAGTTATATGGTGGGGAGGGAAGACCTTAGAGAGGGAGTGGGAAAGAGATGGAGTGGGACCCTTAAACCATGAACCCTATAACATTAACCCTTAAACTCTAATCCAACAACCCCCATACCTTCTTAATCCCTCAACCCTTAAACCCTAATCCCTCAATCCCTCTACAATATTAATCCCTCAACTATTAACCCTCAACCCTTAAACCCTAATCCCTCAACCCCTATATCCTCTTAATACCTCAACCCTTGAACCCTAATCCCTCAACCCATATACCCTCTTAATCCCTCATCCCTCAACCCTTAACCCTTAAACCCTAATCCCTCAACCCCCATACCCTCATAATCCCTCAATCCTCAACCCTTAACTCTTAACCCTAAACCCTTAAACCCTAAACCCTCAACCCTTATACCCTATCAACCCTCAACCCTCAACCCTTAAACCCTAATCCCTAAACCCCTCTAAAATATTAATCCCTCAACCCTCAACCCTCAACCTTGAAAACCTTATCCCTCAACCATTATACCCTCTTAATCCCTCAACCCTTAACCCTTAAACCCTAATCCCTCAACCCCCATACCCTCTTAATTCCTCAACCCTCAACCCTTAAACCCTAATCCCTCAACCCCTATACCCTCTTAATCCCTCAACCCTCAACCCTGCAACCCTTAAACCCTAGTCCCTCCAGCCCCATACCCTCTTAATCCCTCAACCTCAACCCCATACCCTCTTGAAAGTCCTCAGCCCTCAACCCCCATACCCTCTTCAATCCCTCAGCCCTCAGCCCCCATGCCCTCTTGTCCCTCAACCCTCAACCCTTAAACCCCTAATCCCTCAACCCCTATGCCTCTTGATCCCTCAACCCCTCTGACCTCAGCCCTTAAGCCTAGTCCCTCAACCCCCACCCAACCATAACCCTTAACACCTTAAACCCTAATCCCATAGCCCCTATGCCATGTCAGCCCTCAGCCCTTAACCTTAAAGTCCTAATCCCTCAACCCCTATACCCTTTTAATCCCTCAACCTCTATACCCTCTTAATCCCTCAACCCATATACCCTCTTAATCCCTCAACCCCTCAACCCTCAACCCTTAAACCCTAATCAGTCAACCCCTCTATAAGCTTAATCCCTCAACCCTTAAGCCCTAATCCCTCAACCCCTATACCATGTCAACCCTCAACCCTTAACCTTTCAACCCTAATCCCTTAACCCCTATACCCTCTTAATCCCTCAACCCCTCAACCCTTAACCCTTAAACCCTAATCCATCAACCCCCATACCATCTTAATCCCTCAACCCTCAACCCTTAACCCTAATCCCTCAACCCCTATACCCTCTTAATCCCTCAACCCTCAACCCTCAAACCTCAACCCTCAACCCTTAAACCCTAATCCCTCAACCCCTATACCCTTGTTATCCCTCAACCCTTAAACCCTAATCCCTCAACCCTCAACCCTCAACCCTTAACCCTTAACCCTTAAACCCTTAAACCCTAATCCATCAACTCCCATACCCTCTTAATCCCTCAACCCTCAACCCTTACCCCTTAATCCCTAAACCCTCTACTTGAGAGAGAGAGAGAGAGAGAGAGAGAAAGAGGGAGAGGTGGTGGGAGGGACATACTTGAGAGAGAGGAAGAGGGAGAGGGAGAGAGGGAGTGAGAGAGGGAGGGAGTGGAAGAGAGATAGAGGGAGTCACTATGAGAGGGAGAGGGTGTCGGAGGGTGAGACTTGACAAAGAGAAAGAGAGAAATATGTGGTAGGACAGAGATACTTGAGAGAGAAAGAGGGAGATAGGGTGGGAGGGAGTGACTTGAGAGAGAGGGAGAGAGAAAAAGTGGGAGAGAGAGAGAGGGAGGGAGA